>CM042162.1:41218299-41275799 GCA_023376005.1 Doryteuthis pealeii | reverse complement strand
TATAAACAATAGTTTAGATTGTACTAACAAAGCGCCGGCCTCGACTTTATGATGTTTATGAAATATAATCCAAATAAAATTATTTTAAAAAAATAAAATGAAAGCAATCGGAGAAATATAAATATATTTTTTTAAATAATTTCATTGGATTGCATTTTTTATAACATTAAACACTTCGTGTCACTGATTTAATATCCTACGAAGCTAACCGCGTTACGCTAAGCGCCCTTCCAGTGTCAAATGTAATCATAATTTTCGAGAGCAAATTTTGGATTGATAGCAAAATCAAACAATTACAAATATATGATATATGTTTGTCACTACTCAAGAAAGAAACGACTTGTCTGTGGAGGTTAGAATGAACTGCCTATTTCCACTCCAGTGGTTAGGTACCCACCAAAAAGTGATATTTTCGGTGGTCACTAAACTGTTAAACATTAACATATCACTTGAGAAGAGTGCAGTATTCTTCATTGCCATTACTCCTAGGTTCGGAGTGGGAGTACTTAGTTTGGCTCTAATTAATGTATCAAATAGATTTATTTGAAAATTATTCATCGTCGATAAAACTGTGTACATAACGATACTTACAAAGCAACTTCCCAAAGAATGTAAATATCAACCTGATTGTCTAATCTCTAGGCATTGTTATTGTTATAGGTGATATACCCTATAGACTAATGGAATGCGCCGACGGTTACTAAAAGTAACAGGGACAATTATGGCTTGTAGAGTAAGCCAATGCGAGTCAGCTCATAACTCTATTTGTCGGATATGATTCCCACTTCTCTGTACTGTAATTGTCTACTCTTTTGTTAATACATTTTCCTACATTTGTTACCCATCGTTTTGTTCTTATTTGAACCCTTTAAAACCCCACAACAACTGGCGACCGATGATTCGAAGTAACTTACGCAGGTTATCGTTTACAACAACAACACCAGCGAAACAGGATTCAAAAGACTTCACGCACAATATGTTTTTGTTTAACGACACAAAACTTGTAAGAGACGATTAAGGATCTCCCAAAAGACTCTAAAAAGAACTTCGTGAAGTAATCGAACTTAAAAAAGAAAGAAAAAGTGAACCAAGCTACACTGAAATTCGAAACCGCAACATCCGGATTACGAGAAAATCGTAGCTGCTCTGCAATAGAGAAATTCTTTTTATAAGAACTCGTCAGTCCTATAAGCAAAAAAGCCGTTTTTGTTCAAGGATCTATTAGCAGAGAAAATAACGCTTACTGAAAAAAAAATTTAGAAGAGAAAATATGTACTGTACTGTAATTGTCTACTCTTTTGTTAATACATTTTCCTATATTTGTTACCCGTCGTTTTGTCTTATTTTGACCCCTTAAAGCCCCACAACAGTTATATACCCCAACGTCGGGTATATAATCGAGAGAGGAAACTCGGGTGATAGAGAGACAGAGACTAGAGACTTACTTGTTACTTCATTTCTTCTTTGCTACTTCTAGTCACCATGTTTCCTCTTCTTCTTCTTTGGTCGTCATCTTGTCGTGTGATTGCTACGTTCTTCTGACCGCTTCTTCTAAGGGCTTCGTCTAAGGGCTAACTTTAGTCATTGTAATTAATTAAATGAACTACAATACTTTTATTTCTTGACCAATATTTTATTTAGCCCATTCTTATTCGCCTCGCGGGTGATATTCAACCTCAGCAGAGAGAGGCAGATGACTCCTGCTCCAACGTCAGGTGGAAACTGAAATCTAAAGTAACTTATCACGTGACGCTCGAGATTCGTATCTTTAGGGTAAGGGTCACCAACAGTCCTGGTATTTTTTCCACTTGCCCCTTTGAATTCTTGCTACAGGGACTGGTAAACACATAAATTTATGGATACCACATGAATTGTAACAGGCATAAGATAAACCGAGACAGGTTGAAATGGCATTAAAATCAACCAATCTTGAAATACATTATGGATTCATATGGTGTAATAGTTAAAGTCGTAAGAAATAGTCTCGTCGACTCGAGTTCAAATCCTGGACGGAGATGTTTGCATTTATGTTAGCGCTTCCACCCTTCAAGCAAATTACCCTCCAGGTAAATTACAGAGCAGTCTCGGCTCTTAACTTCGTTTAGGTAACCAGTCTAGTAGAAGGAAAACTCTGAATCAAACCCTGTAAAAAACTGCTTAAGAAATTGATCTTGTGTTGCATCCTGCTCGTGTGGAGGAGTTGGTGAATCTATTAATAATGGAGATTCGTTTCTGGTTTTGTCTGTAACAAAAATTACGTCACTGCTTACGTCACATTACCCAAAATCGTCATAACATAGAATAAATACACTCAAAATTTGAACCTGCAACATTAGACAGCCCTCATTGTTTTTTTTAAAACAAGTTTTTATAAATACATGACTGGTATTATATATCTATATATAGTTTGTTTTATTTTAATACATACTTAAAATTTACATTTCAAATTGTTTTATTTTTTAATCCTTAAATGAATTTGATGATTTTACTTACTTAGGGTACAAACTCGCTGACATTGAATTTTTTACTCCCACCCCTCAAGCAATATGTTTCAAAAATCTATTTTTACATCGCCCGGAGGGTGTGTTTTTTTATTTTGCACTAGTATATATATTATGGAGTATTTAATTTCATTATTCAAGTTAGAAATACGTTTGATTTCTATTAGGTTCAGTTTCAGTAAACTCTGCCGACACTTTGGAAGCAGAAAGCGTGTGAACACATTAATTTCCACTACTATATAGTGAAGTACAGAAAAAAAATAAAAATCATAGCGGTCTTTGTTGCTTGCATTTTTCGAATCAACCCTTGAAAGCAATAAAACCTGCTATGGAGATGTTGTTTTATGGGTTCAACGGTTCTGCGTAGTTGAGAGTGTCGTTAACGGAAAATGTTATAAACGATGATTGAACAGAAAATTTATCGAAAGTTAATCTGTAATCCTCTTAGGGATGAAAATATGTTGGATATTTGGATTTGAAAATTATCGAAAATTTCGGAGAAATATGAAAAGGGGAAGGTGAAACCAAAAAAAACTTCTTGAAGTAAGCACATAAGAAAACAAGACATTATAAATATAAATATACAAATATAATAATATAAATCGAAAATATTGTCAATATCAGCTATGTTATAACATGTTTTCACTTTAACAGTATTTTGTGGTGTTTTCATATCCTTTATCTATACTCATAGACATGTATATACAAATATCATATATACACTGAGAACTAGACTCACCAGAGAGATATAATAGGAAACTAAATAATATAACTGAAATTTGGAGGCATTGGTGACATATTAAATAATGGAATTGCAAACCAACGTTAGCAGTCATCACACTTATTGAAATAGAGAAGGAAAGATACAAGGGAAGCTTCCAAGGATCCACTTGTTTGCTTTTATTGTAAATTGTAGTGTGTGTGCGTGTGTGTTGTGTGTGTGTGTGTGTGTGTTTTTATTGCAAAATAGAATAGCGGCCTTTGGCACAGATTTTGAAAACAAATTAAGAAAGTTTTCTTTTACGTCGTTATTATATATATTATATATATTATATATTATATATATATATATATATAGAGAGAGAGAGAGAGAGAGATAGATACTAGCAAATTATCCAGTCCATCACCGGAACGAAAAAGCTTTAGGAACACCAGGGTGTTCTTTAAAAATAATTTTTTTTTTAAATCACTAAATTTATGTATCACAGTGTTTATTTTAGAGATTTTTATTTAAACATTAAAACTATTTTTTAAAATGTAATCCTGATTTTTTTAGTGTTTTGAAATAATTTTATGTCATAATATTAACATTTTTTAGGTAGAATTCAGAATACGTTTTTTTTTATAATAAAAAAATTCCCGTATGGAAACTTCAAAAAATCTTTTGATATAATTATTCAGACTATTATCTTTATTGAAAAAAAAAAAAAATCGTTTTTTATCAGTTTATTTATTTTTTCCAGTTTTCATAAAATAAGCGGGGTGGAGAAGACCTCGTAAAAAATATTTCCCCTAACATATTTTATGAAAAAAAACAACCTATTTCAGACATATTTTCATTTGACTGAACTTGCACAACGGTCGGAAAATTAAAACGGAAAGTTTGTTGGTGGTCCCCATGATAGTTTAACTACAGTCTATGGATGAACTTTTTGCGAATTGGGTTAGGGTCTAGAGGATTAAGGTTGTTTTTAATTACTTAAATTATTGCTTAAAAGAAATAACAACAAAAAACACAAAATTACTATACATTTAATGTTAATTTGTTTTTTGTTGTTTATTTTTTTAAGCAATACGTAATTCAAAACAACCTTAATCCCCTAAAACCGTAACCCAATTCGCAAAAACTTGAATCATAGACTGTAGTAAATTTTCATTGGGGACCACCAAAAAAAATTATGTTTTAATTTTCCGACCATTGTGCAAGTTCAGCCTTTCATTTTTACATTTCAGTTGATTTAATGTTACGAAAATGTAAACATTGTTTTGGTTCATAATTTTCATTATTTCCGTAAGCTGAATTTTTAAAAATCATCAGGTTTTTTTATGTTTCTTCTTTTGAATGGTCCAAAAATTTTGAAAATTATTGTAGATATAATATATTGTTTTTGTAATTATTGTTATTGTAATTATTGTAAATATAACTTTTCTACGAAAAGATTCACTGAAACTCCAGTTTGAAAATAATAGTAGTATTTGGGAACAATTTTAAATGCAGTTTTTAATTGCTTGATGAGTTAGAAATACATTGAAATTTATTTCTTTTAATTTTTTGTACATGACAATTCAAATCTAATTCTTAACGATAAAAAGAATGCAATATCTATTTTTGCTTACATTTTAAAACGTGTTCATTAGTTCTCTAAACTATTAACACTTTCTTTTTAACCATTAGTATTAATTACAAAACAACTCGTTTTATCATTTTTTCTATTTACATTTATACAACCCTATACTGGTGACTGATTTTTATTGACATTTAAAATTTTATTTCTTTTAAATGTAACCGGAAACTTGTGTTTTGAAACAATTTTCATTTTTCTACAATTTTTTTGTGCATGACAACAATTTGATTTAAGTGAGTTACAATGTGCATTGTACAATTTAAGAATATGGACAAAGATTTGATTTACTTTAAAAGTTAGTCTCAAAAAACATACGAAGTATGATTTTATCGTATAATCGCTCTCTCCAAAGCAAAATATTTAACACGCTGTAAAAATAATTTAATGAATACAAATAAATATTAGAAGATTATAAAATAAATATTTTAAAGATTTGGACAAAATAAAACAAATTTAGTTTACATTAAAATTTAGTCATAGTTTAGGTTGTAGCTAACATTTTAAATGACTGGAAGCTGATATTCTTTCTTTATTTATTTATTTCTTCTTTTTCTGTGGATAGCTGATAAAACCAGCAGGCGAACTTCTGCTGATACACCAAGCAGCAGCAGCAGCAGCAGCAGCAGCAGCAGCAGCAGCTATGCTATGCTATAGCTTTCGAAAAATCATTTGATTTTTGTTTGATTAATTAATTATATCCGTTAATCAGTAAAAATCAATAACCAAATTTGGATGTTTCTTAGTTAGAACGATATTCAATGTTTATGCAAAGATTTTGAATCTGAGTGATCTCCCGTTTTGGAGTTATACGTCGACACGTACATACCAAAATATCTCCTTATATATATATATATATATATATATATATATATATATATATATATATATATATATTATATATATATATGATTGGAGGTCTCCGTATGCTTCTAGTGAGTATATCTATTTGAGTCCGAAAAACGGATACTGATACAAAAATATACCTCATATATATATATATATTCCGATATTTATATAGGTTGTGTTTATTTCCTTTTCTTCTAATTATTGTTGTTGTTATTATTAGTGTTATTATTATTGTTATTATCACCATTGTTTCCCCTATTATTGTCATTGTTAATATTATTATTGTTGTATAAATTGTTAATGTAATTATAGGCATCTTAGAACATTAGAACTTCGATAATAGCACTAATGTTCTAAAATGCCTATAATTACATTAACAATTTATACAACAATAATAATATTAACAATAATAATAATAGGGGAAACAATGATAATAATAACAATAATAATGACAATAATAATAACAACAACAACAATAATCAGAATATATTCATATGTGTGTCGTGTGTGTGTGTGAGTGTAAGTGTGTGAGTGTGTGTGTCTGTGTGCTTATTAATGGAGGTATACATATTTTAAAGGTAATTGATTAAAATCTGGCTTGAACCGGTTTAGCCTCTAAGAATTTGAATCCATATTGCGAAATAGCATTTCTAAAAATGTGAAAGAGTTCATGATTCCTTCGGTAAGCGCAACTCTTTAGAATAAATTTGAACATACGGAAATCATGAGTTTTAAAGAGGAAACAAATTATACATCATATCTTAATGTCCTTCTCCTCTACCAACTCAACTATGACAACGAAAATAGCAAGGAAGCTAGGGAAAAAAATCCCAAAAAATAAAAGCTCCTGTCTTTAAATAGGTATCGAATGATGACGGCGGGGTTTAGAATATACCTATTACAAAAGTGTAAAATCGTCACCGCCCAAAAGAAGGTGTCCTATATATGCTATTTAACTGCATGTTATGATTGGACCTTAGTTCTTTTTGTTGGATTTTTTTTGGTATAGTTATTTACTAAGCTTAGCTCAGATGTGGCACAAGGCCAGAATATGGGCTCCCAATGAGAATCGAACTTGCTAACAATGGTTGCGAAGCGAGCTGCTAACCATTACACCACGTGAGGTACCCAATTTATTTGGGTATAGTTATTTACTAAGCTTAGCTTAGATGTGGCACAAGGCCAGATTATGGAGCGCCCAGTGAGATTCGAAATCACTAACAATGGTCTGCGAAGCGAGCTTGCTAACCATTACACCACGTGATGTGCCCAATTTATTTGGGTATAGTTATTTACTAAGCTTAGCTTACATATGGCACAAGGCCAGAAGTATGGGGCTCCCAATGAGAATCGAACTTACTAACAATGGTTTGCGAAGCGAGCTTGCTAACCATTACACTACGTGATGTGTCCAATTTATTTGGGTATAGTTATTTACTAAGCTTGGCTTAGATGTGGCACAAGGCCAGAAGTGTGGGGCACCCAGTGAGAATCGAACTCACTAACAATGGTTTGCGAAGCGAGCTTGCTAACCATTACACCACGTGAGGTGCCCAATTTATTTGGGTATAGTTATTTACTAAGCTTAGCTTAGATATGGCACAAGGCCAGAAGTATGGGGCTCCCAATGAGAATCGAACTTACTAACAATGGTTTGCGAAGCGAGCTTGCTAACTATTACACCACGTGAGGTACCCAATTTATTTGGGTATAGTTATTTACTAAGCTTAGCGCAGATGTGGCACAAGGCCAGCTTATGGAGCGCCCAGTGAGATTCGAAATCACTAACAATGGTCTGCGAAGTTAGCTTGCTAACCATTACACCACGTGATGTGCCCAATTTATTTGGGTATAGTTATTTACTAAGCTTAGCGCAGATGTGGCACAAGGCCAGCTTATGGAGCGCCCAGTGAGATTCGAAATCACTAACAATGGTCTGCGAAGTTAGCTTGCTAACCATTACACCACGTGATGTGCCCAATTTATTTGGGTATAGTTATTTACTAAGCTTAGCGCAGATGTGCACAAGGCCAGCTTATGGAGCGCCCAGTGAGATTCGAAATCACTAACAATGGTCTGCGAAGTTAGCTTGCTAACCATTACACCACGTGATGTGTCCAATTTATTTGGGTATAGTTATTACTAAGCTTAGCGCAGATGTGCACAAGGCCAGCTTATGGAGCGCCCAGTGAGATTCGAAATCACTAACAATGGTCTGCGAAGTTAGCTTGCTAACCATTACACCACGTGATGTGCCCAATTTATTTGGGTATAGTTATTTACTAAGCTTAGCGCAGATGCGGCACAAGGCCAGAAGTATGCGGCTTCCAATGAGAATCGAACTTACTAACAATGGTTTGCGAAGCGAGCTTGCTAACCATTACACCATGTGAGGTGTCCAATTTATTTGGGTATAGTTATTTACTAAGCTTTGCTTAGATGTGGCACAAGGCCAGAAGTATGGGGCACCCAGTGCGAATTGAACTCATTAACAAGGTTCTGCTAATCAAAGCTTGCTAACCATTATACCACGTGAGGTACCCAATTTATTTGGGTATAAGTTGTGCTCCAATTCCCACCCTGAATTTATAGACTAGGCGAGGTCACGTGGTCTGTTCCTTAGCCAATCACTAGCCATACTTAGTGGCTGATACACTACTTAAACACTGATTCTTTCACAGTATACTAGCGACCATTGAGGAAGGAACTCAGGATTCTTTACCTGAGAGGATTACCAAAGGAGTTCTGCTGGACAAGAGCTCTTGCTTGAAGGCTAAAGACGATGGCCCATAAAAAACTTAACACTTTTACTGTAGCTGATTTTAAAGGAATGTCAACCACCCTAGGTTATTTGGAGGTTTGGGAATCGCGTTCATTGTACGTTCGTATTTATATTATGTGTGTATTTTCTTTTTTGTATACGATTCTGTTGAATATGAATAATTCCTAAACATATTTATTTGACCCATGGATGGAAATCTAACAAGTACTATCTATGTATTAATACTGGTGTTCCTCAATCCTCCGTCATTTATCATCCTGAAACACCATCTGGTTAAAAATGAGGTAGTCCAAATTGTTCAACTTGCTATGCAAAAATTATAAATCCAGATTATCTGGTGTGGCTTAAAATTCCAAATAATCTTGCGCCGCTAAAATGCTCAACGTAAAATTCAAATGAATTAAAAAAAAAAAAAGAAAAAGATTGAAATTGTAAATTATGAAATATATTTTGATAATGTTGATTTTATGTCGTCCCGGCCCCCTGCCTTAATTTACGCTATGTTTTAGAGAGCCAGCACCGGGCAAATTTCCGGTTCAACTTGCATATTTTCCGAGTCGTGTTTTTGTCACCTTTTTGTATGCAAATTAATGAAGAGATTTAACGCCCCCCTTCAACCGCGATTTTTATCGACAAATCTGTGTAGATATTTTAGAAATCCCCTTTTAAGAAAGATGTGAGAGAGTTAAGATTTTATTATTTTTTACATATTGAACTTTTTGGCAAAAGCTCTTAAGTATTTATATAAAACGTTGTAAAATTTAGATTATTATACTGTGGTATATCCAGTGGTGCTGCAAGTAAATATAATTATTCCAAGCTATAGGCGTGTCAGTATTATTGTATGACTGCACCACTTGGACTCTAATGAAGCGCTTAGAGAAAAGGCTATATATATTTACCAACTCCTCCGCACGAGCAGGATGTGACACAAGGTCAATTTCTTAAGCAGAGTTTTAACAGGTTTGAATTCAGAGTTTTCCTTCCCCTAGACTGGTTAAAGAGCCCAGTCTGCCCTATCTGGAGGAAGAGTAGAATTCATACCTTTCCCAAGGATATTAACGCTAAGTGAAATGCAATTACCACGTCCAGGATTTGAACTCGGGGCGACGAGTCCATTTTCTATGACTTTAACCATTACACCACGCGCTTAGAGAAAAAGCTATATGTCAACTACACAGGGATACTGTGTGCCATCTATTCAAATAATATTGGAAGCAGCCTCACATAAAAACAGCAGATGTGCGGTTATTTGCCATCCATTTTACAATATAACCCAAGTAAGATGAACAAGGTATGCTGGATACTGTTGATAAACAGGGGTGAACTCATAAGCGACGTTTCCTTATAAACTCTCAACATGACACAGAAGTATTGACCGAACAGCAAATACTTTCATTACTTAATCCTGTATGAACACTTGATACCATCACGAGGACCTAGCAGTAGTGGTAGTCTATAGGGACGGATGATGAGTGCGTCGGGGAATCCGTGATATCAACATGACTTCCTGATGATGATGATTATTTACTAAAGATTTACTTGATATCTGTTTGCAGATTTTTTTATGTTTGCTAAAAATACTTGATACAATATAAACGTAAAAGCAGGCAATTATTTTAATAGTAAAAAAAAGGGTTACAACTTATTAGCAAGTGGACGTTGAAAATATAATCACGATTGTAATTAAACATATACAAATTAGGTTTAAAAGAGCATTCACCTTCTGTAAAAAGTTGTTTATTTCGGCTTACGGCTTTTGAAGAGAAACCAACAAAAGGACTGTAGAAAGTCTGACAAAAAATAGAGGACAAAACAAAATGAATCTAGAGAGAAAAAAGTCGGTGAAAACGAGTTTCAATTAGATGTAGGGAAGCTGAAAACGTTACTCAGTTGGAGATTGGACGTGAAGTCCTTCTGCTTACAAAGACCAGTTCACAGCTACCATTTTCTCTGTTTAGTTTTATTTTCTATTTTAAAATTTTGTACAGAAAGTAAATTAATTAGTTACAAATGAATCTTTTGTGCGGTGCTACTATTTAGCTAAACAACTCGTTTAAAAAAAAAGGCGTAAACTTGTAGGTTCATTTATAGCAGCTAAATAGGGTCGGAGGTCATTGGATTTAGATTTTTCTTACTTTTGAGGATTTATAAAATCTTCCAAAGTGACAAAAGAACTCGGTCAGAATCGAACTCACTCAGTAATCCTGAGCTGCTGACCATTATACTAAGCTGGGTAGCGGTGGAACAAAGGCGGTCAGAGAAGTACAGCTGTCTTAAGGCGCAACATAAGGAGTCGGAAATCGCCCTAAGCCAAATACCTTTGTGTTGATATAACATTGAAATATATTACCTTACATTTGACACTATACAACTTAAATATGAACGTGTAGAATCTGAAAGTGGGCTGGAAGGTGAAACTTTTAAAAATCGGAATCAGTATTTATTGGCCACTGGAGGGGGCCGAGCTCTGGTCTGGTCCCCCTTCACCCTGGATCACGACTTTGTCAGGTCACTGCGGGGGGCACATAGTTTTCAAGTTAATATGGTTTTACTATATTTTATATAACTAACCACCAACAACATTTGTTTGAAAAGTAATGTTATAAATCAATAATCAAATACAGTAAATAATGGTAATTAGAAATTCTGCACATCACTGATTGCAATTAAAAAATCACAAATTAATAGATTTTGGCATTAAATAAACCATACATAGTAAATATACGATCAAATGAATAAGCCAAACATAAGTAAACAAATCATACTTAAATACAAAAAGTCACATCATAATCAAATTAGGAGGGGCATTAGCAGGTAACAGCATACATAATAATCTTCTTAATAAAACTCAAAATATGTGAATGGAGGCGCGTGGGCTAGTGGTTAGAGTCGTGGAAAATGGACTCGTCGGTTCGAGTTCAATTCCTAGACGAAGCTGTTGGCATTTCACATAGCCCTAATACCCTTGGGAAGGTTATGAATACATATATTCTCCCTCCAGATATGGGTTAAATAGTAGGGCAGACTGGGCCCTTCAGCCTTGGATACGTAATCAGTCTAGGAGAGGGATAACTCTGAATTCAAAATTCCTGAGGTCGGTCGTTGATTGGGTTTGTGGCAACCCTTAAAAAAAAAGAGATCAGACTTCAGAAAGGCACAAATCATATCTCAATTACATATGGCTCACACAAATTAACACACTAGTTTTTAGTTAAACAAGTAAACCAGCCAGAATGCATAACATATCAAACACCATTTACTGTTAAACAAATATTAATTCAATGTGGGAATTTGGCTGTTATTAGACAACGTTTGTACAAACAACGTGAGATATATATTTGAAAATGTCAAATTTTGTCCTTCTTGAAAGACATAAAATTATATCAAAAACATAACAATAATTTTGAACTTTACCTCATAATATTGACGCTTAAAATGCTTCCCAATCCTTTTAGCACCGTACAGCCTGCTGTAAATATCAAGAAATTCCTTGAAAAAGACAGCAATAAATCTGACCATCCCTGACAATTTACCGCAAGGGATAAAATAACACTATTCAAGTTGACATGCCGTTAATATTAATCAATCAATCAATCTAGACAGTTCGAAAAGCAGCTACGGATAAGCTTGATGTCTGCCACCGCAATTATCTGAGAGCTACAAATGGATATCGATTACCAAACATCCCAATATCCAACAAGGTATTGTACAAGATGTGCATCACAACTACACTAAAAAACAGTGGCAGCGCATCTATGATGGTCCATATATGGTCATGTGCAACAGATTTCCAAAAAAAAAGCAGCTGCACAAAAATCTCTGGAATTTGCTGTGATAGGGTGAAACAACTGCTGGCGCATCCCCAAAACGAAGAACAGGGATCCCTAAAATCTGGTAAGCGACTAAGGAAACTGACAGAGTTGCTTCAAAGTAGGAAGGACCGAATGCTACTGTAAGATATTCGAAACTACTACAGCGGCAGAATGTAGTAATTCATCATCAATCAAATAACTGCTAAATTTCTAATAATAAAAGTAACATTGATAATGCAAGGTATATCTAAAAGATATCGAAACTCAAAATAGTTAGTATGTAAATCAAGGCAATTTTCGTGTTTTATGGCATGTATTCTAAGACTAACAATAAAAAATAAATTCATCGTTCACTCTTTCGATATCAAACCAGTCTAAAATATGTACATAGTACACTAATGTTGTATTGTTAAAAGGTCGACAATATCTCAATGTAAATCCATTATTTAGCTAAGGTAACGACACTCATAAGAAAGAAGAATTCGTCGGATAAGCGACACCAGCTAATCAGTATTTACATTTTTATTTCATCTTGGATGATTCGGAGTGCTGCTCGATGATTCGGGTTGTTGCTAGATTATAACGGACGGAAGATTAAGGAACAGCAGTATTATTATTACTTATTATAATAAGTATTATTAATACTGCTGTATTTACTGGGTAAAAACCCCATAGAAACAAGAAACAAAACAAAAAACAAATATCCTCCCCTACAAAATACAACGAACAGACAACAAATAAACAAACCAAGAAATCTCATATATTACTAGCCATAGTACCTGCGCTTCACAGGGACATTTTTTCAAAGATAGGTTTTCAATTTTGAACGTGGAAAAAAGAAAAAAAAAAGAAATACTTTTATGTGTTTCGTTTTGCAGAATACAGTATTCTAGAAAAGTCAACTGATCTTTGCTAAACCAAAAAAATGCCAAATTTCTCGATGTTTCAGTTATATTTATAAATGAACGAACGGTCTGAACGTTTCTTTTTATAATCGCGATTTCTGATGCAGCCAAGTCAGGAAGGAAGTCGGTTATCGCCTCCGGTTAATTTGTTGTTACCGGAGGAAACCCTTATAGCCAAATAGCACACGACTTCAGTTTTCTTTTCGTTTTCTTTATTTCAGAGATGAAAATAAAATTATGATATTATTAACTACGAGACCTAAAGGCATCAGTGTGTATCAAGGAATTTAATTAACACCACTCCTAATTTGAAACTAATCTTAGGTGTTTTCTAAAATCCCGAGCACACTACCCGTCAAAATAAACTCGACAATTTTGATTTCGATTCTAACGGGGTCGAGCTATGGTTTGAAGGTTGTCTTCATATGTTTATTTGGTTCTAGTAATCACAGCTCGCTGCTAAGTTTTTTTTAACTGGTATTGAATAAACTTGGGCTCCTTGTTATTTAAATCTGTGAGTAGTATAATATATCTCGTGTGCATATTCAGACGTATCGCTAATCTATTTCGCAATAACTGTTAGCTTGGTTTACCCACGGTTGACCGACTATAGAAAGGAAGCAGCAGATTGCAACAAACTCCTGCAACTCAACAAAAATATGTTGACCGAACAAGACACAAAATTATACAATATAGTATTCTAATAAGATTGAAACTTCTTCTAAAATACATTAGTCTAACAAGTTACAAACTCTTTTACCCCCGTCACAGAAAAAAAATCTCCTTTTATGCCTACTGGAGAGGAGAGTTCTTGGATAAGCTCGCCCACTACTGGTACACGGTAACTACACCACAACCTGCTCACCCCTATATTCAAATTAATTTTAACATATAATCAACGCGCTATTAATTAGTATTAATTACTACTGCTACCTAAGTGATATTTTATTTGAAATAGAATTTGATAGAATTCCTAAAAATACATTTTTAGTTAGCAAAACGAATTATTCTATTTTCATCTTGTGGCTTAAATGTGAAATAATTGAAGTCGAAAAAAACAAACCTGTTAACAACTGGTTAACTAAGTTGCCGCACTGGATTCAAACACGTATTTTCATAGAAACTTCAGAGATATGTCCAGTTAATTGGGTCACTTGTTACAACTGGTTAACTAAGTTGCCACATTGGATTCAAACACGTCTTTTCCTAGAAACTTCAGAGATATGTCCAGTTAATTGGGTCACTTGTTACAACTGGTTTAACTAAGTTGCCACATTGGATTCAGACACGTCTTTTCTAGAAACTTCAGAGATATGTCCAGTTAATTGGGTCACTTGTTACAACTGGTTTAACTAAGTTGCCACATTGGATTCAAACACGTCTTTTCATAGAAACTTCAGAGATATGTCCAGTTAATTGGGTCACTTGTTACAACTGGTTAACTAAGTTACCACATTGGATTCAAACACGTCTTTTCATAGAAACTTCAGAGATATGTCCAGTTAATTGGGTCACTTGTTACAACTGGTTAACTAAGTTGCCACATTGGATTCAAACACGTCTTTTCATAGAAACTTCAGAGATATGTCCAGTTAATTGGGTCACTTGTTACAACTGGTTAACTAAGTTGCCACATTGGATTCAAACACGTCTTTTCATAGAAACTTCAGAGATATGTCCAGTTAATTGGGTCACTTGTTACAACTGGTTAACTAAGTTGCCACATTGGATTCAAAACACGTCTTTTCATAGAAACTCAGAGATATGTCCAGTTAATTGGGTCACTTTTTATTAGATGCAATACCATTTATCTCAATGCGATCCTTTCAATAGCCACATGTATTTGTAAAATATTCGTTTTTAATACCCGTAATTCTAGTGCGGTTATATCAACAACATCTACTGTTATCGTAAATTTAGTTTCAATACAAATCATATACCGTTGTAGCGTTAGTTTCGTATTAGCCTGGGAGAGTTGTCTGCCCAGTTTAGTTTGCTGGTGCCCGCTAGGGGCTATAGTATTTAAGCGCCGGGTTCAAACCCTTTCGGCCTCTTTTCCCTGTTCCTGATACTACGAGACACATGGGCTAGTTAAGGTCTCCCCGTCTCGTTGGGGCTTTTTGGCCCCACTTACATAACTGTAAGTTCTTCACACAGCATGGACTATCCCTAGTCTCATGTCTGTACTTTTATATGTTATCTTGTACCATTCATGAATGTGTCTTCATCTTTATTTATGTACTCCTTGTTTATGTACCCTTTTACCTATGTACTTTGTATCTCGTCATATCCATGTGCTGTAATATATTAAATGTTTTGTCTGTTAACCTTCGTCGAAGTCATGTATCTTTCTACATATAACTTTGAACCATTCTTACACCGTCATTGATTTTTTTACTCTTACTATATTGAAAACACACTAATAACCCGTTCTTTCATGGCGTAGGTTAGGTGGCTTCGGCCACTGGACTATTAGTGAAATTAACGGCGTTGATGCCAGGGGACCTTGATTTAAAGGGGCAGGACTTGGTTTATTGCTCAGTCCCTGCACCCCCCCTGTGGTGGAATGCCGACGGGATCGACGTATTTTTTGCACCCGCCATCCCATGAGCTTCTCCTTGTAGGGGGTTCAACATTAAAAGACCGGGTGCCATAACCGCATACTTTGGATGCGAGGTAAATATACTATATTGATAAATGTTAAAGGTATGTCAACTGGTAAAGGATTATTTTATACATATTTCATAGGGAATCCTGACCATTGTACATTCATATTTACAAGTATTTTATTAGCATTATTTGATTTATTGAGATTATTGCCCTCATCATTTATTAATATCTGTACAATGCTTTGGTGGATGTGCCCTCCGGCCTTCTTCAGGTAATAAATCCAAATAATACTAGTTATCAAGCCTCATCTAAAAAACTCTAAAAGGTATTTTACTTTTGTTTCTAAAGTGTTTTTGTACACAATCATATCGAATCCTTGTACATTTTAAACATATATATTCGAGCCATTGATAGTCCTGTAACTGGTACTATCACTCCTCCTCAGAGTGGATCTGGGAGTAATGGCACTGAATTGGTACCGCACACTACCCCGATCTCCAAACCTGGATCCTCGGCATTAGATGCAGTTTAGTGTCATACCCATAGCACCCCTTTTGAGGGGAGTTATTAGCTCTATGTAGGGAATATAGACAGCGTAAGAGGACATTGATCCTATTTTCATAGTTTTTGCTGAGGATTGAATTCTATTTAGCGAAACCAATTCCAAATACTTGTAAATTTGTCTCGTATTTAATCTTTACATGAGGAAATATGAAACCTGAAAAATTCCGGAACAGAAGAAAGATAAGCTCATTAATAAACACAACAATATTATTCATTTGTTGTCTGTTATTTTAGGTTGTTCCCACTGCCTTATATACGGATTAGTATAAGGAAGCGCGTGGTATAATGGTTAAAGTGATGGGAAATGGACTCGTCGCCCCGAGTTCAAATCCTCGCTGAGGTAATTGCATTTCACTTAGCGCTAATACCCTTGGGAAAGGTATGAATCCGACTCTCCCTCTAGCTATGGATACATAGTAGGGCAGACTGGGCCCTTTAACCTTGGTTAGGCAACCGGTCTAGGAGAAGGAAAACTCTTAATTCAAACCTTTTGAACTCCGCTTAAGAAATTGACCTTGTATCGCATCCTGCTCGTGCGGAGGGGTTGGTAAATATATATATACGGATTAGTTAAAAGTAAATGATGTTGGCTATGATTTTTAATCAATTAAACAGGATAAGACCGGTTTAGCTCAGTCGGCAGAGCGTTGGGCTAGAAACCACAAGGTTCCGAGTTCGATACCGGCCCTCGCCAAATCAGCGTATGAGTAGCACAGGGATCTGTGCGGTAAAGTAAGGGGCTGATGGTAGGTGTGGCGCTCCACCTCAGACGCTAAAAGTGAAAAGGGGATAGACTCCCACGCTGATTGGCTGATACCGACTTTAGGCCACACCGACGACTTTACTAACTTACTTAAAACAATCTAAGTAGCGAACACTAGATATAGAATGTGGTATAAATGTGGAGGTGAATGGGGTAATGGTTACCGTCCTAGGAAATGAATATGGCGAGGCGAGTTCAAATTCTGGACGAGGCTTGTTGCATTTCCCAAAGCACTAATAACCTTGGGAAATGTATGAATCAAAATATGGGTAAATAGTATGGCTGACTGGGCTCTTTCACCTTGGTTAGGCAATCAGTCCAGGTGAACGAAGACTCTAAACTCAAACCTGTTAAACTCGCAAATCCATTGTTACATAATAGCATGTCCGATCTTCGCTGGGTGCCCCAAACTATCGACTTTGCGTTACATCCTATCCGTAGCGAAAAGGTTATGATAAATAGAGGGAGTTTCACCTTTAGTGAAATGGTTAACAAACTAGTCTCACAGATGCATTAATACTGAAAAGCGAGTTCAATCCTCGACGGGTGACTCATAATTGCGACATTGTATCAAATATCACGCATGGCGAACATGTTGGTTAAAGATTTACCACTGAAATGTGAGTTCGATCCACGCTGGCTGCTCCATTCTCGGGACTTTTGCCAGATCCTACCCGTGGCAAATAGCTTCTCGGAGTAAGCGATGCAGTGACCCGTAATACATATACGACAAAAACAATGAAACCTCATTTGAATTGGTATATTTGTCTTACATTTTAATAAAAAGGAACTCCATCTCGTTTATTTAGACCATATGACCTTTAGGCACCTCTTTTGCGACCTCGATTCATGAGGACATTTTTTTCCATTTACACCGTTAATATCCGTTTAATTGTTAACAGACGATTTTTTATTGTTTTTTTAATCATAAAACCAACCCCTAACCCTAACCCTAATCTTAACCCTAGCCCCTAACCCTAACCCCTAACAAACAACCCGATTTTGACGGTGTAAATGAAAAAAGTGTCCCCACGAATCGAGATCGTGTAGGGGGGACCTAAAGATCAAATGGTCCGTTTATTTTTGATAATAAGTATGTATTATATGCACGTACCATTAAGTAACCATAATAATGATTGATGGAAAATTAAACATTTGTTTTCATGCTTGATATGAATATCATTTTACAAATCAAATGTTAGAAATAACAGGTTGAAATTATTAATTCCCGATTACGTTTTATTATAAGAACTGAATAAATTATGTTTTCATTAACAAAATTGCCTGTAACATTCATGAAACGTAAGTGATCATTGACTTATTATCAATTAATCAATGGTTATGGAAAAATGCAGTTGTTTGGTTTTATGGCATGTTGGGTCATTTAATTACTAAGTCATTCTTTTTTATGGCAATTATATGGTTTCAATAAACTAGATTTATTTAGTAAACATTTGTAAAGAATTACCAGTTAAAGTAAAATATTCTAAGGCAATTAATTTGCACACAGTTATCTGGTGTCAAGTATCCCTATTTCATATTATTTTATTGCAAGCAATTTTATGACTTGAGATAACGCATATTTAATAATAATAATAATAATAATAATGATAATGATAATGATAATGATAATGAGAAACTGAATCACTAAAAATTGCTGCAAAAAATATTGCCATAAGGACAAACTATATCGAAGCAAAAATTGATAAGACCCAACAAAATAGTAAATGTCGATTATGCAGTAATAGAGATGAGAATCTGTTCTTGAGAATGAAACGCATAAAATTCTCTGGGACTTTGAAATAAAAACGGATCACCTTATCCCAACAAGAAGACCAGACCTAGTGTTGATAAACAAAAAAGAAATAACTTGTCACCTGGTGGATTTTGCAGTTCCAGCAGATCACAGGGTGAAGCTAAACGAAAATGAAAAAATGGACAAATACTTGGATCTTGCCAGAGAACTGAAAAAGTTATGGAATATGAAAGTCAAAGTGATACCAATTGTAGTTGGTGTACTTGGAACGGTCCCAAAAGGATTGGAAAAGGGTTTGGAAAGTCTGGAAATCAGAGGAAGAATTTATACCATCCAGGACACTGCACTGCTGCAATCTGAAGAGTCCTGGAAACCTGAGGAGACTTGCTGTCACTCAGACTCCAGTGAAAGACCATCAGCTTACACTGATGTGAAAACTCAAAAGGAGTAAATAATAATAATAATAATAATAATAATAATAATAATAATAATAATAATGTATATCTCTGAATGTTTGAGATGAGTTTTGATGATTAGAAATTATCTACGTTATTCGGACTATTGTACTCATTTTTATTTTTATCTTGCCGAAACATTGTACAGATAACAATGAAGATGAGAAAAATAGTCCGAATAACGCAGATAATAATAATAATAATAATAATAATAATAATAATAATAATAACCGAAAATATATAAGACGCAAGAAAATGGCATACTAATAAATGATATATGCACAAACCTGTATTCGTCCTAGTGAATGAGACGCATAAATGTCTCTGAGACTTTGAGATAAGAACGGACTACCTAATTCCGGCTAGGCGACCTTACCTTATGTTAATTAACAAGAACAAGAGAACTTGTCATCTAGTGGATTTTGGCGTCGCTGTGGTCCACAGTGAGAAAAAGAAAGAAAACGAAAAGATAGACATATACTTGAAACTTGCCAGAGAGCCGAAAAAGATAAAACTGTGGAAATGGAAGAAACGGTCGTATCAATTATTTTTGGTTCCATTGGAGTTTGGAAAAGATGCAGAAGGAATTTTAGGTATGTGTGACGCTCCATTTCAGACGCAAAACAATCTACTTGGTCTAGTGCTAGTAAAAAGGGCATGGACCTCTCACTGTCCAGCTGATACTGACTACAGGGCATTCCACCGACATTATCTTGGTACTAAGTATATATCTTTAGGTCGATTGATATGCTGTTTTGTACAGTCTTATGTAAAGAAGATGAATAAATATGTCCGTTTTAACAGAGAAAATATTTTAATTTTTGAGTTTCATTATGCAAGGGACAATAGCATAAATCAAATGGAATAATATCCATTTTCTATACATCCTATCAAATGTATTTGCATTGCTATTAATTTTTATATTTTTTAAAAGGGAAGTCGGTGTGTATGTATGTATGTATATCCTGATGAAACTACAAAATAAAACAATTAACTACAAATAAATATATATAAACATTGAATATCACTTCTTTTTTTTTTCTTTTGCATTTTTTGCAAAGATTATGAAGATTTGATTTATATTCAAATATATATAAAAAATTAACATATACATAGAAATAGCATTGGCATTCTACTTAAAAATGTCCCGTATTTGTAAATCTAAAAAGTAAATAAATCAATACACCAGGGTTTCCCCTGTACCCAGTTGAGGTTGGGAAGCCGCTTTTAATTTCAAATAAAGGTCCGATTAGAATACATTCACATGGGGTCTTCCAGTTCGATTATATATATATATATATATATATATATATATAATATATATATATATATATATATATATATATATTTCTAAAGAAATGAATACATACATATGTACTATAGAATTATCATTTTTCTCACTTGATAAATCATAAAGATACAGATGAGAGCAAACGCTAATCCCATATTATTTATGTGTAATATTTTTCCAGCCTTCAATCCATGACGTAACATGATAAAATAACTTTATATCTAGGTTTATTTATGGAAACGTGTGGTGTAATGGTTAAAGTCATGGAAAATGGACTCGTCACCACGAGTTCAAATCGTGGATGCGGTAATTTCACTTAGCGCTAATACCCTTGGGAAAGGTATGAATCCTACTCTTCCTCCAGCTATGGGTAAATAGTAGGGCAGACTGGGCTCTTTAACCTTGGTTAGGCAACCGGTTTAGGATAAGGAAAACTCTGAATTCAAACCTGTTGAACTCCGCTAAAGAAATTGACCTTGTGTCACATCCTGCTCGTGCGGAGGGGTTGGTAATGTGTGTGTATGTGTGTTGATTGTTTTTTTTTTCTTCATTGGATTTCACTGTATGAACTAGAATTTCACTACTAGATGCAGTTTAACGCCATACTCAATACACTAAATCCCTCAGCCACGACCTTATAGCACATGTACGATAAAAAGGGTTAGGAGTTAGCCCTAAGAGCAATATAGTCTGGACAATTATATCTGTGCTTGGACGCGTAATGTAATGGTTAAAGTCATGGGAAATGGACTCGTCGCCCCGAGTTCAAATCCTGGACGTGGTAATTGCATCTAATTTAGCGCTAATACCATTGGGAAATGTATGAATCCTACTCTCCCTCCAGCTATGGGTAAATAGTAGGCTCTTTAACCTTGGTCAGGCAACCGGTCTAGGAGAAGCAAAACATTGAATTTAAACATGTTGAACTCCACTTAAGAAATTGACCTTGTGTCACATCCTGCTCGTGCGGAGGGGTTGGTAAATATATATATTTGGGTTTATCAGCTTGATATCATGGAAATCCCAATGGCCTCGACCGATGATAAAAGAATGTCGAGTGGGCTACCTGTCAGGTACTTGTCAGGTATATCCGTTATTATTTCTGTTAACTTGTCTATCATTGACATGGAGAGTATTACTGTGCCCTAGAAAATGTTAATTGAACACTAAATGTTGTTTTTAAAGATTTATTTCGCAAATTGGGTTGTTTTTTTAGTGTTTTTTTAAAAATTTCATTTCTAAATCATATACATTATACAGGGTGACCCAAATAAAACAGAACCCAAATTCTGTTTTTTTTTTGGGGGGGGGGGCAGTCACCCTGAATATATACTATTACTGATGCAGACTACCAGAACCCAAATTCTGTTTTTAAAATTTTTTTTTTTGTCACCCTGTACATCATATACATTTATGTAAAAAAAAGTTTTAATAGAGCTAGACCAAGGAGATTGTTTTGGCGTCTGAGGTGGAACGCCAAACCTATAATCAGCTCTTACTTTACCGCACAGATCCCTGTGCTACTCATACGCTGAGTTTGCAATGACCTGTATCGAACTAGGAACCTTATGGTTTCTAGCCGAACGCTCTACCGACTGAGCTAACCTGGCCCCAACATAATCACATTTATGTACATATGTTTAGATATTTTTGATAAAGTGCATATGCATATGCATATACACAGTAACGAAAACTGCATAGGTATTATCGATGTATATAGCTACCCAACACATTTTATGACACACTGTCATTTTCTAGCGAGGTGTGTTTGAAGAGAAGCTGGAGTGAAATGCTGTGCTGCCCAACACACGGCGTTTGAACGAACAAATTCAAGGATTTTGAGTAATGTTTTTTTATATAGCTCTGTAATCCCTGTTAGTTGGAATGATTGGGCTTTTGAAGTTTCTTTTTGAGAGCACTATTTCCTCGTCCTATTTAACGATTACGACTAGAATCTAAACTCCTGTTATATATTGTACAAAGGGAAATATGAATTCCCGGTTTTATTAAACAAAGAAGTTTAACACCTGCCCGTTATCAGATCAAGAGATAAAAATACGTGGGAGTAGCTATGAATATAAAAGAACCGAGGGCTTCGGACAGGCCGGTCGCCAGTGAGTCCCGGAGGCAGTCACGCGGAGAGAGAGTGAGGTGATCGGGGCAGTAGTCGGCCGAGCGGGACCTCGTGTAGTTGGTGTCGGAAAAGCTAGCTTTAATATTTACCAACTGAAAAAGCTTGTCGCCCAGAAATTTAATCGAAGGACCGAAAGTCTAAAGACTGAATATATTAATTAAACTGACCCTCTCTCTCGAAGTTAAGAAGCTTGAATTTATTTCAATAAACTTCTGGAGGATAACTTTGGTGTTATTGTCATCCCTTTCAACGAAAATAAAACTATTGCAATTTAGTACAGTGACGACACGCTATGCAACACTCCTAAATTCCCATAGTTTAGGAATAGCGAAATTCTTGCCTTTTCAAAGAGCATTTTCGCCAACTAAAATGCGAACACCCAAGATTAAGTTCCATTTTCTACGACGTAACCATTACGCTAATCTCTCACTCTGCTTAAAAAATGATTTTCAGTCGTCACATCTTTGTTGTGGCGGAGAGATTGGCTAAATCCATGCACTGTTGATACTATTATGCAAATCGACTTGTATTAGATTGGATCATCTTAAAGCTAACAAAATTCGCGTTGTGATGTGCCGTTTCTTTCTATTCGTTTGCATAGAAATCTACCATGTCGCAAATTGACTTGTATTAGATTGGATCATTTTAAAGCTAACAAAATTCGCGTTGTGATGTGCCGTTTCTTTCTATTCGTTTGCATAGAAATTTACTATGTTGCAAATTGACTTGTATTAGATTGGAGCATTTTAAAGCTAACAAAACCCGCGTTGTGATGTGCCGTTTTTTTCTATTCGTTTGCATAAGAATTTACTATGTTGCAAATTGATTTGTATTAGATTTGAGCATTTTAAAGCTAACAAAACTCGCGTTATGATGTGCCGTTTTTTTTTTATTCGTTTGCATAGAAATTTACTATGTTACAAATTGGTTTGTATTTGATTGGATCATTTTAAAGCTAACAAAATTCGCGTTGTGATGTGCCGTTTCTTTCTATTCGTTTGCATAGAAATCTACCATGTCGCAAATTGACTTGTATTAGATTGGATCATTTTAAAGCTAACAAAATTCGTGTTGTGATGTGTCGTTTTTTTCTATTCGTTTGCATAGAAATCTGCTATATTGGAGCATTTTAAAGCTAACAAAATTTGCGTTGTGGTGTGAGTTTTTTTTTTCTATTCGTTTCCATAGAAATTTACTATGTTGCAAATTGACTTGTATTAGATTGGAGCATTTTAAAGCTAACAAAACTCGCGTTGTGATGTGCCGTTTTTTTCTATTCGTTTGCATAAGAATTTACTATGTTGCAAATTGATTTGTATTAGATTGGAGCATTTTAAAGCTAAAAATTCGCGTTGTGATGTGCCGTTTTTTTCTATTCTTTTGCATAGAAGTTTACTATGTTGCAAATTATTTTGTATTTGATTGGAGCATTTTAAAGCTAACAAAATTCGCGTTGTGATGTGTCGTTTTTTTTCTATTCGTTTGCATATAAATTTACTATATTACAAATTGATTTGTATTTGGTTGGAGCATTTTAAAGCTAATAAAATTCGTGTTGTCATGAGCCGTTTTTTCTTTATTTTTTTGCATAGAAATTTACTATGTTGCAAATTTATTTATATTAGATTGGAGCATTTTAAAGCTAACAAAATTCGTGTTGTGATGTGTCGTTTTTTTTTTGTTTTGTTTTGTTTGTTTTTTTCTATTCGTTTGCATAGACAAAACGATTGGATGATAATCCTGCAGAGTCTGGGGTAAAACGTCTTGCTGATCAGATGAAATAACGTTAATTGAAGAAGTTCAGACACTGACCGGAATGTTAGATTTATAACATATGGAGTCTTTCAATCCTGTTGCGTATATTACGTAAAACATGCTTTTATTTTCTTTCTACATTCTCTCCAACTTCCTTTTTTATTTATTTTTATTTTCCACTTATTCTTTGGTTCTGAAAAGCTTGCCAAACAAAAATTTCAACCTGCGATTGTCGTTTACGAGCGCATTTCGATGTATCTATCTGCGCAGACCGGCAGCTACGCACGTATATGTTTATGTGTGCAGAGGTGAGGAGTGTTATTCTCGCGACAAAAAAAAGTTCGTATTATTTTCAACGAGGATGGGTTTAGACTGGAATTAAATTTTTCCAAATGTGCTGGAATGCCGAAGCCTCAATAATGCATTGACAGGCAAGCAAAGACGCGATAACATTTACGTTACTCTTCGAATAGAAATGTTGGCTTCTTACAAAAAAAAAAAAAAAGCTTCAGCCTTTTGTTTGTTGCTTTATCCTTACATGGAAATAATTTTCTTGAAGCAAAACTTATACAAGGATACATATTCGCAAGAAAAAATGAAGTAGCTATTCTAGGGAATACACCGACTGCACCTCTGCAGAAGGGTAAGATTCCCCCAAATGGGGCCAACTGTTGGCCGTGGCTGGCGACCCGTGATGCTTAATGACGGAGTCTTGGTGGATGAGCAGTCCATGACATGCAACACTCCACTTAGAACCTTACTTAGGCTAGACGAGCGGTCGGAGAGGCCCCCTTCGATCAATCAGCTGGTCACGTCAAGCCCTAGCACCTATATGATTGCCCAACCCTATTGCCCTAATGGCAACCCCCAATCCTTCTTATCATATGGGTGCTAGAAGGCGGTGGCTGAGGGTCTACATGTCCTGGGAATGACATTAAACTCTATCTGATGGTGAGGTTCCAGTTCTGGAGGTTTGGGGAATGTGGAGCACCCCTTCATCACCATTGCTCCCTGGTCTACTCTGACCCAGAGTGGTAGTACCTGTCAGGGTCCCATCTATGGGTTAAATAGAAAAAATGTATTTATAAAATAGTTGTATTATCCATTAAGAATTGATTTATTTAAAAACTTTTCCGGCATTAAATGACCCACTGAGGTTGATATGCCGTAAAGTAAACAAAACCAAACCCCCAAATCTAGCGTGTGAGACAGCGTCATTTTGGGGGTAATAGTACTAGGTTATTGTTATTGACGCATAGCAAGTTACAGCCTAACTGACTGCTCTGTGCCCCCCAGTTTTGTCACAAATCTAAATTTCCCTCATCTTTTAGTATTATCTCGTCGTGAAAAAATCGATAGCAACCAGTGTAGGCGTCTGTGTGTGATAAAATAAATGATAAGAATGTTGCTATGGAAAACGTGTTTACTACGACCACGAGTTTTAACGCTTTCTTAACGACATGGCGATGAACTGATGAGCATACAAAAACTGGGACCATATGACCTTTAGGCACCCCTTTTGCTTTGCTGATTCATAAGTACATTTTTTCATTTAAACTGTCAGACGATTTTTAATTATAAAACTAACCCCTAACCCTAACCCCAAAGAAACAACCGGATGCTGACGGTGTAAATAAAAAAAAAGGTACTTACGAATCAGCAAAACAAAAGGGGTGCCTAAAGATCATATGGTCCAAAAACTGCCACAGTATCTACAAAAATACATCGACCGAAAATGTGATTATGTAAAATGTTACATCTTATAATTCTAAAATGATGTAAACATCATTGATTATAAACAATGAACGTTTCTATGATTTCTAAATACTTTGGATACCTTACCTTTCAGATTATACTTGTATAAAAGATGCAGTGTATTTTATAAAACAATTAATGTATGAAAACGGCGGAATCTGGCTGGGAAACGATATAAATAATGAGAATGCTGCTTTAGAAAATATCATTAGTTATTTGATTGTTTGTTGATGGATTTAAAAGCATATAAACCCATCTGGGGTTATTTTATTCGTAGATATTAGGGTTCGGTTTGGTTTGTTTTACGTCAACATCTGGTTGTTTGTTAGGGGTTAGGGTTAGGGGTTAGTTTTATAATTAAACATCGTATGTTAACAAACAACCGGATGTTGACAGTTTAAATGAAAAAAATGTACTTATGAATCAGCAAAGCAAAAGGGGTGCCTAAAGGTCATATGGTCCCAGTTTTTTTTATGCTAACACCAGTTCATCGCCATGTCGTTAAGAAAGCGTTGAATCTCGTAGTCGTTGTAAACACGTTTTTCATAGCAACATTCTCATCATCGGTGGGTCATTTAATGCCGACTAAATTTTGGATTCATAGCGATAGTTTGATAGAAAACAAATGTATGTATGTAAAGATTCTAACTATTATTCAATTACTCATATTTTTCCCATCTATGGGTTAAATAGAAAAACATGAATTTATAAAGAAATTGAGTATCCATTAAGAATGAATTTTTCAAAACTTTGCTGGCATTAAATGACCCACTGAGGTTGATATGCCGTAAAACAAAATAAAACAAATAAAACAAATCATATTTTTTCAGAACAATCCCACTTCTAGGAAATGTAAAATCCTGGATGGTCTTATTTTCATGATTTTTTATTTGCTTGGTAGTATTTTTTTCGCAGTAGATCAAAGCCTTTGATCTTTGATCTATAGATTAGAGAATAATATACGTCGCACATCTATATTTTCATGTTTGTAGTTAATGGTTTTAACGACATGTTAGCATCCTCTAGAATCGTGTTGAGAAGATTCTTTTGTGTGTTATTGATAAGGTTTACGTTTCTATTTTTGGATTAATATTCTTTTATCTCAGAGAAGTCATCTAGATTGATAATTTCCCGTTATTTCAGGCGGGAGTATAGTGGCTTCGGTCACTGGACCATTATTGAAATTAATGGTGTAATCTCAGGGGGCCATCCCCCCAGGCAACACCTGTCCCCTTAATTTAAAGGGACACGGCTGGATTTATTTCCCAGTGCCTGAGTTGCCTCTTTATGAGGAATACCGACGGGTCCACGCATCTTATTTGTGTCCGACATACTATGAGCTTGGGTTCGTTGGTGGTCCCACGTTAATATGGCCTTGTACCTGACCTGCATACGCGGGATGCGTTTTAAATACTTATATTGATATTTTCAAATAAATATTTCATATTATTTGCCTTAAAAAAGTTTTTAGATTAGGGTAAAAGCTACACATTCTCTAAGGAAATGTTTACCATTGCATGGTTTTTGAGATATTTCCTACTGTGGTTGTTGGTCTTGTTTGAGTATAAAGGTGTTTCCCTCACATACCACGTATGCAGGTATGACGCAAGGTCAATTAATGTCGGACCACTTACGAACGAAAGCTCATGGAGGGCCAGGTACAAAAAATGCGTAAATACCGTCAGCATTACCCTCAAGGGGGCGTCTCAGGCACTGAGCAATAAACCCAGCCCTGTCCCTTTAAATAAAGGGGACAGGTATTGCCTGGTTAGATGGCCCCTGGAATCACGTCCTTAATTTTTACTAAGTGTCCAGTGGCCGATTCCAACGGACCCGAGTCCCGGAGAGCGGGTTATTAGTGCGTTTGGGTATAAAGGAGTGCGTAACTCTTGTGAGAACAATGCGTAATTAGAATATAATGACATCTTCCTTTCTTGACTTTCTAAAAGCTTGTCTCCAGTCTCTTAAATTGGGTTTGATAAAGAAGTGTTTATTTTGGATGTTTTATTGCAGGATCGTTGCCATTTTGTATGAGGGAATCTATTAAATTATTATGTCATTAGTGAGCATGGTTTTATGGATAGAATCAACATATGATAATCAATTTTAATTTACTCAGTGTTGATCTAAAAATCATTACCCTTTATTAATCGATTTGATAATAATTTGCAAATATTTTCTCATCGTTTAGTTTCGGCTTTTGAGCCATGTGCGCCTTCGTGTTTGCTAAAATCCTATTAATTTTGCAGAAAATCAATAAATACTGTAATAATGATACAACCAATAATATGAATTAGGAAGGACCGATAATGTAGTCAGTAAAGATCTGCTAATAGAGTAGAGCAGTGGACGAGCTATGGTTTTGACGACTTAAGGTTATCTTCATTAGTTTGTCGTTTTGGAAACCACAATTTGCCGCTAAAATTTTAATTCAAATAGAATAAACCCGGAGACGTTGTTGCGTAGGCTGTGTTGACGTATTTATTTCCTGTCCTTCCACAAGGCAGGAGGTGGGAGCAAGGCAAAAACTAAAGCTCACACAGTGGCCAGTGCAAAAAGTGCGTTGACCCTATGCCTGTGTGTAATATGATATAGTATCAAGTGTATATATATATATATATATATATATATATATATATATATATATATATATATATATATATATATATATGTATCATTCGCATCTGATGAGTCGGGAGATTTAGACTATTTGTCTAAGCTCTCTGAAATAGACTATAAAGATAAATCTCAAAGTCTTTTGTTATTTCTTTACTCATATATTTGCTCTGTGACTCTAACATTAAGAGCACACATTGAGCTCTCAAACTGCGACTTGGTTTTGTTTAAATAAAACTCTTGTGTCGTAAGGAAGATTTCTTCTCTGGACTTTTGGATATATATATATATATATATATATATATATATATAATATATATATATATATATATATATATAAAATAATTAAAACGACTAATTAACAAGTACAATGTACAGATTGTTTTCGTAGAGAACGTTTTGATGCAGCTTGAATAGGGGGAAAATAAGTGCTGTTTATCAAAGTTGATAGAGTGTCCGCCTGGGAACCACAAGGTCCCGGGTACGATACCGGCCCTCGCCAACTCATCTTATGAGTAGCCCAGGGATCTGTGCAATGAAGTAAAGGGCTGGTAGATGGGACGCACCACATAATACGCAAAAACAATCTCTTCGATCTAGCGTAAGAGAAAAGAGGTTAGACTCCCTCGCGGTCAGGCTGATACGGACGTTAGGCCACTCTGACGACTTTACTATATCAGCATCAGATATTTTCCTGTCATAGAAGACCTACAAACAACACCTTCACGGTTTATATAGAATCAAGCGTAAGACGCAATTGTTTGGTTTGGTTTGGTTTGGTTTACGGCATATCAACCTCAGTGGGTCATTTAATGCCAATAAAGTTTTGAAATAAATCAATTCTTAATGGATAATACAAATTTTTTATGAATACATTTTTCTATTTAACCCATAGATGGGACCCTAACAGGTACTACCACTCCGGGTCCGAGTGGACCAGGGAGCAATGGTGATGAAGGGGTGCTCCACATTCCCCAAACCTCCAAAACTGGAACCTCACCATCAGATAGAGTTTAACATCATTCCCAGGACATGTAGATCCGCAGACACCGCCTTCTAGCACCCATATGATAAAAAGGGTGGTTGTTTGGTTAATTCGATTTTACAAGTCCCTTGGGTTATTTTATGCGACAGATGTGTTGGTTTTATTCATTCTTGTTTGGTAATCAATTTTAAACCCATTTTAAAAATCCTTTTTATCTAATTTAATCCATAACAGGAATTCGCTAAATTACATCTAGCGTTGTGGTCCAATTCTGAAACTCTGGTGAGTATGGAGTACCCCTTCATTGCCATTACTTCCATGTCGTCTCTGACCCGGAGCGGTAGTACCTATTAAGATCAGATCTATGATTCAAATATTTCAAAAATATATTTTTAAAATAATTTTAAAAACTGAATACCCAACAAGAGTATATAAAACAAAAATGTATTTAGCATAAAATAACCCAAGGGTTAACATGCCGTAAAATCCAACCAACCAACCAACCAAACGAACAGGTACTACTACTCCTGATCCGTTGTGGATCTGTGAGTAATGACAATGACGGAATACACCACACTATCAAAAACCCTCAGAATTAAAACCTCACCACTAGATGCAGTTTAACGTTCCACCAGGATACAAAGCAATAGAAAGCAACTGAGTGATTGTGAATAAAATTGATATTATCTGTTGAAATTATTGATATGATATTCTTACTATCGTGATTCTTTCTGTTATTATTACCTCCATCATTACTGTCTTCTGCCATTGTTATTATAATCAAAACTATTGTTATTATATACTTCTGTGCTTCTCAACCAAACCACACCTTTTTGAATGCTACGTTCAATGTTACTTGTGTTTATATATTTACATTGGAAATTGATCTTTTGTGTGCGGGAAACGAATATTCACGAAGCCACCCACGATCTCCTCTTTCTTCGATTGGTCAACCGGACGCTTGGCTTAAGAGTTGACCAATCAACGAGGACATTTTTGTTCGTATTTTTTTTCAGTGAATCGGCCTTTCCTTTAATAAAAAAAAACAATATAAAGTATATAAGAATACAATCAATGATTCAAGCAGGAAGAAAATAAAAATAGTATTAATCCTGCTAAAAAAATGGTGCTTATGATGTCAGTGTTTATAATAATAAAATTGCTGTTCCAAAACGAAAACACTCGAGGTACGTTATTCTGAAAATGAATAAATAAATAAATAAATAAACGAGGCGGTTATCGTTGTAGAAAATGGACACGGCGAGACGAGTTCAAATCTTGGATGAGGTTGTTTCCCTTTTACATGGCGCTAACAAACTTTGCAAAAGTTATGCATCCAACTATTCTCCCTCTAACAATGGGTAGATAGTAGGCTAGACTGGGATAATTTCTTACATTATAAGAAACCAGTCTAGGAGAATTTGTATTGAAACTTGTTAATTTCCACTTAAGAAATTGACTTTGGGTCACATCCTACTCGTGCGCAGGCGTTGGTAATTATATACGAAGTCTGTCATAAAAGTATCGAGATTGAAACTGTATTTACCAAGGTAGAAAGGAACAATGAATGGAACGTTAATTTTCTTTTCAGAATACAAGGCGTGTCATAAAGAGTGCCGAGTTTGAAGATAGAAATGAACAACAAATGGAACGTTAAGTTTTTCACAATACAAATGTGTCACAAAGTACAAAAAATATTGATACTTTTTTGACACACCTTGTATAATCATAAAATGGTCCCTCCACAATGAAACAGTCAACGTGTATTATACTGAAGAAAATAGAGGCACGTTGTGTCATGGTTATCGCAGTTGGAAATAGACACGTCAGGACGAGTTCAATCATGGATGAGGCTGTTTGCATTTCACATAGCGAAAGGTACGCATCCATCTGTTTCTCACACCAGTTGTGAATAAATCGTAGGGCGAACTGGGCTCTTCAAACTTGTTTAAGCAACCAGTCTAGGAGAAATAAAACTCCGAATTCAGACCTGTTCAACTCCATATAAACATCGACATTGGGTCATATTCTACACGTGAGGAGTAGGTGGTAAATATGCACAGGTGAAACGGAAAAAATGGACTCACTAGTCGATTTCGACGCATAAGGGTTCATCCAATGAACAACCTACACAGTGTTTTGTTCATAGTGCGAAGGCTTGAGTTGGACCATCCGCACTTTTTGGAACAGTCGATAGGAAATAATTGGTCCACAAGGAATGCCACAAACCCAAGCAACGACTGACATCAGTTTTTTTTTCAAATTCAGAGTTTTCTTTCTCCTAGACGGGTTACCTACCAAGGTTAAAGAGCACAGTCTGTCCTACTATTTTACCCATAGCTAGAGGGAGAATATAAGGATTCATACCTTCTAGAGGGTATTAGCGCTATGAGAAATGCAAACAGCCTTGTCAAAGATTTGAACTCGGGTCGACACGTCCATTTTCAACGATTCTAACAATTACGCCACGCGCCTCCAAATTGTAATACTCAAATAAAACTATAATAAAATAACTAAGTTATTATTAAGTTATTGAAGCAATTATCAATGACAGGAAATTTCAAACTCATCTACTTCTATGTTGATGATTCAGCCCTCTTCTACAAATTCATATACGACAAATTCATAATAAATTCCATGAGATACAAAAGTCATTGGTGAGTGGCCGGCAGAGAAATAAAAACAGAAAAGAATTGGTACTCTCGAGACTACGTATCCAAACCCCAAGACCAAAGAATACTATGCTCGGTGAAGTCTATGTATCACTTTTTTTTTCTGGCAAGCCCATTGAGACTTTTATGATGTCCTAGATATGCCGAGATTTGAAGAAGGTTAAAAAAATGTTGGGGTCGATATAGAGAGACATATAGGTTAAATCGAACTTAAAGGACCTAAATTCCACCATCATATGTCATCCCGCCAAAAGAAAAAAAAAGGGAATTAACTGAATTTAATGAAATGTTCAGTGTTGATATATTCACATAACTCATTATCACCATTTAAAAAGGGAGGACGTCACAGTATGCCCAATATACAAGGTGCAGACGTCCCAGTATGCCCAATATGCAAGGTGCAGACGTCCCAGTATCCCAATACAAGGTGCAGACGTCCCAGTATGCCCAAAATACAAGGTGCAGACGTCCCAGTATGCCCAATATGCAAGGTGCAGACGTCCCAGTATGCCCAATATGCAAGGTGCAGACGTTCCAGTATGCCCAATATACAAGGTGCAGACGTCCCAGTATGCCCAATATGCAAGGTGCAGACGTTCCAGTATGCCCAATATACAAGGTGCAGACGTTCCAGTATGCCCAATATACAAGGTGCAGACGTCCCAGTATGCCCAATATACAAGGTGCAGACGTCCCAGTATGCCCAATATGCAAGGGGCATACGTCCCAGTATGCCCAATATACAAGGTGCAGACGTCCCAGTATGCCCAATATGCAAGTGCAAGGTGCAGACGTTCCAGTATGCCCAATATAAGTGCAGACGTCCCAGTATGCCCAATATGCAAGTGCAGACGTCCAGTATGCCAATATGCAGGTGCAACGTCCAGTATGCCAATATGCAAGGTGCAGACGTCCCAGTATGCCCAATATGCAAGGTGCAGACGTTCCCAGTATGCCCAATATGCAAGGGGCATACGTCCAGTATGCCCAATATACAAGGTGCAGACGTCCCAGTATGCCCAATATGCAAGGTAAAGCTCACTATCAACCACATACTCCTAAACTGCAACAGTATTAGAGAAAGTCGCACCAAATATTATGAGAAAAAAAAACTTAGTAGATTTCTTTAAAAATAAAAACCCAGAAGACATTTTAAATAATAAAAAAAGCAAGTCTAACCAAACATAATCGAATAACCGAACCGTTACCTTAAAAAGTGAAATACATGTGTATAAACATTCTATATATTCCTTTCTGGCATTAAATGACCAACAGAGGTTGATATGCCGTTAAACAAAACTCAAACCCTTCGATGAAAATATATTTTTGAAGTTACATCACATCGGTTGATGCTTTATATATTCCGTCGTAAAAATTGTATTCATATGAAATTGTCGTGTCAAGATGAAAACAGACGTGGTGTATTATACTAAAAAAAGAATGACATAACAAAAGTTGTTATTATGAATAGCTAGTCAGTGTCATTTAGGCTATTGTTAATAAAATGCAACATTTTCAAACAGATCTTCTATTATACTGATGATTCAGCACTATACCAATTCGAACAAAACGTATTATTGAAATCACAATCACATTGGATTATTTTTTGGTAAGAATTGTGTTCATATAAAATGAAACCATTCGACTTGTATTATGCGAATGAAACCAGTCGAGTTGTATTATGCGAAAAAAAGAAAATAATAAAATGATGAAATTATTATTATTATTATTTCAGTCTATTCGAGGTTTTCACACCTGCCGTAACCAGTGGTTCACTGGAGGCTGAGTGACAGCAAGTCTCCTCAGGACTCTTCTGAGGATTCTAGCCGATCATAACAATGCTTTAGTCTGGATGGCCTTGATTCTTCCTCGCATTTCCAGTTCATCCAGACTCTTTTCCAGACACTTGGGGATCGTTCCAGGGGCAGCAGTTACAATTGGTACGACCTTCACTCTTATGTTCTCCAGTTTTCTCAGTTATGTGGCAAGGTCTAAATTATTATTATTATTATTATTATTATTATTATTATTATTATTATTATTATTATTATATCGGTACTTGTGTTTTTCGCACAAGCTAACGTTGGTGGTCTTTCCTTAGAATGTGAATGACAGCAAGTGTATGTATATTTATACTTTTTAGTATTTGGTTTTAACAATGTGCTAGCATTATTGGGGATTATGTTGTATGGTATTGATTAGTTTCATATTCTATGGTATAATTTTATTTCCCTCAAAAAGGAGAAAATATCCTCTATTGTGACATTTTCAAATAGATATTTCCTATTGTTTGCTTTAAAATAATGGCTTCTGATGTGAGCAAAAAACCTGCATTCCATGAATAAGTATTTAACTGTCAAAGGTGTTTGACATGTTTTACATTGTGGTTGTTGTTCTTGTTTGAGTATATAGGAGTGCGTTAGTCTTGTATAACCAATGCATTATCGGGCACAATGACTTGTTCCTTTCTAGACTTTCTTGCTCTATTATTTCGTTTTCTTTCAATTTGACTTTGTCATCCGCTGGAATGGTCTTCTTTGTGTTGATTAACTCTAAAACTGATTTTTGGTCGGCATTAGGCGATGCTTCTGTATCTCCAAGTCCAAGATAATTTTATGCATCCAATTCTCCGGGACGGATTCCGGCTTGAGCATAGCTGAAAATTGTAATTACACCTATATTTTCAATATTCAATTGTTTTTTATATACATATTTTACATTGTTATTGACACGTAAAAGATTTATTGATTTAAACATTTTTCCCTTTTTCTCGTTTTTCAACAAATAATTCTATATATCCTTTCACATTTGGGGTATAAAAAGAAAAAAAAAAACTTATGAACCAAACCATTACTGTTAAAATAAATCTGATTATTTTTAGAATGACAAATAGTTCATTAATATTCTTTGACGTTTGCCATTGAAGATTACTTACTCTGACAGCCATATTTATTGTTAGAAACATTATCAATGTCCCAACTTTTCCTCATTTTATTTTTATTTAACATTGAACCTTTTCATGGGTCAAATAAATATGCATATTAAATTTGGTAGCTATATCCAACAATTCGACCGTCTGTAGCCAACAAAGATATATCCTTCCTAATTATAACAACAGATAAAAAAAATAACGAGTGTAGCCATACTTAACAGACTGTTTTAACGACCTGGAGAAACTATGTAAAAAAATAAAAGGACAGAATAACAAAATAAAACAAAACGGGAAATTCTGTTCAGACAACATTATTGATGCAGTCGGCACGTATTGAGAAAATTACACGAGGATTGAAGAGAACTGTTATCATTTTGTATTACCTACTAAATTCTAATGCACTTCTATATTAATATCTCAGGAAAAAATAATTTAGCCTTTATAGATAAGCAAATGGTTTCATAACGAGCTACTAAAATTGCTATGCATACTTCATAGTCCCATGAGATAGGTTTGATAAGAAGAATTGTTGTAGAAATGATCAATGGATAAATTTCTTTAAAATTGTTTATTTTGCATTTAATTCACTTGTTCCATTGAGTTTGATATTAGTCGAAGTACCTCTAAATATCCTCTTTTAACATGGAGTGAACCTATGAATGGGTTAGGTCAGGCGATTATGGAGGATCGTGCACATGCACAATCCTGAGTTTTCCCAAAAATACAGCTGTTCAAAAAAGACACAAAAAAAATGAAATTGAAAAAATGTAAATAAAATGTAAAAATGTAAAAAAAAAAAACAATGTAAAAAAATATAAAAAATGTAAATGTAAAAAATTGAAAATGAAAAATATTAAATTATACAAAAAATGAAAATATAAATGTAAATAATGTAAATATAAAAAAATGAATTGAAAAAATGTAAAAAAAAAAAAATGAAAAACTAAAAAAAATGTAAAAAGGTAAAAAAGATTTAAAAATGTAAAACATGTAAATGTAAAGAAATAGAAATTAATTCAATTATTAAAATTAATTAATAATTATTATTAATTATTAATTATCAATTATTAATTATAGTAATTATCAATTATCAAAATTATTAGAATTATTTAAAAAAACAAAAATAAAAATGTAAACAATGTAAAAAATGTAAATGTAAATAAATGTAAAAAATAAAAGTGAAAAAAGTGAGAAAAAAAAATGTAAAAATGTGAAAAAAAATGAAAAATGAAAAAAGACATCAGAAAAAAATGAAATTGAAAAAAAATGTTCAAGAAAAAAAAACACAACATGACAACTGATATGGTCCCTATAAGTGTTACTAAATTGTAAAACCCCTTGACGCTGCGGCAAACCGCGTCTTTAAGAACAAAACCGGTGAACATTAAGGAACAATCGAGATCTAAAAGCTTGCATTCGTGAACGCAAAGTGGTACAATGTGACGTGCTTCGTATGTGGGAGTTTATAATTTGATTTTAAATTCCTGGGATTCAATCTTCGTCACATTGCTCGTGAAAGGATGCCATGAAGCAGAAATTTTACCTCGTGGTAGTCTTGGTGAACCTGACGAAAGAGATATTGATCTCGAGGCCGAGTTGATGCTGCACACATTTTTAGATAATAAAATGCTTTAACTACTTCACAGTGACACAGAAAATGAGAATTCTGATGGGTTTTCTTCAGGAAGAGAGGGTACAGATAAAGATTTGCCTTTTTTATTATTTACTTTCTATCTATTTATCAACTCCTCCGTACGAGCAGGATGTGACTCACCGCTGTTTTTTAAGCGGTGGTTTAAGGTGTGAATTCAGAGTCCATTCTTCTAATAAACGGGTTGCCATGCCAATGTTAAAGAGCTAAGTCTACCCTACAATTTATCCATAGTCTGGGAGAGAATTAACAGGGCAGCAGAGCAACGACGACTTCATCGTCATGAACCACCAAATGCAGATGGGACCCTCCGTTGCACTCTGTGTGACCGCATCTGCAAGTCCATAATAGGACTAACTAGCCACCAGAAGGTCCACAACTGTTGAAGACATGGAGTGACGTCATCGTCGTCTGCAACGGACTTTTAAAAGGAAAAGGGAAGAAAAAGAGAGAATAGTCTGATCCATACCTTTCACAAGGATATTAGCGCTATGTGAAATACAATCAACTTGGACAGAATTTGAAAAACTATCACCCTGTCAATTTCATACAACGATAACACGACAAACACTTCCATTCACTTTTTATACTCTTGATTATTCAATGTAATATTGTAAGCAAATGCTAAATAAAGCTGGTTCAACTTCCCTATGTATCAGTTTAAAAAAACAGGAAACAAGAATAGTATTTCGAGTCGATCAAAGAGATATCCATTTATTGATAAATCATAACCGACTTCCGCTGTTAAGTTTACTTAGCCCTGAAATATAGGTCGTTTCTTGTCTTTTACTTGGTAATGAACTTTAAAACTCCCAAATTCTAATATTTGACTGTTTCTCAAACCTACCAGGAGAGTTCTCATCAATGGCCTTTTGCTGCCGTGTACACTGCTAGTCACTAGGCTCACTTGGTGGAGCGAGAGACCCTATGCGTTATATCTTTATATAAAGTTTATATTACTTTCATAAAATATTAAGACTTTTATTTAGATTTAAATTAAATCAATAAAATTAGATAAATTAAAATGAACATAAAATGGCTTTCAGTTTTCATAACATTCATTTACTTATGTATAATTTTGGATACGATATTAACGACATCTGATCGTGAAGTTTCAGTATTGGTTATTAGGGTAGTGTGGGGTACCTTTTCATTTACATTACTTCCAGTTCCACTCTGAGCCAAAGAGAAAGCACTTGTTACGGGACCATCTATTGGTCATATACATAAGGTTTGAAAATTAATCTTTTTCGATAGGACCATGTGCATTTTTTAAGAATTAAGAAACAACTACGTTAGATAATAGTATTTTTTGAATTATTCGGATTATTGTCTTCATCTTTATTGTTATCTGTACAACGTTACGACCGATGTGACCTCTGTCTTTCCTCGGGTATTTCGTGTATGACCCGGGAACCTTCTCGAACTCGAAAACCTTCTTTCGAAACTCAGGAAAGTTTGAGTCGTAATCGGGAGCCATCACGGAATTTTGAACCCAGCCCTTTATTCAATTTACAGAGGGTGTCCTGTTCTCATTTATTCTCATATATTTTATATGTTATCATAATTATACAAATAACGCGATTTCCTAACCGGGTTGACTTGGCCTTAAAATCAATCAATCAATATATCAACCAACATAATTGAATGTTATTTTCAGAATAATCAATTTTTGAATCTAGCTAACTTATTTTTGTTCATGAATTTGTCGTCGATCGATATTAAATAAAGAAGATATCTCATGATAATAATCCGGTTAATTTTGACATTATTTGTCTGTATTTTTTAGGTGAGGTTTGATAATTTTAATCATTTAGATTTTTTCAGGCAGTTTTCATCATCTTTGCTATTATATAAACAACGTTTCGACCGATATACTCTTTATGTAGGAATGTGGTAGCCTCCCCAGAAATCCGAACAGAGCCCTTTATCTAAACTATTCGGGTAGATTGTTCTCATTCCATTAATCTTGGCTGGGTATAAGTGATAAAATAGATCAGGTATTATATGTTACTTGAGCCTGTGGTCAGGATTGAACCTGTTACATTAAGACAATTGTCACTTAGAACTATATTAACTCAACACCTATGTCCGTTGAAAAACACCCACCGATCAATCGGCTGGTCACATCAAGATCTAGCACCTATATGATTGTCCCAACCCCATTGCCATTATGTCAACTCCTCAACCTTTTTTATGATATATGTGCTATAAGTCGGTGGATGAGGGTCTTAGTGTCCAAGGTATGACGTTAAACTGTATCTAATCGGAGCAGCTGTGCGTGCTTGTGTCTGTGTCCGTCTGTTCGTCTGTGGGTTTGCTATCTGTTTCTCACACAATAACAATCATGGCAATTCACGGTTTACCGTAAATAGGCTTGTTGGAATTTGGAATTATTTGGTATATAAGGTGTGCTCCAATTCCCCACCTTGATTTATAAACCGTGGTCACGTGGTTTACTCCTTTGCCAATCACTAGCTATACTGCGTGGCTGATACACTACTTAAACACTGAGACTGGCCTTACTTCTTTGTAGCCTATAAAACTAATGCTTTTCTACGAAGAATTTACACTTATATGTTTTTTTTACCTTATTCATATTGCTTTTTTTAGTGGTTATCTTATCTAGCTTTTTAAATTACTGGCTGCCATACTGAGTTCAGCTTTATACAACGTTTATTCAAGAGATCACTATAGTCTAACATATGCACTGCTTCTTTGAGAATTTGGTAATCAAAATATGAAAATGATAATCGTAAAATCAAATGGTTTGATTTGATTTGTATTTTTTGATTTGATTTGTTTTTATTATTATCTATTTCTATTAATAATGGAGATTCGCTTCCGGTTGTGTCTGTAACAAAAACTACGTCACTGCTAATTTCACTATACCCGAACATATAATATTGTTCATAACATAGAATAAAGACACTCAAAATTTGAGCATGCAACATTAGACAGTCCTCATTGTTTTTTTAAACAAGTTTTAATAGATACATCCCCAGTATCATATATTTATGTATAGTTTGTTTTATTTTAATAGATATTCAAAGTTAATAGAACTTAGTTTCCATTGCAAATTGTTTTAATTTTTACTCCTTAATAAATTTGATGATTTCATGATTTATGGTTCAAACTCACCGACATTTAATTTTTAACTTCCACCTCCTCAAGCAATCTATTTAAAAATTTTTTACATCGCCCGGATGGTGTTTTTTTTTTTCGCTAGTGTTAATAGAGGCGAAAATAAAGGGTTTTATTCTTATACGTTGATTTTTTTTTAATAATAGTAAGTAAAAAGTAAAGTCGGCGATGTGGCCTCTGGTCGGAATTAACCAGACAAAAAACATTGCGTATAAAGTATCTTCACCAGACACATTTACCGATAAAAGTTAATTATGACTACATAGTGGCCTATTGCCGGTATCAACAGGAGTTTGAGGGAGTATGTTCCCTTTTCACTTGAATTAGAAAAAGGAAATTGTTTTGCTCCTAGTGGGGAGAGCCACACCTTCCACCAGCTACATAATTTACCACACATATCCAATCTGTGCTACTCATGTGCAGAGTTGGTGAGGGTCGATATCGAATTCCCTTGCAATAGAAAAAGGAAATTGTTTTTCCGCCTAGTGGGGAGAGCCACACCTACCACCAGCTACATAATTTACCACACATATCCAATCTGTGCTACTCATGTGCAGAGTTGGTGAGGGTCGATATCGGATTCCCTTGCAATAGAAAAAGGAAATTGTTTTCCGCCTAGTGGGGAGAGCCACACCTACCACCAGCTACATAATTTACCACACATATCCAATCTGTGCTACTCATGTGCAGAGTTGGTGAGAGTTGATATCGAATTCGGAACCTTGTAGTTCTTGGGCGGATGCTCTACCGACTGAGCTAAAAGGAGAAAAAAAACAGATTTGCAACGTAGGCAGTCTGACTTGAGTTTCATTTGATATTTTTGTTTTCATTGTGAATTATCAATGTTTCTTTTCGTGTCGCTAGTTGATAATGTAAATAACGCAAGAATAGACTGCAACTCTTTGAACTTTTCTTTCACTGGAAACAAAATTAAATGTCTTTTTCTTGTAGCGGGATTTATAGTATGATCACCCTGGAGAATTGCCGTTCGAAAGTCACGTCAGCATAAGCTAAATATATCAAACAGGAATTTCTTTCGCATGATCTCTGGCTTCAAAACAATTTCTAAAGTGCAATTCTATACGAAGGTGAGGGTTATACAATGATTATTGCATATATTTTAAACATAAGTTTTCTCTTGTGTAGGTTATCGGCGATGCGTCTTATTCTATTTCTGGAAATAATTATGAAATTAGCTCACTTAGAGGATGTTATCCCTGTGTTTTTATGGAATTATTTCATATTATTTGGGTCATTATTATTTCCTATTGTTTATGCTGAGGACATACATTGGGAACTTTGGTAGGGTAAAAAGATACATCAATATGGTTTTATGTAGAGATGTTGTAAATAATCTTTAGGTTTGTTTTGTTTTGTTTTACGGCATATCAACCTCAGTGGGTCATTTAATGCTGATAAAGTTTTGAAATAAATCAATTCTTAATGGATAATACAATTTTTTTATAAATACATTTTTCTATTTAACCCATAGATGGGACCCTAACAGGTACTACCACTCCGGGTCAGAGTGGACCAGGGAGCAATGGTGATGAAGGGGTGCTCCACATTCCCCAAACCTCCAGAACTGGAACCTCACCATCAGATAGAGTTTAACGTCATTCCCAGGACATGTAGACCCGCAGCCACCGCCTTCTAGCACCCATATGATAAAAGGGTTGGGGCTTGCCATAAGGGCAATAGGGTTGGGAAAATCATATAGGTGCTAGGGCTTGACGTGACCAGCCGATTGATCGGCGGGGGCCTCTCCGACCGCCCGTCTAGCCCAAGATAGGGCCAAAGTGGAGTATTGCATGTCATGAACTGCTCATCCACCTGGGCTCCATCCTTATGCATCACGGGTCGCCACCCACAGCCAACAGGTGGCCCCATTGGGGGAGTCTTACCCCTCTGCAGAGGTGCAGTCGGTGCATTCTAACGCCCCAGCCGACAGGGCGGGTAAATAATCTTGTTACGTTGATAGATACTATAAGATTGATAGATTGGTTTATTTGAATGGTATGTCAACCTATCCAGGGGTATTTTATTGTTGTATACCTGATCATACAGTATTCAGTATACTAGTACATTAAAACTACATGTGGGCCAGACATATAGTGACTCGCAACAGAATGCTAAAACCTCGAGGTAGACGTTTCGCTTAATGGTTCCGTAATCTTTGCAGTATCAGGGTATTTACTTCTCATCGAACTTATGAGAGCGTGACACAAGGACATTTTTATGTAGGCCCACCCACAAGCCGAAGCTCATGGGTGGTAAGCACAAAAAATGCGTTGATCCCGTCGGCATTTCGCCTCATGGGGGGTGCCTCAGACTATGAGCAATAAATCCAACCCTTTAAATCAAGGGGGCAGGTATTACCTGGGGAGGATAGTACCCTCGGATCAACGCTGTTAATTTTACTCGGCTCAGCAAATCAACTCTCAGACAGCTGTGTATAAATAGTTAGGGACCAGCACATCCACTCTCTACGCTAGGTAAGCCAGACTAGATCACAATATTGATGCCGAGTGGTTAGAAAATCATTTTCACTGTATGTTCATATTAACAATTTTTGTGTAATTGTTTAAGACTTGTTTTTTGTCTCTTGCCCACAGTTATTGGAGATCAATTATACTAACCTAATACTAACAATCATATTGTTTCAACTGATTATTTCTATTAAATGATAATCTTTTCACACAGTTATATTGTTACATATTGGCCGGGTTAGCTCATTCGGTAGAGCGTTCGGATAGAAATCACAAGGTTCCTAGTTCGATACCGGTCCTCGCCAACTCAGCGTTATGAGTAGCACAGGGATCTGTGTGGTAACGTAAGGAGCTGATAATAGGTGTGGCGCTCCACCTCAAATGCAAAAAACAATCTCCTTGGTCTAGCGCTAGTGAAAATGGGATAGACTTCCTCACTGATTGGCTGATACCGACATTAGGCCGCCCGACGACTTTACTTTACTTACTTTATATAGTTACATATAACTGAAGTATATCTTAAAGTAACTTCTCTTAATATAAATAATTCAATTCAATTCAATTACAGGACTTCAAGGATTCCTAACGAATATAAAAGATCTATTTGACCCATTGATGAAGCCCTAACAGGTACAACCTTTCCGGTTCAGAGTAAATCTGAGCAATTGTAAGATCTCCAGAAATTTAGTCTCACAAGCAGTTTAGTACCATACTAAGTTTTTGGGGGTGTTGCGTAAACCCAGCATATGATTCCATAGCTTGGAAAGTTATACAATGAATTTGAATATTTGAATATAGTTTATATAAGGTATATCTTATGAAGCCATAATGTTCAGGCGCGTGGTTATAATGGTTATCCTCGAGGGAAACGGGCACGGGGATATGGCTCTGAATACTGAATGAGGCTGTTTTCATTTCACATAGCGCTAGTATCCTTGGAAAAGGTATGAATCCAAATGTTCTCCCTCCACCTATGGGTAAATAGTAAGGCGAATATATATATATATATATATATATATATATATATATATATATATATAAGGTGTGTCAAAAAGTATCGAATTTTTAAATCTTGTTGACTCACCTTGTATTCAGAAACGAAATAACGTTCCATTCATTAATTTTTCAGAATACAAGGTGTGTCAAAAAATACCAGTTTGAAGCTGTATTTACCAAGATAGAAATGAAGAATGAATGGAACGTTTTTTTTTCAGAATACAAGGTGTGTCAAAAAGTACAAAAAACAATTGAAAACTTGATTTGCAAAATGTTAAACCCCGCTTGAGAAATTGTGTCATATCCTACATGTGTGGATGAGTTTATAGATATGTACAATGAAAAAAGACTGTAATGAAAGAAGTAATATATTAGTAACAATATCTAGTCTGTGTCATTGGAGCTATTATCAATGACAAGAAGATTTCAAACTGATTTGCCTCTATATCCATGGCTCAATATATATATATATATATATATATATTGTCTACAACAACAAAAAAAAAAACTAAACTATATCACCATCTTTCAATGAAATTTTTCTCTGAGGAGCATTGATCGAAAAAAAGAAAATCATTTCTGATTTTAAATCGAACTAGGGTATCTTTTTAAGAAAAAAAAAATTTACAAAATGCATATGCTTTTACTTATTAAATTCTGTACTGTAAATAAACTTTTCATATATATATATATATATATATATATATATATATATATACACACACACATACATACACACACACACACACACACATATATATATATATATATATATTTATATATATTATATATATATAAGGTATTATTGGACTTACAATGGCATCGAGGTTTTTTTTCTCTTTTGTAAAAATTGTATTCATAAGAGAGTGTCGTGCCAAAATAAAGACGGTGTATTATACTAAAAATGAAATTCATAAAATAAATAAGTTGTTATTAAGAATATCTAGCCATTGTCATCGAGGCTATTGTTAATAAAATGTGACATTTTCAAACCTGTTAAACTCTGCTTAGGAAACTGACCTTGACTCACATCCTGCTCGTGTGGAAGGGGCTTGAAATATATATGTCATTGAGTTAATTATTCGTTTTAAGAAAGACGTTGACGAAAAAAAATCAACATAAGCTGAGAAAGTATAAAAATCTGCGAAGGTACAGTATAAAAATGACTGGGCTATTGATACATGTTCGATTGTATTCTAATGCTAACATTTATTGCTAACTCTACTTCTGCATGTCAGAAAATTTCAATGTTAAATAAAAAGAAAAGTATATGAGGAAAGTTAGGGTCATTGATAAAGGGTCTAAGCTTAGATCTTCACCATCAGATTAACGCAAATATATTTAGAGTATCCAAGATCAGTTAGATACTGTGGTACATTACCGATCTGTTCTGATTCATTATTTGTAGCTATGTTGCTTTGGTTTTCACGGGGTTTGGTCGTCTTAGATGGGTCGATTTAGAATTTTAAAAAATCTTGGCTCATTTTTGTATTTTTTAATCACTTTAATTCATTAATAATTAGTCCGATTTAATAATAAAGAGTGAAAAAAATCAATATGTCAGGTGATGATGATGTCAATGTAAGAAATCAATGGGTGAAAAAAACCTAGAAGAAAAAAAGAAGAAAAACAGAAAAGAAAAAGCTAGGGAGTGGGTTAATAAATAATAGGTAAGAAAACTGAATAAAAAAGGAAAGGAAGAAGGAGCAGCAATCCCCTTCCCCAATTGTCAATATGTAAATAAAGATTGGTACTTGTCAAGGTTGACAATAAGGGTAATAAGTTTTTACTGTTACTTCCTGTGCAGATAATTTTTGTTATTTCAGTTTACTGAAACGCATACTTGTAAACCTTGCCATTTCTAGGTGAATGCTCTACCGACTAAGCTAAAATGATAGAGGTAGTACTATTTAGCTATTTTGATTTAATATTTAAAATATGTCTGTTTTTTTTTGTGTTTTTTTTTTCATCACTGCTTTTGTTTCTATGTAAAAATTTCAAGTTTAAAAAAATTTATATCTGGCGATATATTATTCAGTTCCTGTGACCGCATGCCGCTCAGGAACGCAGGCGTTTGAGACGACCGCAAATCGTATCTACCGTATTCCATATTCACCAGCTAAGAGAAAAAATCTTATCTAGACTTCCAACATCTCACGCACTTTATCCGTGACGCCACATTCTCACTACATTTCGTGACGTAACAGCTTCATAACAATGAATGTTGCATTCGGATATAATGTTACAAACGTGTTTGTTTGTTTGGTGATGTTTAGGGGGTGTTAATAGCTATTGTTCATTTTACGTTACTTAGCTGATTATGGAATGGTTGGTAATTGTGTTTTCAGAGTATTTACCGAGATTTTACAATACGTGTGAAACAAAGTGATAAAATGGTCGGGATCCATCATAGTAATGATACTAAATCATATATAATATATATATATTATAATATATATTATATATATATATATATATATATATATATATATATATAATAAAGTAAAAAAATATATTTAATAATTATTATATATATAATATATATATATATATATATATATATATATATATATATATATATATATATATATATATATATATATATATATGTACATATATATATACATAAAGTAAAATGTATATACAGTGCAATATATATAAATATATATATATTATATATTTATATATGTATATATATATATATATATATATATATATATATATATATACATAAAGTATATATATATACATATATATACATATATATATATATATATATATATATATACATATATATATATATATATATATATATATATATATATATATATATATATACATAAAGTCAATATATATACCTAAAGTCAAATATATATATATAATCAAATATATATAAAATATATATATATATATATAGGTCAAATATATATATATACATAAATTATATATATATATATATATATATATATATATACAAAGTCATGCATATATACATATATATATGTACATATATAAACATGAATTCAAATGTATATATATATATATGTGTGTGTGTGTGTGTGTGTGTGTGTGTTTGTGTGATTACATAAAAGGAAATATCAATAATATAAACAAACATAAAAGCAGGAATAAAAAATAACGATGATAACTAATAATAAATTTGAAAAAATTAAATATAAAAAAATGAAAATACAAACAAATAAAAAAAACAACGTATACATAAAACTCATGATAAGAAGCCTATACACCCAATGAAATCTAACACAAAGGATTTAAATATTTCCAGCATGCAACCAAATTATAAAAGTTACGCTATCGTAAAAAAATACTCAACTTCTTTCGTCACTGACAGTTTTTTGCCAGTGATCTTAGGACCAAGTTTGGATAGGTGAGAAACTGCCAGTTAACAATCGCAGTTGACGCTATCATAACTTAGATATGTATGCTCTATCACTGATATTGAGTATTGTTTATTAAAAAGAATACCAAACTATATATGTATAGGAGAGTCAGCAGGCACGGAGAAAAAAGTTACGTTGATAAACAGCCATAAATGTCAAGGTTTATAGATGAGGGACCTCCGTTTTCCACCTTGTTTTTGTATTTAGGTTTTTCTAAAACTGATATTCATAGCACTTATTCTTACAGGTAAGGGAGAATTTAATACACCTTACCTCTATGTATAAAATGAAGGCAGACCAAGCTACGGTCGTTTTATCTCAATATAAGTATATGCATGATAAAAATAAAACACATGTACTCACATATTCACATTTTCGGGACTGACCATGATATATATATATATATATATATATATATATATATATATATATATATATATATAAGCGGAATAAAAAATTCTAACAAAAAAAGATATTTCGATTTAGCACCTTCAGAGGCTCATCTCTTCGGTCCCATGAAAGAGGGTTTGAGAAGCAAATATTATTCCAGTGACGAGGAAGTGAAATCTCTAATGAAGAATTGGCTCAAAGAACAGTCAACAGAATATCAAGGTGCATGTGTAAATGCTCTCATTCGAAATTGGAACATAGCTAATGAGAGAAACGGTGACTATGTGTAGAAGTAACGATTTGATCCTCAGAGGAACTCCTTCCTTTTTATGTGTGATACATGTTCCTGTGTTGGTAATAATACCTGTCCAATTAGCATTAGTAATTTATCCAAGAGTGCTCAATACTTCATAAAGTGTAGAGATATAGATGGGATATTTAAAAAAATCAAACGTATATAGGTCTTTGAATGATTCCCTTTTTTATGCGTACATAAATGATTAATAATTAGATTTCCCGATGAGAAAAATATTAAACAATTGAATCGAATCGATCCGTAATTATAGACATAGTATGGGTTTTTCCAAAAATATAATTATAATTATACTCTTAAAATTTAACCCTTTATACTAGCTATCGTTGGGAATAGAAAGTTCACAGAAATAGCAATACAAGATACGAACAGGGAAATAAATAAACAAATAGAATGAAGCCAGGCACGTTCATAAAATTATAAAATAAAGAACATGATAACAGACATAGGGATAAGTAGTGAGTTAAATGACTCAATATAAAGACTAAAATAAACATCACCGGAGGAAGAGAGAATATTTACGAGCATAGCGTTAGCTCAAAAGTTCCAACCTACCTAATAGCCAATAAGGATATTTAGTTGTAACTGATCTTTGTCTAGTAAAACTTGACGTCCTGATGAGATCATGACGATAAAACCGCAGACCCATAATTTCTTTCCACAATTATATATACTAGCAAATATATGCACTAAATTAGAAAGGCTAATGAAACTGAATAAGAATGTAGATAAAAAGATTTTTATGATTGAAAAATAGAACAACTTTGACTCCCGTCTTTCATTGGTAAATTTTCCTAATCTAAACTGTTTAGTTAAAATAGGAAGTAAAGAATAATATTACATATTTCTTCTTGTTAAGGGATCTTTTAAGATTTATTGAAGAGATGTTTGCTCATATTCCAATTAGAAATCAATAATACTAAGAGATCAATATGCAAATTAGCCTTTCCATTCATACTGTAAACCTCTATTTTGTTGTATATATAAAACAATTGCATGTTATCAGTATGTAGATATGGTCAACAGTGTAAGTAATGAAAACATTTTATTAATAATTGAGGTTTAAATAAAATCATGAAGAATTGATGTTAACTAAAGGAATTGTGACTTGTATAGTAATATAGTTTCGGTTACAGACAGACAAACCCACAATCTCCATTATATAAGATATATATAATATATATATATATTATATATATATATATATATAATATACCAAACTTGTTGTCAGATAATAGCCCTGAAGAGCATTAAGCGAAACTTTTAGTAGGTTTGTCAGACTCATTATATATATATATATATATATATATATATATATATATATAGCGTAAAACCAACAATGCCTGGAGGTATGGAAGGTTATGCTGAGGCGCCCAACGAAAGTGGTAATTATCATTCGGCTCCGAAAACATGGCTGACACAAGTATCAACAACGAATGTATGTAGCACTGATCTTATTATATAGTAGTTCTATGTTGTTTGTTTGTTTATTGATTTTAATGGCATATCAACCCGTCTGGGGTTATGTCATGCCTTACGGTTAGGAAGTAATACATATCCTGTGTTTATATTTATACTTTTTAGTAATTGGTTTTAATAATGTGTTAGCATTATTGCGGATTATGTTGTATGGTATTGATTTGTTTCATGTCTATATTATATGGTATAATTTTATTTCCCTCAAAAAAAGAGAGAATTTCCTCCATGTTGACGTTTTCAAACGTATATGTAGTTCTATGTATTAACCAAAATTCTTCACTACGGACAATATGCGACTCAAAAACAACTTTTAGGTGGTTTATAGTTCATTCTAATTCATTTTCCTTCTCCTAGATTGGTTTTCTTGCCAAGGCAAAAGAGCCAAGTATCTCCTATTATTTTACGCATTGCTGAGGTGGGATGAGTGGAAACCGATTGATTTAATATATTTCCGAAAGGCTATTAGCGTGAGGTGAAAATGAAACAGGTTCTTATAGGATTAGAACTCCGATCTCTGATTCTATTTCCTTGTACTCTAACCGTTACAATAATTGCGCCTCGTTTCCAGTTGCAGTGACATGAACGTATTTGTCATTCATTTGCGAAGTGTCTGGTTATGGTCAAGTAGAACTAAAAATGTTCAAAGCAAAACATTGAACATTATGATTTCTTCTCCTAGAATCGTTGTTTTAAGTTGAATTATTTCGGTTTTTAAGGTGTGCTGGAATCCACCACTTAAACTTATAGACTCGGCTTGGTCACGTGGATTAAACTCAGCTAATCAACAGCTCGAATACATGTTAGGTAACTATTTAATCGCCGATTTTGAAAGCTGTTCATTTGCACTTGATTCGACATTGACGAATGGACCTGCAACCAGGGTCTTTGCTCAACGCAAGGATTTTACCCAACTGTATCTCCACTGTAAAGTGCCCTCACTTGAAGCGTAAAAATGGCCACACAAATCGGAACACTTGCCAGGGCTAAACATCCGAGTATACCTTACAAGGTTACCCATAGTTGATGTGGATATTATGGACAACTGTGAGATTTGTACTTTTGCCACAAATGCAAACAGCTTATTCCAGGATTTGAACTCGGATCGCTAATTCCGTTTCCTAACTGTTATGCAAGTGCGCCTCCTTCGCGGTTATCAGTTGAATGAACGTACTTGTTATTCGTTAGCAATGGACTAGTAGAAGCTATAATGATCAAAGATCCATTATCGATGATGATGATGATGATGATGATGATGATGATACTTATTCTTCTGTTAACGAATGCGAATTGATTTGATTTGCATAAAAGGAAAGAAAACTAATGTCGACGAATCGGGGACGGGTGGGTGGCGGGTGAGTTGGTAGGATAGGCAAAGAATCGTGGGGGGAAAAAAAGGTATAGAAAAATCAAAACAAAAAGCGGACAATGACGTAGGAATAACAGGAACCTGTTTTCTTTGCACTGATCACATTTTCTGGCTGGACAGCGATCGTTTGAGTAATGGTCAGTGAAATCGATAAGTCAATGATGTTCTCATCAATGTGTACCAGAAGGCCCAGTTAGTATGAATCCACTACCATTGTCAGAATATCGCTGTCAGGCAGTAAGCACTCTGTTTAAATATATGTGCGTGATCCTGTTGGTAGAAGTGTGGTTTTTTTTATTGTTTTTTTAATATGAATCCAACCAGTTCAACTGTAAAGTGCCAACAAGAAATATTACGAAGCTGGATCAAACTTAACTCTTTGCCTACTTTAAACTGCTCACAGCGGTTCTCCAGCCACTGTGATCCTATTTAACGCTATCAGCTCTCTTGCATGTGTTCATTATAACTGAGAAGAATGAATCAGATTAGAATAATGATAGGATTTTAATTGGATAGAAAGATTTATGAGATGAATAGATAGTGGATTTTGAAATGTCCCATCGTACAAGTAAATAATAGCAAGAAAATTCGGTACTATCGTGGTGGAAATTTAGAATGAAAATAATTAAAAATTTATGAATAACATTAATTATTATTATTTACTCCTTTTGAGTTTTCACATCAGCATTAGCTGATGGTCTTTCACTGGAGTCTGAGTGACAGCAAATCTCCTCACAGGAGTCTTCTGAGTATTCTGGCAGATTGCAACAGTGCAGTGTTCTGAAGGGTTTCAACCCTTCTCTGATTCCAAACATTCCAGACCCTTTTCCAATCATTTTGGGACTGTTCCAAGTGCACCAACTACAATTGGTATCACATTCACTTTCATATTCCATAACTTTTTTTAGTTCTCTGGCAAGTCCAGATTATTTGTCTATTTTTTTTCATTTTCCTTTATCTTCACCCTGTGATCTGCTGGCACTGCAAAATCCACCAATTGACAAGTTTTTTTCTTTTTTGTTTATCAACACTAGGTCTGGTCTTCTTGCTGGGATAAAGTGATCCGTTTTTATTTCAAAGTCCCAGAGAATTGTTATTATTATTATTATTATTATTATTATTATTATTATTATTATTACTACTACTACTACTACACACACAACACACCTTATATATATATATATATATATATATATATATATATAATATATATATAGAGAGAGAGAGAGAGAGAGAGAAAGCTATAGACATCTTATTTCAGGACGTTGCCGCGTCGATACTACTGTATGTATAATTTTCCCTCAATGATATCCATGGGGAAGTTTTAATTTCAATGACAATAGTGTCAAAATAAATAGTTTGAGTTAATAGTTGAAATAGGTTTCATTGTATTATGTTAAGTATATGTCATTTATAGATAACCTTAATGGAAATGTCAAGGGACGGTATTATGTTGGAAAAAAGTATATTTTCCGTAGTCTGATATAGTTATTGACTGAATTACTTATGTAATGTCGATTGTATAATACTCATCTTAGATTTCATCATAGAGTTTTAGTGTCATGATGATAAAGGGTATTATGTTGCAAAAAGGATATATCCGTATTTCGATACAGCGAGTTGCTCTATTGCATGAATTCACATCTATATGAGCTATGTTCAATCGTTTAAGTTCAATAAAAAGAAATGATAGTATGTTTTTGTGACGGAGAACGAGAAAGGAAAGGGAGCAAGACATTGTCTTGCCTGCCGGGATCGAACCCGCGTCCTCCCGCATGCGAAAACAGATGCGATGTAGGAACTGGACGGACGCGAGGTTTGACTGATGTGCCCGGATGTTTGGCTAATATGCCCATAAAATAACAAGTGAGTCTAGCGCTGGGCAGTCAGCAGCAGCAGAAGCAGTCGACGACGAAGCGCTTTTCAGTAAAGAAATGGATTTTAGTCGAACAGAAACAAAACTAAATAGGAAATATGATTTTGAACTGCTAAAGATTATTTCGACTACGACGACGGATTTTCCAGCTGCTAGACGAAGAATGTGTTGACCAAAGAGGGTCTGGCTTGCTTGTTTTGGTTCCCCCTCGGCGGAGCTTGTTGGTTCAAAGTCTATTTCGCCCCATATATTCCCTCTTCTATATGTACTGTATATTTTGAATCGGTTATTAGCTGAATTTGGTTTTCAAATTTGTGATTTACGATCAAGTCATTATTAGCACTGATTTCTGATCGTCGAAGTTAAGCTGTAATTAATTTTTTCAATATTTAAATCATTTGCAACGTGAAAAATTATCGGTACCATAAGCAGTAAGTATCCATTTCCTTTTTCCTTTTAGAAGTCCTTCGCAGACGACGATGACGTCACTCCATGTCATCAACAGTTGTGGACCCTCTGCTTGCATATATTATTGCATGTATCAATGGTTAATGATGGGGAATGTTGTCAGGTTTCTGGGCGGAAAAAAACAAAACAAAAACAAATTAGGGTGGTGAAATTTGCTGGGTGGCATTGAGTGTGAAAATATCCAAGTAAGATGGAGTAAAAGTTTGTATAACAGAAATTCACTCTTGCAAGTTGACATTTTTTTCTGGATTCTGGATTCAATGTTTATCAGGAGATGTTAGGAGAAAACATTTTCACTTTCACCAAAATATGTTAAAAGAGGGATACATATTGTATCCAATTTTGCAAGCAATTCTATGGCTTTTAACTAGTAATAATTATTAGTTGTAAACTGTTGTAGCTTCAAGTGACTATTCTCAATACTAAAAATGAGTTTGCACACAGTTGTATGGTTTCAATTATTCTTATCTAATCCTAATAATTTTCAAACGGATCTATTTGACCCACAGATGGGATCCTAACCGGTACTAACATTCCAGGCTAGAGTTGACCTGTGATTAACGGTAGTCCAATTCTGCACTTCCAGATGCGGTCACACACATTGCAAGTTTGGATGCTCAATTCTTCCTTTGATTTCTAGTTCCTCTAATGCACCACCGACTATTGGTATCCCTTTCACAGTTTTTTTTTTCAATTCTCTAGCGATATATAGGTATTTGTCAATTATTATTATTATTATTATTATTATTATTATTATTATTATTATTAACTCCTTTTGAGTTTTCACATCAGCGTTAGCTGATGGTCTTTCACTGGAGTCTGAGTGACAGCAAGTCTCCTCGGGTCTCCAGGACTCTTCTGAGTATTCTGGCAGATTGCAGCAGTGCAGTGTTCTGAATGGTTTCAATCCTTCCTCTGATTTCCAAACTTTCCAAACCCTTTTCTAATTCTTTTGGGACTGTTCCAAGTGCACCAACTACAATTGGTATCACTTTCACTTTCATATTCCAAAACTTTTTTAGTTCTCTGGCAAGGTCCAGATATTTGTCCATTTTTTCATTTTCCTTTAGCTTCACCCTGTGATCTGCTGGAACTGCAAAATCCACCAATTGACAAGTTCTTTCTTTTTTGTTAATCAACACTAGATCTGTCTTCTTCCTGGGATAAGGTGATCCGTTTTTAATTTAAAGTCCCAGAGAATTTTATGCGTTTCGTTCTCAAGAACAGATTCTGGTTTATGCATATACCATTTTGTTGTATGGTCAAAATTTAATTTTTTGCATAATTCCCAATGGATCACCTTCCCAATCAAGTCATGTCTAGTTTTGTACTCCCGTTGTGCTAGTTTGCTACATTCGCATAGTACATGGTTTACAGTCTGATGTCTATTACCGCAAAGTCTACATTTACTAATTTGTTGGGTCTTATCAATTTTCGCTTTGATATAGTTTGTCCTTATGGCATTATTTTGTGCAGCAATTATTAATGATTCTGTTTCTCTTTTGAGGTTTCCTTTTCTTAACCATGTGCAACCTCTTCGATTTGTCGTTTGGAAGCGTCCATATAATTGTTATTTTTGTTTGTTGTTTTTCTGTTTGTCCATCTGTCGCTTCTACTATTGTTCGTCGCCATAAGTAGTTTGTCTTTGCTCTTTCTTGTGTAATCTTCAAGTTGTTGAATTGTGGTTTCTACGCATTCCTCTATGTTGGCAAGACCTCTTCCCTTCCTTTCTTGACACATATAATCTATCTCTATCATCTCTATGGTGGAGAGCCTTGTGCATGGTCATTAATTTTCTCGTCCTTTGGTCAATCTGTCTCTCGTCCTTTGGTCAATCTATTATTATTATTATTATTATTATTATTATTATTATTATGTTAAATTGCATCAAGGGACGAGGTTACACATATCACTTATAATAATCACTAATAACCTTGGGAATGATATGAAACCAACTATTCTCCATCCCGCTAAGGGTAAATAGAAGCGCAGACTGGAATCAGTAAAGTTGGTAAGACAACCAGTCGAGGAGAAGGAAAACTGAATTCAGACCTGTTAAAATCCGCTTCTCAAAATGATATTGTATCGCATTTTATTCTTTCGGAGGAGTTGGTATGTATGTATGTATGTATGTATGTACTCGTATATATATATATATATATATATATATATATATATACTAGACAAAAAGTGACCCGTTGGGTCACCCGTTAAGCTCTCGGTAAATGATTGGGATTAGGAAAAAGAGTAGGATCTGCCAAAATATCGTCTGCTTTTCATTTTAAAAACGAATTAAAATTTATTAAACCGATTATTTAAGGTCAAATTTTTCTCTAAGTCGAAAAAGTAACATAATGAGCATCAGTAAAAAAAGCAAAATAATATTACACATATAATTTATTTTTAATACATTTAAAACGACGTTTTCGGTCAATTTCAATCAAGATGCCTGCCAAGACGCCACTTAAAATCCGTTTTTACAAAATAAATTGTAACTTTTGCGATTGAAAAAAAACTCACATTGTCCAATTAGACACATAACCTAGTAGATAAAGGAGTTAGGTTAAGACAGTTCTAAATGAGTTATCTCTAGACTGCAGCTTCAATCCTGGCCAGGGGCAGCAGTAACATAGAATAATAATTAACACAGCTTAACACCTGTACCCCAGCTATGGTTAGTGGAACGAGAACAGGATACCCCCGTGGGCTGAATAAAGGGTTAGGTTCAAACTTCCGTGATGGCTCCCTCTTACAAGAAGGTTCCTGTATCCGACAAGAAATACCTGAAGAAGGCAGGAGGGCACATCGACCGAAACGTTCTACAGATAACAATGAAGATGAGGGCAATAGTCTGAATGATACAAATAATAGTAATTTTTTCAGAGTTCCATCCTGGCCTCCTGCTTCAAAAACTGCTAGCCGCAGACTGCTGAAAAAACAACACCAGCTACGATTGAAGTCCGTAGCCGAAGCGGTATCACTTAAAAAAAAAAAAAAAAAAAAACAACTCAGGGAGTTTTTCCGAAAACCCAGCCCTGACCCCCCTAGTTAAAATTTAGTTTTATTACAAAATTTGTGGTTCTGTTTTTCCTGGGTCACCCAAATTATTTATTTTCCATTACACTAACCCTAAACCCAAACCCCAACCCCAATCCCAGCCCTAAACCCTAACTCTATTTTCTTTTACACCGCTTCGGTTACGGATTTCAATCGTAGCTGGTGGGGTTTTTTCAGCAGTCACTGGCTAGCAGTTTTTGAGACAGGATTCCAGAACAGAACTCCGTAAATATTACCCAAATAATGCTCCAAAAATAATTTTTTAGTTTTTATTTTATTTTTATTTTTCGATTTTCGGTACTTATTTACTACTCGAGCAGATTCTTAAAAAAAAAAATTGTACTCTTCGCGGAGAACCGTCCCGCCTCCTGCCTAAAAAAACGCTAGCCGGTGGCTGCTGAAAAAAAAACACCAGCTACGATTGAAGTCCATAGACGAAGCGGTGTTACTTGCAATAAAACAAAAACAAAATAAAAAAACAACCAGCTTATGGCGTTTTTCCCGAAAACCCAACCCCAACCCTAAACTTTAAAACCAAACCTCACACCTAGTTAAAATTAATAGTTTTATTACATAATTTCTGGGTTCTGTTTTTTCTGGGTTAGACGAAATTATTTATTTTCCCATTAAACTAACCCTAAACACCAACCCCAACCTCAAACCCAAACCCTAACACGAGTTTTTTTTTATTCAAGTAACACCGCTTCGGCTACGGATTTCAATCGTAGCTGGTGTTTTCTTTTTCTTTTCCAGCACCTACCGGCAAGCATTTTTGAGGCGGGGGAGGGGCGGTACGGTTCTCCGCGAAGAATACAAAAAAAACTTTTTCTTCAATTCACACCTTCTGTCTTTAGTATTTTCACTTATGCAGAAAATAGTATCAATCACATATATACACACCGATATTTTGCACCCGAAAAACAGGGGGGTCAGGGATTTGAAAAAAATCAGAAAGTTTTAAAAAGAAAACAAAAATTAATTTATTGCTAAATCAACATTTTAATGAAAATCGAATATTTCCCTGTGTTTTGGTTCAATTTTTTCAAACGTGGGTTCAGAATTGTATTAAAAAAACGAATTGACCTAGTTTTAAACTGAAATAGACATTAGAATTGTATTGCTCATTTCCCCTTCAATCTCATATAGAGAGGAAAGCGCGTGGTGTAATGGTTAAAGTCATAGGAAATGGACTCGTCGCCCCGTTCAAATACTGGACGTGGTAATTGCATTTCACTTAGCGCTAATACCCTTGGGAAAGGTAAGAATTCTACTCTCCCTCCAGCTATGGGTAAATAATAGGCAACCAGTCTAGGAGAAGGAAACTCTGAATTCAAACCTGTTAAACTCCGCTTAAGAAATTGACTTTGTGTCACATTCTGCTCGTGCGG
>CM042162.1:41210799-41213299 GCA_023376005.1 Doryteuthis pealeii | reverse complement strand
GTGGGCCCACACACAAGCCGAAGCTCATGGGTGGGAAAGAACAAAAATTGCGTCGATCCCTTCGGCATTCTCCCTCATGGGGGGCGCCTCAGGCGCTGGGCAATAAACCCAGCCCTGCCCCTTTAAGTCAAAGGGGCAGGTGTTGCCTGGGGGGGATAGCCCCCTGGGATCAACGCTATTAATTTAACACAACTCACCGGTCCAGCACAGCGGACCCCCGTTCCGAAGGATGGGTTGGAAATGTCATGTTCGTGTAGATGAGTTGGATGAATACACATCAAAGGTTTAAATAGCAACGCACTATTCAAAGCGATTCTCTAACCTCTTCATCAAATAACCTTAGACGGGGTGACATGCCGTTAAAATCAGGCAATCATTCAATCAATCACAGCATAGCTTCTCTGTCATATTCTTGTTAGAACTACGTAGGATGACGTGGCAACAGAAGCTGAAGTAAATTATATTGTTTTTACACAGGTTGTCCTTGAGAAGGAAATTTCCGGAGTACTGCTAAGCAAAGAGGGGAAAAAAGATGGAAAATCAAATTACTGGATTTATTACATCGGGGAAAGCAGGGATAGGTTTCATTTGTCACGTTTCATTTTTAATGCTAAGCAAGTAGTTGGTCTCTCTGAAATTGTTAAGTGAGACGTGAAGCAATTCCAGGTCTTTCAGCTTAAATTGTGTACATAAACGACAGGAAATATATATATATATATATATATATATATATATATATATATATATATATATATATATATATATATATATATATATATATATATATATATATGTATATATATATATATATATATATATATGTACACAGATATATATATATATATATATATATATATATATTATAAAATGGGTACAAGAGATAACCTACTCAAGTTTCACCATGAGAGTCTTCACTGTTAAATCCACTGAATTAATCGAGACACCATAATAGCAGTCGATTTCACGTGTGTGTTCATTACATTAAAATGTTCGTTGCAAGGTGGATTTAACCCTGAAGACCCTCATGGTGAAACTTGAGCATGTTATCTCTTGTACCCATTTTATAATAAATTTGCTCAACGTAGTATTGAGGATTTTGTATTTGTTATATCACTGGCTTACGCCCCTTAATTCCACGCTTATTAATCATCGTGACCAAATTCACCGGTAAGTCACCTTTTCCTTTATATATATATATATATATATATATATATATATATATATATATATATATATATATATATATATATATATATATATATATATATATATATATATATATATATATATATATATATATATATGTATATATATATATATATATATGTATATATATATATATATTAATATATATGTGTATGTGTGTGTGTGTGTGTGTGTGTGTGTGGTTGTAGATAGAGGAACATGTGGATATAACAACACAAACAGCTAAATTCAACTGATATTGGCTAAAGTTTTCTCAAAAATGTATTTACAAGTGCTTGTACATTCTGCTTTAATAGTGAAAAGATACATGGATGAGTGGTGAGAGAAAAGTCGGTGGCGTCGGGGTGTGGGGAATGCTATATATATATATATATATATATATATATGTACAGATATAGATATTATATATATATATATATATATATATATATATATATATATATATATACATATGAAAATACATAATCGTTTGGAAGGTGTTTGAGAAATCAGAAGTAAGCCTGTATGCTGTTGCTTAGAATACACTGATTGTATCCCCTGCCGAAAGAGTGTATCCTGGATATGACTCAATACTGCCTCTGGTGGTGAGGCACTAGTTATGCAACTCTGGTGAGTGTTTTGTGCAGATTTATTGCTACTAATTACAGGTCTGCTGTAAGCAAGGTTGTCTTTGTTTTATAACTGTGCAGTTTGCTATGAGTGCCGTATGGCATAGACGCTGTAGGCTCTAATCAAATTTCTTCAAATGCAACACATTTCCAACATACAAAAAAAAAATACCACTCATCTTTTACTCTCCCTCTAACCTTCTCTTATCGAATTAACTTTTAAACATAAAAAGTAGATAGTAATTGATTTTATCTCAACAAAATATTTAAGGACATTCTCTAGAACATTTTCAAACAAAAATATACCCGGTCCCCTGGTAGACATTGGACATCACAGATTTGACCCACATTCTAATTATTCAATTTTCTTCAAAGTCAAACGACTGACCCCATAAAATAAAATAGCATTCCCCACACCCCGACGCCACCCGACTTTTTCTCTCACCACTCATCCATGTATCTTTTCACAATTAAAGCAGAATGTACAAGCACTTGTAAATACATTTTTGAGAAAACTTTAGCCAATATCAATTGAATTTAGCTGCTTTGTGTTGTTATATCCACATGTTCCTCTATCTACAACCACACACACACACACACACACATACACACACATACACACGCATATATATATATATGTGTGTGTGTGTGTGTGTGCGTAATTGTATGCGTTAGGAGAAAGTAAA
>CM042162.1:41165799-41208299 GCA_023376005.1 Doryteuthis pealeii | reverse complement strand
TTCGATTCTCACTTGGCGTCCCATGCCTTTGGCTTTGTGCCACATCTAAGCTAAGCTTAGTAAATATCTGGGCACCTCATGTGGTGTAATGGTTAACAAGCTAGGTTCGCAAACCATTGTTAAGAGTTCGATTCTCATTGGGCGCTTTATAATTCTGGCCTTGTGCCACGTCTAAGCTAAGCTTAGGAAATAACTATATAGCATATTTGTATGCATTTAGATGACAATTTCTTGAATTCTCTTCTTAAAAATGTATCATAATATCCGCAAAGAATTATTGCTGGATAGTCGACGGTCGAATGGGAAAAAAACAGATTTTTATCGATCTTGGACATCGTTTGAAAAAATCAATGACTTAATTGAATTTGTCTATAAGATTATGCTATTATTCGTCGCCTCAAAAAGGTTGGATTGAATTTTTCTTGAAAGCCTTTGCTAATGCCGGAGATAAGATAATCCGCTTTGATAAAAACCTAATAAAAATGAACAATTCCTTTTCAGCCAATTCAGCGAGAATACCGATGAAAGGAAATCCAAGTTAATGATTGTGCTGTTATGGTTTCCAGCAATTATCACTTCTTATCATTACAGACATTCATAAATACTTTTGTTCTCACGTGTTCGGACTGGTGTCCTTATTTGGCTTGATCTTAGAGACTCATTTCGGTCATTGTACAACCCCACTAATTCATATATTATATATATATATATATATATATATATATATATATATATATATATATATATATATATTTAATATACCAAATTTATTGGTAAATCCTCGCGGTGAGAAAAAAAAACAGGCAAATAGTTTGATTGTAAAAATATACTACCGAACATCAACCGGGGAGAAAAATTTTTTAGAAAAAAGAAAAGACCAAGATAATCGTACCAACAAAAAAATAATCTATTAGTACAATATTTTGGCCAAAAGAAAAAAAAACAATTTATATGCATATATATATATATATATATATATATATATATATATATATATATATATATAGATATATATATTCATATAAAACCGCCCGGAGACTAAAGCTAATTAGTCAGATCTCAGCCCTGAAGAGCATTAAACGAAACTTTTAGTATGTTCGCCGGACTCATTAGATTTATCTTTATATATATATATAATATTATATATATATATATATATGAAATTTAACATTTGAAAAAACATATTATGTTTGTTATGTTTTTTCAAATGTTAAATTTCATACTGTCGGATTAATTTCCATCTATCATATATATATATATTATATATATATATATATAATATATATATTTATATGTATATATATATATAAATATATATATATATATATTTATATGTATGTATATATATATATATATATATGTGTGTGTGTGTGTGTGTGTGTGTGTGAGAGAGAGGATGTGTGTGTGTGAGAGAGGGTGGTGTGTATGTGTGTGTGTGTGTGTGTGTGTGTGTGTGTGTGTGTGAAGAGAAATGTAAGTGAATCCGACGGTATGTTATATAGTGAGAAATATGAAAAAACACAGGTTCAGATAGAATGAGTGGTAAATTTATTAGCCGACGCTGCAGAATTTCAATCTGTTTAGTAGATCTTCTTCAGAGCTTTTGTTAACATAAGGATAAAAATATTTTTCTTTATGTCAACAAAATCCCTGAAGAAGATCTACTAGATAGATTGAAACACTGCAGCGTCGGCTTATAAATTTACCACTCATTCTATCGGAACCTGTGTTTTTTCATATTTCTCACTATATTATACACACACACACACACACACACACACACACACACACACACACATATAATATATATATATATATATATATATATATATATATATATATATATATATCCACAATCACCGTGTTTCGATGTATCCCGTCTCTTCAGGCTAGATATTTGTAGGCCAGGATGGAAACCCGATCGAGTCATCATCAGTAAGGCTGCTTAACCACTTGACCATCGTCACCCACAGAATGATCGGAGGATTTTAGCTGATAAATAGACACACATGTATGAAAGGCGACCGGAGAGTGTTCCATTCTTTTAATAGGAGAGCATTGCCTTTACGCTTATTTGGCGGTCGTCAGCAAAATCCGCCCAAGTGCTTAACCCAATTTGCGATAATGATCATTTTTAATTGTTGATATATACTAACGACTCCGCAAGAGCATGATGTGACACAAAGCCATTTTAAAGCGGAGTTTAACAGATTTTAATTCAGAGTTTTCTTTCTTTAACACTGGTTGGCATATCGAGGTTAAAGAGCCCAGTCTACTCTTCTATGTATACATAGCTGGAGGGAGAATAGTTTGATACATTCCTATTCCGATGGTATTAATGCTATGTAAAATGTAAACAGCCTCGTCCAAAATTTCTAGTCGGTAGAGCATCCGCCTTAACTGGACCACAATTAAGTTAGCTATACATATATAAAGGGCAGTTGTGTATATCTGTATGCCCGGAGGAAAATTCGAAAATAAAACAATTAACGACAAAGTAAATATATTTACAAATTAAATATCACCAGGGCTTGGTTCTTGATAAAAAAATAATAAAGATTTGATTCATATTCGTAAATATAATTAAAAAATAATATTTAAATGATAACAGCATGGATCTTTTTTTTCATTTAATATTTTACATAGTAGACATTAACATTTCTTTTCAAAGTAGCTGGATCAATGCAAGATCTATTTTTTACATTTTGATTTTAATGGGGCATACTGCGAAGATCCAACTCGCGATTCAATAATAATGGATTTGTGAGACTAATTTTTTTTACTTCCCCCAATACCCAGGCGACGCCGGGTAGCCGCTTCTAGCATTGAATGAAGCTTGAGTAAAGCTCTGCTGGTAATTATTTTTAGCAATACAGTAGATAAATAAATAGAATAACATTTGTTATTTGTATCTGATCTCTCTGTTGAAGCTAGTAATCTTACTATCTATTGCCGTATCAGGGCTACTGTATCACATATACTTTATCGAAACGCTTGAAGAAAAAAGGCTAGATGGAAACTAAACAAGAATGATGCGTGCAGTTGTGAATACATCCCTGAAATGCAAAACATCGCAATATTAGTAAAGGTTAAAAAAACATGCATAATAAGTATTAATGTATAGATTCTACGTAAACCATAGCATTAGTTTTGGTGGCTCCAAAATGTCACTCTGGATTGTCCTGTTGGACACATGGTGTAATGGATATAAGTGTTGAATTAATACAGTTCTACGTGATAATCGTCTGTAGGTTGCAGGTTCAATCCTTACTATGGATGCAAATAACAAAAAAATACTTAATGTAGCTTAACACTTGTACCCGGTCGTGGTTGACTCAACGAAAAAATCTTCCCCAGTGGATGAAAGAAAGGTTCATGAAGGCCCCCGAGTTCCACACGAAGGTTCCCGAATTCGACAAGGAACATTTGACAAAGGGCACATCGACCAAGACGTTCTGTATATTCCAATAAAAATGAGGACATCAGTCCGAAAAATCTGAATAATACTAATAGTATATAATACGTGGGTGAGTAAAAAAGTAATGTCATTTTGTTTAGGACAGGTATAATGACCAACACATGAATATGTATCATACATCAAAATGAAGATCGTCCTCTGTGGATCACATCCCTACTTCTCAAGTATTCCACGTTTCTCTCAATAGCAATGTACCACCTTCGAATGCGAGCATGTATTTCTGCCCCGTAAAATTCAGTTGACTGTTTTCTTACTTAGTATTATTTGTATTATTCGGACTATTGTCCTCATCTTTATTGTTATCCGTACAACGTTTCGAACGATGTACCCACCAGCCTTCTTCAGGAATTTCTTGCCGGACTCGGGAGCCTTTTCAAACTTGGGAATCTTCTTTCCGAACTCGGGAACTTTATTATCGTAATCGGGAGCTATCACAGAACTTTGAACCCAACCCCTTGTTCAATCCACTGGGGTATCCTGTTCTCATCCGAAATGTTGTACAAATAGCAATAAAGATGAGGACAATAGACCGTATAATCCAAATAATACTAATCATTAAGTCTCATCTAAAAAATTCAGTGAAATTTTCTCTGTACTATTTGTTTAAGTGATATATTAAATACAGTATTAATCAATTCAAACATGGAAAATCCACGAGTGGCCAAAGTTAGGATTGGTAAATAAAGCCACAATGGCTAACTTTCGGAAGAGACGATTTATTCTCCGGATATTAGATATTTGGACTGTAAACGATAACAACGAACTATTCTCGGTGACTTTTGTGTTCAAATAATTTACGTAAACACATGTCAAAGCAGATGATGCCAAGTTGAACTGATTCGTCCAAAACTGTGAAATGAATAAGAAAGGGTTGTCACATAAGAAAAGGAAATAAAGGGAGACAACCGTTGCTAACATACTCAGATGAGATCAAACGAATGAACGTATAAAGATATGTGTAGATTTTGAGTGCATTTACGTAGATCAACCAATGGATTCTTTTATTCGTTCCCAACTTAGAATTGTTTTCCTTTTGTTTTTTTTTATCGTTTCGATGTGCTCATTTGATAATTATTTAAATTCAATTTAACTTCTTCCTACAATTGTAGCAGTCCGTTATAATTATATCGGAATGTTTAGTTTGAAATAAAAAAACGACTATATATATATATATATATATATATATATATATATATATATATATATATATATATATTAGCTTGTATTGCTTGAAGGAAATTGTCCCTGAAGAAAAGGATGAATTAATAAGATTAGCAATTCCGAAAACCTACCTGTAAAAATCTAATTCATGTATGAACATATATATATATATATATATATATATATATATATATATATATATATATATGCGTGTGTTGCTTTTTATACACATCGTCATAGATGCACACAAAAACTAACGCGTACTTACGTTCACGTATATATATATATATATATATATATGTGTGTGTGGTGTGTGTGTGTGTGTGTGTGTGTGTGTGTGTGTGCGTGTGTGTGTGTGGATATGTGCATAAAAACACACAATATATATATATATATATATATATATACGTATATACGCATATATATAACATATATATATATATAATAATTGTATATTAATGTGAACGAGCAGGCGGTGTGTATGTTTACATCTGCATACTCGTATATATCCATATGAAACACATATGCACGCTATATATATATTGTGTGTGTGTCTGTATATGTATCCTATCAAAGCACCGTGTTTATATGAATGTATGCATTTTGTTTTTATGCCTCGACCAACCATATACGTATGCCTGTATATGTGTAAGTTGTTAATGACATATATGTTTAGGTTTGCCTATATTTTTAGTTTCAATGCATGTTTAAATAAATATTTGATCAGGTATGGGTTCCTTTTTTTATTTTTGTGCGTTATGTGTTTGTGTTCAATTGTTTGTATATATATATATATATATATATATATATATATATATATATATATATATATATATATATATATATATATATATTATATATGTGTGTGTGTGTGTGTCTGTGTCTGTGTGTCTGTGTGTCTATATATCTGTGTGTGTGTGTGTGTGTGTGTGTGTATGTGCATATATATATGTATCTATGTTTATATATGTATGTGCGCGAGCGCGTGTGTGAACGTGTGTATGTGCAGGCGTGCGTGTGTGATACAAAACTTCTTTCTTCTCCCGAGTGACTTTCCTAAATGCAATTGTTCTTCTTTAAAGTTTTTTTTTATTCTGTTTTATTGCTTAATTTTATGTTTTATTCTTCCGTTGATATTTTCTCGATTTATTTATTTATTTATTTTTTTCGTTTTCACGTTTTCCACCTTTGTTTAATATTTATTCATGTTGTTACCTATTTTCAGCGTCTTCATGTGTATTTACAATTCTTGCATATGTTTTTGATGACCTCCTTTTCTTCACCAATCAAGTTCCCTCTCTAATTCTGTTAAGCTGCTTTTTGCCAATTATAAATAGTTTATTTTTCTCATTTGTTTTTTTTTTTGCAGCATGTGTGCGATATCGAGATTTCTCAATCTAGGATTTTTATTTGTTTTCTTGGATTATATGTACATACGTTTTATAGGGTTTGCTGTGTGCTTCTGTTTGTGTTCAGTGCCTGCATGGTTTTGTTATGGTTGAAGCGCTGTATTTAGGAGGTGACGTTTTTTTAGGTTTTGCAATGAGCTTTTCTATGTGTTGAGTACCTGCGTAGTTTTGTTAGAGTTGAAGCGTTGTTTTTAGGTGACGTTTTATAGGGTTTACTATGAGCTTTTATATGGATTGAGTGCCTGTGTGGTTTTGTTATAATTGAAGCGTTGTATTTAGGAGGTGACTTTTATATGGTTTCCTATGAGCTTTTATAGGGATTGAGTGTCAGAGTGGTTTTGTCCCTGAAGAAAAGGACGAATTAATAAGATAAGCAATTCCTGAAAACTTACTGAAGCGTTGTATTTAGGAGGTGACGTTTTATAGGGTTTGTTATGAGCTTTTATGTGGATTGAGTGCCTACGTGGTTTTGTTAGAGTTGAAGCGTTGTATTTAGGTGACTTTTTATAGGGTTTACAATGAGCTTTTATATGGATTGAGTGTCAGCGTGGTTTTGTTAGAGTTGAAGCGTTATTTTAGGAGGTGACTTTTATAGGGTTTGCTATGAGTATATGGATTCAGTGTCAGCGTGGTTTTGTTATGGTTAGGTATTTGGGAAGTTACGTTTTTTAGGTTTTGCCATGAGCTTTTATATGGATTGAGTGCCTACGTTTTTTGAGTAGAAACGTTATATTTAGGTGACGTTTTATAGGGTTTACTATGAGCTTTTATATGGATTGAATGCCTGTGTGGTTTTGTTAGAGTTGAAGCGTTGTATTTAGAAAGCGACTTTTATAGGGTTTGCTATGAGCTCTTATATGGATTGAGTGTCATTGTGGTTTTGTAAGAGTTGAAGTGTTGTATTTAGAAGTTGACGTTTTATTTTGCAATGAGCTTTTATATGGATTGAGTGCCTGTGTGATTTTGTTAGAGTAGAAACGTCATATTTAGGTGACGTTTTATAGGGTTTACTATGAGCTTTTATATGGATTGAGTGTCATTGTGGTTTTTTAGAATTGAAGAGTTGTATTTAGGAGGTGACTTTTTATAGGGTTTACAATGAACTTTATATGGATTGCGTTTCATTGTGGTTTTGTTAGAGTTGAAGCGTTGTATTTAGGAGGTGACTTTTATTGGGTTTGCTATGAGCTTTTATAGGGATTGAGTGTCATTGTGGTTTTATTAGAATTGAAGAGTTGTATTTAGGAGGTTAAGTTTTATAGGGTTTGCTATGAGCTTTTATATGGATTGAATGCCTGCGTAGTTTTGTTAGAATTGAAGCGTTGTATTTAGGAGGTTACGTTTTATAGGGTTTGCTATGAGCATTTATATGGATTGAATGCCTGTGTGGTTTTGTTAGAATTGAAGCGTTGTATTTAGGAGGTTACGTTTTATAGGGTTTGCTATGAGCATTTATATGGATTGAATGCCTGTGTGGTTTTGTTAGAATTGAAGCGTTGTATTTAGGAGGTTACGTTTTATAGGGTTTGCTATGAGCATTATATGGATTGAATGCCTGTGTGGTTTTGTTAGAATTGAAGCGTTGTATTTAGGAGGTTACTTTTATAGGGTTTGCTATGAGCTTTTATATGGATTGAATGCCTGTGTGGTTTTGTTAGAATTGAAGCGTTGTATTTAGGAGGTTACATTTATAGGGTTTGCTATGAGCATTTATATGGATTGAATGCCTGTGTGGTTTGTTAGAATTGAAGCGTTGTATTTAGGTGGTTACGTTTTATAGGGTTTGCTATGAGCTTTTATATATGTTGAGTGCCTGCCTGCTTTTGTTAGAGCTGAAGCGTTGTATTTGGTGGTGACTTTATCCTAGGGTGTTATTGTTTCTTGAACAAACATTGTTACTTGCTTTTATTTTTCCATAATATAATTTATCTAGGATCTTTCTTTGATTTTTCTTTGATTTTTACAAATGATAATACTTATTCTTTGTCGTGGGTAGACCCCACCCACGACAAAGAAGAAGTTGTATCTAAGAAGACCCTTCTACTTTAACTTCAATCCATGACATACTCCATTTGTCCCAAAATACCAATGTTTAGTAGTAATTAAGATTAAACATTTAGATAGATATAGCCAGCTACAGAAAAGATGGATGACATTGGAAATAAGAAATACGTAAGAAAGAGGTGCTTACAAGTAAATGTATTATATTTGTTATCGCAGCAGATTATTGCACCTACATTCTCTCTCCTCTCTCTCTCTCTCTCTCTCTCTCTCTCTCTCTCTCTCTCTATTTGGCTCTATTTGTCCCTCTTATCTCTCTCTCCCACTCACTCTCTTTCAGCCTCCTCTCTCCCTGTGTCTCTGTGTCTGTTTCTCTCTCTCTCTCTGTGTGTGTGTGTGTGTGTGTGTGTGTGTGATCAGATATATTTAGACTGAATCTTTAAATTTTCAATAAATAAATTTCAGTGAAGACTGGGCACATATGATCAACTTACAAATGCACCAGTTTAAATTTATTTCACTTGAAAGTACTACTTTTCGAAGAGGCTTCATAACACCAGTCTTTCCTATTACCCTGACAAGGGTTAATATATTCAAAGTAAATGCAGACCAAAACACTCGAACAACAGCAGAACTATCTATTCTTTCATATATGAATATATCTGAATATTTGTTATTCTGACATTACTGTAATACTATTATCATAAATACATTGGAGCACTGCACTTATGAGTTCGTCCTTGCTTCTCCACATGCGTCCAGCATGAACTCGTATCATCTTACTCGTATGTTTTGTGTAATAGAGGGCAAGTGGCGGTACGACATCCACGTTCCTATCACGTTTTCCACACGCTTTGTTTGAGCCCAAATGGTACACCATACGATAGTATATACACGGCCTTTAAAAAAGTTCCGAACTTGCAACTTTCAGACCTGAAATAAACAGTTTAGCTACCCGAGTTTACTGCTTCTACAGCCGAACATAATACAGGTATTATATACGTTTTGAATATCACTAATATAATAATATCCATTTTTTGCTAAACTGTAACGCAGGGTGTCCCAGAAGTCTCGTAATATACTGGTTCAAAAACGTATTGATTCAAACAAAACACCTTCGTTGATTAAAAACGATCAGGATGATGCTCGAAGAGAGAAAGAGAGAGAGAGAGAGAGAGAGAGAGAGCGAGAGCGAGAGAGAGAGAGAGAGAGAGAGAGAGAGAGAGAGAGAGAGAGAGAAAATATGTGTGCGTGTGTGTGCGAATAAAACAATGCAAATTATCGGCACACGGTACAGTCAAATACTTATACACACACACACAGACACACACAGACACACACACACACACACACATATATATATATATATGTGTGTGTGTGTGTGTGTGTGTGTGTGTTTATGTGTGTGTGTGTGATAGGCGTGTGCGTTAAAACCTAACAGTAGTCAAGGAGGCAGTTTATATGCCTGTTCCCCCACTCCCACTTGTTCATTAAAGTATCTTTTTCATTCAACTTAGAAAATGATATATAAAGAATTGGACTCAATTATCCTCAATTAGATACCCCTACCAATCTAAACTCACCCACATTGTTTTCTTTCTTTGTTTTTTCATTTAAAAACATTTTTTACCATTGTCTTAAAACAGACGGGAATTCCTCTTTCGTATCATTTTTATAGCTTATATTTGTTGCATTTTTTAAAACCTTGTGTATAGTATTCTTTTTCTTTTCTGACTTTAGCAATTCAGGTCATTTTTTCTCTTATCTATTCCATTGTGATTTTCCTAATATTGTTTTCTTTCTTGGACTATTTTTCAGTTTTGTTTAATTTGTACTTTTTTGTAATCTTACTATTTTGCCGACCACAAACTCGCCACTTTGACTATACTATTTGGTGTTCTATGACTCTCCAATGTTCTCAGTTTTTCTAACCCTACACATCTTATTATTAGTCGTTTTATTTTAGTCACTTTTTGGATTTGATTTTTAGTATTATGATACTTTCTCTATTAGTACTTTTTCTTTCTCTCCAGTTACATTATTGCCAAACTAGAAGCGGCTACCCGGTGTCACATGTGTAAAAGGGAAGTAAAAAGAAAGTTGACTCGCAGATCCATTATTGTTGATTCCCGAATTGAGTCCTCGCAGGATTCCCCAGTAAAATCCCTAAGTAAAAAAGATATTGTATTGATCTAGACACATTGAAAAGTACAATTAATGTCTCCTATTTAAAATCCTAAATTTAAAAAAAATCATGCTGCAATCATTTGGAATTTATTTTCTAATTATCTTTACAAATATAAATCAAATCTTTATTATTTTTGTTCAAAAAGCAAGATCTGGTGATAGTGAATGTGTATATATATTTTCTTTGTTATTAATTGTTGTATTTTCGTACTTTCCTCCGGAAATACATACATACACGCAACTGCCCTTTTATATATGTACAGATCATCGCCACCTTATTTCGGCTAAGTTTCTTTGTTTCTTTCTTTTGTACTTATTTAGTTATTTATTTATTTTAAATCATTTGTTTTTTCTTTCTTTCTTTTCTATCTTCCATCTTTTCTTTCTTCTTTCTTTCTTTTCTATCTTTCTTTTCTTTCTTTCTTTCTTTCTATCTGCCATCTTTTCTTTTTTTTCTTTATTTCTTTTATTCATTCATTATTTTTTTATTTTTTATTTCTTTCCTTTCGTTCTTTCTTTCTGCTTTCTTTATTTTTTAGTATTTTCATTTTCTGTTGTTATTTATTTGATTCTATATTCTCAGTCGAAAATAACATTGTATTCTTTTTCTGTCTTCATTGTTTAGATATCTATTTTCTTTATCGTTGATCCAAGAATTGAAAAATAAATGCTGATATCTTAAGCAAGCACTACTTTCATAATTTCCAAATATTTCGTTGAAAACAATAAAGTTTGATACTATAAAAATCCACGTGTTATTCGAAAAATTTAAAAGAAACTCTTAAGTAAAATATATCTATCCACACCTGTACGTACTGGAGCTCACCACTCAAACTTATAGACTCTGCGTGGCAGCATGGATTCAGTCAGCCAATCAATACTCCCGAATACGTGGTTAGTTAACTATTTAATCGCCGATCTTCAAAGGCATTCAGCTGCTCGTAGTTAATACGGACGAACGGATCAACAACTACGGATTCTGCTTAATACTAAAGAACAATCAAGGATTCTTCACTAAGTAAAAACAAGGATTTTTTTCTAACACTAAGTAACACAAGGATTCTGCCTAACACTAAGGAACACAAGGATTCTGCCTAATACTAAGGAACGCATGGGATCTCCACTGTAATATCTGCAGCATGAAAATGGCCACAAAAATCGTAAGTGTTTCACAGAGAGGATATCTCATTTTGGTAGGACTCTTTGACCTTAAAAAGAGATACAGTCAGTGAATTCTCCGACAAGGCAGTGTTATAAAGAATAGAATATATAAAACAATAAACATTGACGTAAAATAAACAAATAGCCTGTTTTTTTACTATATAGTGGGAGCGCCCGTCGTGTAATGGTTATCATCGGGGGTATGGTGAAGGTGACGCGAGTTCAAATGCTGGACGAGACTGGTAACATTTTACATAGCGCTATTACTCTTGGGAAAGGTATGCATCCAAATATTCTCCCTACAGGTTTGGTAGACAGATATTTAACTTTGGTGTGGTAACCATTGTAGTAGAACGACCTCTCTAATTTCAAACCTGTTAAATCCGTTTAAGAAATTGCGTTTATGTCACACTCCGCCGTTTGGAGGTTGGCTGAATACATATACTTATTTAATAAGCTTAACTTAGATATGGTACAAAGCCAGAAGTTTAGTGCACCTAATGAGAATCGAACTCACGAACAATAGTTTTCAAATCTGGCATACTAACCATTACATCACGTCAGGTGCCCTGGATAAATACATATGACACGTTTGATCCATTACTTCGGCCTGTCTGTGGCAGTCGACGCTGTTTCTATGTGTATATTGTCATTGCTCTCTGGAGATGAGATATTACTACCCAGATATGTGAACTGGTATATTAATTCCATAGCCTAGCGAATTATTGGAGAAGGATGAGTTCTGAATTAAAAATTGTTAAACTCCGCTCAAAAATTGACCTTGTGTCACATCCTACTCGTGGGGAAGAATTTGGTAAATAAAGCCATACTTTCATTGAGGAAACTCAGGTAATATAATTTTCGGTACGCTAGTTAATTAAACTGTCATTCATATTCAACTCAATCCTCGTCGTGTGCTGCATATTTCTAGCTGTGAGCCAAAATAAGTTTATTATGAGAAAACTGCATAACTTATTTTTGGTATGATTCAATAAACCGAAACCCAGATGCAGGATCTCATATGAGGGTATCCGCCCCATTTAGGCCTTCCGCATGGAAGAGTTTAAATCCCGGACGTGGGTTTGGTTTTCAGTTAGTTAAAATAAAATCCTGAATATTTTGATAGTTTCCATACGTGCAACGAAAGTATTATGTAGAACCAAAGTCTGTAATTATTTTAAAAGTACACTTTGAGAAGCGAATATATGCGAGGGTAATCCCAAAAGTGAGGTCTCCAAAGCGCTCGGGATACTTGAAAAGTTGTTTGTGCGGTTATTAGTGTTTATTGTACATGTACATGTGCCTGTGCCTTTCCCTGTACAATCCGCGCTGCCAGGCTCAATCTTGGCTAAGCTATCTTTCTGATTACACCCCTAATTGGCGCTACTGCCAAATGTAAAGTTAACGCAGTTGTTCGGTTATTGAACTCAACACACATCAAACTAAGTGGAATTAACGGAAGAGTATGGCGAGTCATGCAGAGATATCAAAAACGTCCAAAAGTGGTGTAGACATGGCGGCGAGCTGGTATGATATGGGCATTTAAAAATTCCACAGTGTCGACAACAAAGCATCGACAAAAATTGTTGCATAGCCTGCTGCTGGACTTCAATGAAACCGCAGACACGTCTTTATTTTTAAAATTTGTTTGTAGTTTACACATTTGTAATAATTGTTGGCCTTCTTGGAGTCCAAGTAATAATATATAACCTCTGTTCTAATAGACTTATCAAAATGTAATTATTGTAATTATTAATAATCCTCATTTTGTTGCATATCGTGCAACGGAAGAAACATCTTCCGGTGAAGATACAAAGAGAAGATAAAGAAATATATAAAAAGAGGAAGTCTGTCTGTTATCAGACCAAAAGATTTAAAAAATGGGTGGGCATATTTATCGTATATAAAGGTTAGTGGATTTCAAAGGGTAGTCAGCCGCAGCGAGTCAGCCGCGAGCATAACCTCGTCGCCTCCCGTCACCAACTTCCTCGGGTATTTGCATTGTGAACACTCTGTGCCCCTCACCACCCACAAACCGAAAAAAATAAAGACGGTCATATTTTTATATACACGTGTCTGTGGTTTCATTGAAATCCAGCAGCAGGTTATACAACACCAACTCAAAGTTTAAAAGAATATTTAGAAACAACTCACAAATCTACGTTTAATGTCTTGTTTCTTTTTTCTTTTAAAGTATAAAAAAACCACGCACTAGCTGTTTAATCACTAAACAGAGAATTTTGAGTTGTTTCTACTATCAGAAAAATTAATGGGATCCAATCTTCCAGTGACGTTGGGTAAGGGCGGGGGTGAAGATTGAGAAACGATTGCTTTGTTTTTTCTCATTTTATTTTGTGATTTATTTGCCTTTTAAAGACATTTTGACTGCATAAGTCACATGCCACAATTCTTCCTACGGCTCGATTTAATGCAATCATTATTCTATTGTTTTTTCTTCAGTCTACATTCAGTAAGTTTGATCATACTTATATACCTACCTTAAATCTACTAGTACAAAATAAAAAAACACCCTCCGGGCGATGTAAAAATAGATTTTTGAAGCATATTGCCTGAGGGGTGGGAGTAAAATTTCAATGTCAGCGAGTTTGTACCTTAAATAAGTAAAATCATCAATTTCATTAAAGGATTAAAAAATAAAACAATTTGAAATGTAAACTTTAAATATGTATTAAAATAAAACAAACTATATGTAGATGTATAATATCAGTCATGTATTTATTAAAATTTGTTTTTAAAAACAATGAGGACTGTCTAATGCTGCATGTTCAAATTCTTAGTGTATTTATTCTGTTATGATGATGTTGGGTAATGTGACGTAAGCAGTGACGTAATTTTTGTTACAGACAAAAACCGGAAGCGAATCTCCATTATTAATAGATATTTATCTTCGATTGTAAAGTCATCATACAGGTAAACAAGTCATATCCAGAAATCATATCAAATTGGCACTATAATTTTGCACAAAATTGGCCATTTTTACCCAATCTCAGGGAGGATTATCAGGCCTCACATCTCACCTAAAACTCCGACTTGAGCACTTTTTTCTCCATCAGTAAATTCTACGCATCAAAATCCATGAGAAAAAAACAATAACATCGATAACTTAAATTTTCACCAAAATACGTAGATATGACTGAAAAATGGCATTTTGGGGTTATTTTGAAGCCCCATATCTCCCCCAATTCTCAACAGAATTCAACTATCTTTTACTATGTGATACTCCTCATTAAACTCTATCAGAAAATCATATCAAATTGGCACTTTAATTCTGCACGAAATAAGCCATTTTTACCCAAAGTATATTTCTTTTTATCACCCTCAGTTGTCGTTGTTTGGTTTGGAAGTAATTTTTCCTGATTTAGTTCGATTCTTTTAGTGAGTTTTTTAGTCATTGGTGTTGCCTCAGCTCCTAGTCCTTCCACTGAGTCCTTTCTCCTTTCTTTCGCACATGTCTCTCAGTTTCAGACTTTGTTACATTATTCCAAGACAGTGTGATAATCTACATTCGTGCCCAAGTCACCATTGTCTAATTAACTAAAACAAAATCCTAATATCTGTTTTCTTTGCGAGCATAATTTGCATAGGTGCTGTCATATTCCACCATGAACGTAACAAAATTAGACAGCACCCCATAAACCCACCAGTTAATGGCGTCCACGATCTTTTTTTTTTGCTAAGAATCGACATGACATGCAAGTGCATTTCGTGGGAGGTAAATCATCTTGTTCTCTACTCTAAAGGTACATCCTCACCCGTAGCATTACTTTTCAAGGAATTCACTACACTACATATGATTTTAATTTTTGAGATATTTTGAACGAAAGTTGGTCAAGTTATTAGATTATTAGATTACATCAATTTTTCCTAATGCCCTGAATTTACAGCTGGTGAAAAAAGTGCTCATTTACGAGTTTTAGGTGATTTTCGAGGCTTGATAACCCCCCTGAGAGTGGGCAAAAATGGCAAATTTCGTGTGCAAATAAAGTGCCAAACTAATATGATTTTCTGATAGAGTTCGATGAGGAGTACCACATAGTAAAAGATGGTTGATGGCGCTTGAGTATTTGGGAAGATATGGGGCTTCAAACATTTGCACAAAATGCCATTTTTCAGCCATTATAAGACTACGTATTTTAATGAAAATGTACTCTTATCGATTTTATTGTTAAACATGCAATTATTATTAACTTTTTAAAACGCCCTGTATTTATATTTTCCATTCCTTGTCTTTTCATTTTCTGTACTTGATTTGAATAATTCATGGGGGTGCACAGTGGCCTCATGCAATTCCTCAAATATAGACAAACGATTTTCGCAACACGCTTTTCCTTTCAATCAATCGGCCAATGCTGTCTCTTTTAGACATACAGTTGCGCATAAAATGTCTCCTCTCAGTCATATAGATTATTCTGGGAGAATTTCTAGTTATTTTTTACGTCAACTTTTCTTCGTTGTGCTATAAAAAGTAAATGCTAAAAAAATGAGAGACTTAAAAAAAAGTGACTAGATTAAAGTATCCCACTAATGGGTTTTTCAATAGTTCTATTATTTTTGGTTCGTTGAGTGTTTTATATTCTGACCAAACGTAGATTGAATGAAACACTTTTGTTTTTTGTTTATTTATTTATTAATTTCATCATTTTATGTGTTTTTTTTTATCGAACTGTTTTACTGATCAGCGGGAGACAGCTACTCGAAAACGAGGCTGTCTAGACTTCATTAAACATGAACGACTTGCGACAGAACAGAACAAAACAATTTTACAACCGTGATATTTTTTCCAAAATTCTAATAACACTTTTGTCGTAGCCTGATGAATAAAAATAAGATGTCATAAAGTCAAGATGGGTTTACCAAAACTACAACTAGTTTTCTCCCGATCCATTTATTGTTCTTGATCTTCTAGTTATTGCTATCTTATCATAAATACTAGCAAATATATGCACTCTTTAAGTATTTAAGTTGTAATGTAAGAAAATATTACGTTAGATTAGAAAAACTAATGAAACTAAATAAGAATGCAGATAAAAACAGAGGGGCGTATAATCGAAAAATAGAACAACTGTCGGGGAAAAATATAAGGCGCTTATCCCGACGCAGCGGGGAGGGGCTAGTAGCGAGCTTTAGTGGGGTAGCCACCAGACCAGGTAAATAAAGTGGTTGCGAAATTCAGTGGGCTTTGTAGCTAACCACTTCCAAAACGCGACCCACTGTTACTCGTACTGGGTCAAATAGTTGAAGGGGAAGAAGAATGCGGAATGCACGTTTAACCAACACGCTTTCAGCTTGTACTACTGTCTAGTTCTCTCTAGTTCTGTCCACCCGCCTCGCGGCCGGACCTTTAAGGCCTTGGTATGAACCACTACGAGGTGGTGTCAGCATTGAAAGAGGGGAAATGGGATTACCCAGTCGGCGACTACCTCATCAACTCGCTACTAAGTTATAAAGAGAGAGTGGGGTGAGAAAATAATTCTCACACAACTGAAACTTACTGCTTTATCACTCCCGTCTTTCATTACTAAATTTTCAAAATTTAACTATTTAGTTAAAATAAGAAGCAATTAATAAAATGACAGTTTTTGTTAATGGATTTCTTTTAAGATTTATCCCCGAGATTTTTGCTCATATTCATTAAGATAAATCCAAACAATTAGAAATCAATAATGCTCAGCACATATTTATTAAAATCAAATGTTTACTATCAATATCCAAATCAGCCTTCCCGTTCACACTGTTAACGGCTATTTTGTTGTATATATAAATACAATTGTATGTTATTAGTATGTAGATATGGTCACCAGTAATAATAATGTAAAACATTTTTATTAATAATTGAGGTTTAAAGAAAAGAAAATCCCGGAGAATGTGATGTAAATAATTAATTGTGACTTGGGAAGTGATATAATTTCGGTTACAGACTGACAAACACACTCCATTATAATAAAATATCACCGCTTATAACTTTTGAGTCAGTTCTATTCTTCTAGATTATTCTTAAAATAATTGTTGATTTCAATAGTGCTGTGGTCTGTACCGACTCAGACATTTCTCGGATCCCCTAACTCTTACAATTTATTTATCTGGTTCTTTTTAGTAATTTAATTAATATCCCGACTCAAACGCAATTAAGCATTTAACAACAATAGTAAATATTAACGTACACTGTAACATACAAAGGTTATTAGTAAGACAATGAATTTCTGTAAACTATTGCTCATTACCAAAAAAAGAAAAGGTCTTTTTCAATTCAAGGTGGTGTTATTTGGTTGTGTGTTTGCTTTTTTATTCATAATTCATCTCAGTATTAAACTTTTTATCACCTGTCGCCTCGGGCTGTAGAATTTGCCAACAGTTCCAGTGTAAGGCCTCCGACAATTGAGCTACCAGTAAGCTCTGGTTGACGACCTGTGATGCTAAAGGACTGGATCGTGGTGGCTGAGCAGTCCATGACTTGCAACACCCCACTTGAACTAGACGGAGAGGCCCGAAACGACCAATCGGCTGGTAAGGTCAGCTCCTAGCATCAATATGATTGTCCCGATCGTATTGCTCAATTGCTTTTCTGTCAAATACATAACACTTTCTAACATATATATGCTAGAAGGCGCTGCCTGAGAGATTTTGTGTCCTGGGCATGTAGCTAAACTGCATCTAGTGGCTAGTTCCCAGTTTTGGAACCGTGGGAAGTCTGGAGTACATGTTCATTGCCATTACTTCCATGTCCACTCTCAGCCAGTGTTAGGGTCACATCTATAGGTTCAATAGATAGAAAATAAGTTTTTTAAAAACTTTGAATACCCAATATGAATGACTAAAACAAAACGTCTTCGGCACAAAATAACAGAATGATTTTCCTGCCATAAAATCAAATCAGCTAACCTTTTTATCACAGGACATTTTTATCACAATATTAAACTATATTTTGTTATAAATTCGTTGCTCATGTTTCGCTTCAACATTCTTACTACCATGGTAAGAGAAACTTCTTTTTCGTCCAGTGAGAATGAATAATATATTTGATATCCATAAACAGTCTGTTTGATCGTCTATTGAAGACAAACAAATTCTTCCAAATATTTAATATCGATTATGACAATGTTTATTTGAAAGACTATATCCATTTCAACAACAACAAAAACAAATTATCGAAATCGAATGTAACCGATCTTATCTTCCTGATTCTTAAAAGAAAATATTGAAATACAAAATTAAAAAGAATATGTTTATCGTATCCCATTACTTAGAGTATTAAAATTATTTTTAAAAATTCAAATTACAACTTGATAAATATTTAGTGACGTATCGGCTTTCGTGATGTAAATTGCTGGAAACGTATGACATTATCTTTTTTATGTTCTCATATAATTCTGAAACATTTGTTAAAGAATGATGGTTGGTTGACTATTGTTCAAACGGCGTAAATCTATATAGAACAACTCTCGACGAAAGTGGTAACAAGTAGAAATTATTGTCCGAGTAGACTCAAAAGACATCATACGAAAACAGGATAGAAGAATACAAAGAAGAGCTCATACAATGTATAGAGAATAAAGGTCTTAATAGGATATTAGTCTTGAGGCTACTGAATAAAGAATAAAGTCGTCACTTACTGGTTTGGAAAGACGTATATCAAGTACATGGCATGCTTGAAAATCAAAGTATCCAGTCATGTAGGCAAAAGACACAACTGGTTCGTTTGACCTCTGTGAAGACGGAGAGTGAAGAGACTCTGATGTAAGTTTTACACGGAACTCCTGTGGAGGCTGTTAAGTTTCTGACCGACATCCTTGGCCAGTTGAAAAGGACTTAAAGTAAGTAAGTCCTGAGCTATAGAATCCTTCGGTAAGTGAATAAGTACTGGGGTATGTAATCCTAATGCCAAAGGTCCAGTGATATAATCCTATCATTCAGGAATATAAAGTTACAATTTACAATCATTTCATTAAGAAATTTTAAAATTTATCGTAGTAGTATTTTTGTTCAATTACTTCTACACCTAATTTTACTAATCCTATAGTTACTTGTTTTATTAAACAGAAAACACCAATGCTGTGTTAAATCTGACGGCTGGAGAGTCTAAGAGGAAAGAGGATTTAACTTTGGTTGCACTGCCTTTTATACTACCGATCGCAATGAAACCTAGTTGCCTAAATAGACAAACCGTTACAAGTAAGGGAAATAATAAAAAATGTTTAGTCGATTGTATCAATTTGTCCGTGACTGCATGCAATAGGTGTAGCAGTAAATGAGGCTGATATTATCTTGTGTGCAATGTTTCAAATAACAGGTTTATGGTAAACTAATAGATTCATACAATGACTGCTATTTTCATAGTAGCATTACTCCTAACAAAGCCATCAGAGGATGACTCTTGGTTCAGACATGGTTTCGGGACTGAGACATCATTACCACAGACCCAAAAGGCGCCTCCAATATCTTACGATACCACGACATTTCGGTTGATTATCATCACTCTGTGCGATTATCATATCGACGGTGATGCAATTAGAGCCTTACCTTGGATCTGTTTCCTGTTTTTCATCTTGTCTGATTGAGAAAGACTAAGATTAGCCAATAATACGGAGGTTGATTGGTAATAAAAACTAGACATGTGACCTTGTTAGGAAATACATTTGATATTCAGTTCTTTTGTTGCATAATCTATGTGGTGCCATGGATCATTCACAAAACTGTGTAGATCGGAATTTACAAACCGTTGGTGACCCTTTGACACCACAGACAGAAAACCCGCGAATCACGCGAGACCTAGATAACTGATCAGTACCAGCTTGGGCGTCAGGCAGGAGGCATGTCTTGCCTTAGGTGGGACGCAATTGCACACACGCGCTGTGTTTAGTTAGAAAAAGGAAAGTAGTTAAGAATAAAAGATGTAGAAATAAAATGGTGTTGTTGGTTGATGCATGTCTTGGCAAAAAGACTGACCAAGAAGAAGAAAATGAACCAATGATGAAAAACCAACAAAATAGAAAGAAACTAGACATCACATGCACGGCCAGCGAATAAAGAAAATTATGCATCTATACATTTCTTTGTATCTCTGACTATCTCTGTTACGTACTGGCATCAAATTCTATATGTTATATAGCGGCTTCAAATTCACGCAGCTAAATCGTGTATCTGTATGCATTGCGGGTATGTATGGGTATAGCGAAGTATGTAGTTGCCGTTTAATGAAATCTACAACACATGCGTATAGTAGGAGTTTTGACTTTATTTCTTCTTCTCGGCTGTACGTGGTGGGTGGCGAGCGTTGACAATGACTACTACTACTGCTGGGATGGTGAGATGAAGGGGTGGCTGGTGGCGTCCTGCCGCCCTTGGCCGCAACGGACCGTGTCGGCGTACGCTCCTTGTGCTCTGTTCGCCGTCCGCTGTCCCACACCTGTCGGCTCGAACCCTCAGGCCTTTTATATTGATAGGTACTGCTACGCATCTTTATCTTTTGATCTGATAACGGGCATTTGTTATATATTTCTTTATCTTCTCCCTGCTTCTTTGACTGGAAAGCCTCGCTTCCGTTTTTTAACTTCTTTGTTCGCTTTTACCGGGAAAAAGTCCTTTGGCATTTTTTTAGTCTTTTCTTTATTTAATTTAACCGGAAATTCCTATTTCCGTTTGTACAATATACAACATATTTCCTTCCTCTCTGTTAAAGAACTGTTTATATACCCGCAACATGAGTGAGGGGTATATAACACATTCTGACACATTGTTCTCGCAGATCTGCATATTTTTTCCAACTTACAAGGATGTGCTCAGTTGAATGTGTCCTTAAAAGACCGTTAACATTACAAACCAACTATATTTTGAAATAACATTGACAAATATATACACTCTGCTATTGAATGTTATTGGATTACTAACTGTGGGATTTTAATCACTCTTAAGATAAAAACTTATTTCTCTAAAAAATACACCTAATTCTAAATTAGTCTTGATTGATTGAGTGTTGAATCAGTTTCTTAAAGTTGTATTTACAGGCTATTGTTTTCAAGTCTGTATTTTTGTGTCGAAATTTTGGGATTTTTGATATTCTAGAACAACAAAAAAATAACGTCATTGATTTTCAGTCACGATTGACCCAAAGGCATAGAAAGCATACTGAGTTTGCATGTGATTCTAGAATGGTACGCAAACAGCTTGTTATGTACGTTTATATATATATATATATATATATATATATATATATATATATATATATACAAGTGTATGCGATTGAATATATATATGTGTGTATATATATATATATACATACATCTCTATGCGGGCTATAGATTTACATCAGTCAGTGATATATTTGCGGGGGTACTAGTATGGAGGATATATGTGTATATATATGTGTGTGTGTATGTGTTTTTGTGTGTGTGTGTGTGTGTATGCTTATTTGTCTGTGAGATATATATATATACATGTTTATGGGTGTACATATGTATGATATATTTATATGTATGTAATAGTGTATATATATATATATAAATATATATGTGAATACCTATATATCTGTACGCATGTATGTGTATATATATATATATATATATATATATATATATATATATATATATATATATATATATATATGTGTGTGTGTGTGTAAATTCAATTGTGGTTGTACATGTGTGCTATATACGTATCTTTATATATATATATATATATATATATATATATATATATATATATATATATATATATATTGTTTACAAATGTTTGGGGAATCTAGTGAATTCATTTCCGCTTAGAAATGTAGCGATTAAATATTCTCCTATTTGACAGCTGCCTCTGGCCGTACGGGTATAAAGGCTTGGCGATGGAAAGTTCATTCGGGTCTCAAACCCGGCCAGGGGTAGCTGTTAAAGTATAGCCACACTGATGAGAGGTGAAACCTCGAAACACTTATCTGTAGATTACTTATTTATCATAATATATATATATATATATATATATATATTGGTTTGTTGGTTGGTTTTGAATATGCGAGTGTAGGTAACTATGATGTTTTTTGTTAACCTGTCATATTTCTATATTTATTATCAGAAGAATACTATAGTTGTCTTATACATACACGTTTTGATATATATATATCAAAATGTGTATGTATGTGTGTGTGTATGTGCGCTATATAGGTGTCTGTATATATATATATATATATATATATATATATATATATATATATATATATATGCGTGGGGCGTTTATGTTAGTAGGGCAAATATGTGTGTGGTATATATGTATGTGTGTATATTATATATATATATATATATATATATATATTATATATATATACGTTTTTAAATATGTATTTTTGTGTCTCTGGAGGTGGATTTACGTTTGCGTGTGTTCATGTACTTATATGGTTTTATGTAAATATTTGCATAATTTTCTTATCGATTACATACAAATATATACTATTTTTTGTATTTATCTAAAAATTGTCTATGTGCATATATATAATATGATTATGATATTATATAATAAGTTAAGAGAAAGGAAATGAATCCGACGGTATGAGTATAGATAAAAGGATATGGAAACAACACAATATGCTGTTAAAGTTAAAACATTTTATATCATATTCATAGCTAATATTGAACAATATTTCGATTTATAAAAATCTCCAGACTCGTCGAGAGAAGAGACTAAAATGAATTCAAAACAAAAACATTGATGTTGCAAAAATGGTATGCGGTAGTTTCAAATATATGCACATCCGCCAGGCGTTACTCGGTCAGTGACAGTCATGTATCTCTTATTGTAACAGTTTTTGAAAAAAGAATACATATTTCAAATTCTACAATAGACACATTCTCTTTTTCAAACAGGATGTTTTCGTTTTGAATTCATATTATTTTCGTCTCCTCTCTTGATGAGTCTGGAGTAAAAAAACAAGCTCTGAAGATGATTTTTTATAAATCGAAACATTGTTCAATATTAGCTATGAATATGATATAAAATGTTTTCACTTTAACAGCATATTGTGTTGTTTCCATATCCTTTCATCTCTCTCTCTATCTATCTCTCTATCTATATCTATATCTATATCTATCTATCTATCTATCTATCTATATATATATATATTATATATATATATATATATATATGTGTGTGTGTGTGTGTGTGTGTGTGTGTGTGAAGGAATGACTTACAGGGGAAATATTGCGTTGGTCTCAATATTTGGTTGATACAAGTTTTACCTGGATAAGTCAGCGTTATAACAAATATAAAGTGCTCAATACGTCAGTAGAGCGGAATTATTATATAGTATGTACAGAAATAACCTACTCGAATTTCACTATAAGTATCCTTAGGGTCAAATCCACTGAATTAATCAAGATATTGATTAATTACAGCTAACTACAGGAGTTCATGTTCCAGTTATGACCATTGAGGACAGTTTCGCAGTTAATGATATGTTATTTTGAAAATTTGATGACAGACGTAACGTTGATATGTCGTAATGTAGATGGTAATATGGAATACAAAAACAATTCAATTTCTCTTTCTTTTTTCTTCTATATTCTTTCTTTTTAAAAATCAAATGTAAACATTAAAAAAAACTAAATTTTTAGTTTCATCAGTAATATTATTATATTATTAATATTATTAAGTTACTACTATATCAATATTATTAAGATTTATCGACTTGATGAGGGGTTCGCATTTTGACCACCTTCCGCTTCTCTACTAAATGTTTGTAAACGAATGATTTTAATCAAAATTTTATGGATATGTTGAACTCACGATAAATTAAATAAATAGATGGTTGGTACACGTAATCAAATTAAAATTCAATAGCACTATCTTTTTTAAATGAATATTTTTAAATGAATACTTTTTAATCAGAAGTTTATGAGCATTTTATAACAATTACAATAAATTTTTAAAAAAAGACGAAATTTGTTTTTATACTAAAATATCCCTTACTTGATCAGAAGAGAAATGCAATTATGTTTTATTTAAATAAAAATACAAGTTGTATTTGCAAAATCTTTTTATATGTTTTTTTATGTTTATTCGAATAATATAATGCTGTTCAGAAATAGTACCACAACATTAGTAGAATTTGTTAAAAACAAAAACATCTGTTCATTTGTTTTCAAATATTTGGAGGTCGGGATTGCCGGTGCTGGGTTGGAGTGTGGGCCTTCGATTGGGTTGAAGATTTGGATACTTGGTCCAACTTTTATACACTTCCTAATCTATATATCTACTAAAAACATGTGACAACAAGTCTCTTTATATGTCCTGACCTTTGTGAAAAAAGGGGGTAGAAGGACTGGTGACGTACCGGTGGAGCAACTGGTACAGAAATGGAGTAGTTCTGTCGAAATTGAATGGGTAAGGAAGTTACCAACGCCTATAAAATAGGTTTTCCTCCTCACCCAAGGACTTTAGCTTCTACTACTGACTGCTATTCTACAGCTAGTTACTTCTGTGCCTCGGCTGATCAAGCGAGAGTGGTTCTACCAGACCAACTACTACCTTTGCCTCCAGAAACCACTTATCTCCGTGGTACCGTTGAACAAGCAAAGTGCTTGTCACCTGATAATTTTTAATGGCTTAGGTGAGAGAAGTCCTTCAAGAACAACTATCTTCGCTCCGGTTGATTCGGCTACGGCTACAGAAGTTTCTACCCTAGTGTTACTAGACCCCAGGCAGGATTGGGTCGTAAAAGATTATTCTCTTAGCAACCCCGACTCGTCAGCCTACTCCACCTGGGTCACCACAGTGTTAAACTATTTATTTTTTCTATACCTTTTTACCCCTTAATGAAAATATTAACATACTTCACTTAACTATAATAAACATTCTGACAATGATCACCAAGATTGTATCAATAGCAAATAAACAATATATCACCGATACTAATACAAGTTCCAATCACCCGCCCGCCCTGTCGGTGGGGCGTTAGAATGCACCGAATGCACCTCTGCAGAGGGGTAAGACTCCCCCAATGGGGCCACCTGTTGGCCGTGGGTGGCAACCCGTGATGCTTAAGGATGGAGCCCAGGTGGATGAGCAGTTCATTACATGCAATACTCCACTTTGACCCTATCTTAGGCTAGACGGGTGGTCGGAGAGGCCCCTCCGATCAATTGGCTGGTCACGCCAAGCCCTAGCACCTTATGCCCTTATGGCAAGCCCAACCCCTTTTTATCATATGGGTGCTAGAAGGCGGTGGCTGCGGGTCTACACGTCCTGGGAATGACGTTAAACTCTATCTGATGGTGATGTTCCAGTTTTGGAGGTTTGGGGAATGTACAGCACCCCTTCATCACCATTGCTCCCTGGTCGACTCTGACCCGGAGTGGTAGTACCTGTTAGGGTCCCATCTATGGGTTAAATAGAAAAATGTATTTATAAAAAAATGCTATTACCCATTAAGAATTGATTTATTTCAAAACTTTATCGGCATTAAATGACACACTGAGGTTGATATGCCGCAAAATAAAACAAACCAAACTAATACAAGTATTCATTAATCTAATAAGCAAAAAAGCATGTGACAACAAGTCCGTTTATATTTTCTAAATTTCTGTTCTTTTTACCCCGTAACGAAAAACATTAACACACTTTAGCTTATTTTATAATGACACGAAAATTTAACAATAATCACTAAGATCATACAAATAAATAAATAGATTTACCAGTATAAATACACGTATTATATACAACTTTAATCGTATATCAACAGAAACTTAATAATATTGATATAGTAATATCTTGATATTAATAATATGATAATATTACTTATGAAATTAAAAATTTCAAGAGGATTTTTCAAAATGTTTATATTTGATTAATTCCAGCACGCGTTATATCATCAAAATATTCCAAACTAGGCACTGCTGGAGAAGCAAGGACAAGCTCATGTGACGTTTCCATATGGCCACGTACACATGGACACAATCGTGTAAGCCGACCAGCAAAAGGTTACAGAGATAAGATCTGCAGTTCATCACTGTAAGTTTTTGGGAACCTGCACAGCTAATGATGGTGATTAAGATGATGATGATGATGCGATTGTTCTTAATATATATTTGAATAAGCAACGTTTGACTTTCATCTTTAATGAACGTATATATATATATATATATATATATATATATATATATATATATATATATATATATATATACTAACACCTTCTCACAAACAGAATGCGACACACGGTCATTTTAAGCAGAGTTTAATAGGTTCGAATTCAGAAGTTTCTTTTCTTATACCGGTTGCCGTAAAAAGTTTAAATAGCCTACTCTGCTCTATTTCCTGATACCTGTAGAGAGAATCGTTGGATTCATACCTTTACCAAAGAGTTTTAGCGCTAAGTGAACTGAAAACAACCAGGTCCCGGACTTGAACTCGTCTCGCCGTGTCCTTTTGGTATGACGGCCCCATTACTCCACAAACACCTCCAACGTATACATGTCAAGTGAAGCATTTTATTTGACGTATGCATGACGTAGAACGCTTGCTGCGTTTGTGTTTTGTTACTGCACACAGTTGCCATGTTGGATAAAATTTTTCTCCTGTTATGTGTGTCAGTGTGTAATTATTTGCATTCCTTAGATGGATGCCTCAAAGCTGTTTCTATTTTTCTCTGAGATTCTCCTTGTGCATTTACATTTGTCGGAATTTTGTCTTCTTATCTGAGCCCCCCCCCCAAAAAAAAAAACTTCTTTACAAAATATGACATCAATTTTACTTATTTATTTATTTATTTATTTTCACAACCAAGACGAATCCTATTTACATTTCTTTTAGAAATCAAACAATTATCTTATTAGGCCACAGTCCCAAACCGATTTTCGTTCAGTTCTGTCGGATGTAAAAAAAAAAAGGGCTAAATAATCCTTAATTAGTAAAATAAAATCACCTCTAAAGTCCATTTTTTTTTCGTGCATATGTTTGTTTGTTCTATAATTAATCAAATAAATTTTAAAAATTTATAATTTAATTGATAAATAAATTAACTAAATAATGTGATATATGGAGATAAAAAACCCTACTTGCTGTGTTATAAGTCGACAGGGCAGCCTAAAGTCGGTATCAGCCAGTCAGCGAGGGAGTCTATCCCCTTTTCAATATCACTAGACCAAGGAGATTGTATTTAGCATTTGAGATGGGGCGCCACACCTACCATCAGCTCCTTACTTTACCGCACAGATCCCTGTGCTACTCATACGCTGAGTTGGCGAGGACCGGTATCGAACTAGGAACCTTGTGTTTTCTAGCCGAACGCTCTACCGACTGAGCTAAGGGGCCGGGTACTGTATTGTAATCAACTGCATCTTCACTTTTTATACAACAAATGATTTTGATTGCTCATGCCTATGAGTTTAATTTCCTTTCAATTTGACACCTTTTTTTTATTTTTATCTTTAAAACATTCGTAACATTCACGTAAACACACGTACAGGAATGTACGTGCACATGTATGCTAACGCGCACACATACAGATTCAATGTATCTGTCTCTTCTCTTTCTTTCTCTTTCTCTGTCCCTGTCTCTCTCCGTCTCTTTCTCTCTGTCTCTCTCTCTCTCTCAGACACAATAACACACTAATATATATACACACACACACGATCAATCTCTCTCTCTCTCTCTCTCTCTCTCTCTCTCTCTCTCTCTCTCTCTCTCTCTCTCTCTCTCTCTCTCTCTCTCTTTCTCTCTGCCTGTATACAAACACTATATATATATATATATATATATATTAGAAACCACAAGGTTCTTCGTTCGATACCGGTCCTCGCCAGCTCAACGTATGAGTAGCACAGGGATCTGTGCGGTAAAGTAAGGAGATGGTAGGTGTCGCGCTTCACCTCAGACGCAAAAACAATCTCCTTGGTCTAGTGCTAGTGAAAAGGGATAGACTCCCTCACTGATGGTCTGATACCGACTTTAAGCCACCTCGACGACATTACTTATATATATATATATATATATATATATATATATATATATATATATATATATATATATATATATATATATATATATATTTCACCCATGACACAAACACGAATTTTATTTGTCAACTCATCTTTCTCACTTACACCGACACACACTGTTCAATCACACACACACACACACACACACACACAACACAACACAAATATATATATATATATATATTATATATATATGATTTAGTGTCAGTAAATATATGTATATACATATATATGTATGTATATATATATACAATTTAACTTAATAATACCTATGACCAATTTGATCTCAAAAACCAGCAGAGAAGGTCAACTTGATATCTAAGGTTTGTTCAATACCTAGAGTAAATAAAAATGGTAGGGCTGGTTGGACAAACAATGTTATGGACGTTGGGATATTACCTAGAGACTCTCGGTTTTGTGCCAATGGTCAAATAAATCTGTCCAGGCAATGTTTACATGCTATTCAAAAAGTGTTCAAACTCACTTATGGAATTACGTATATTCAATATTTAAAAAAAACGCTATTATACTCGACAAAAAAACGAGTAGCCCACTTAGAAAAGTAATTAGAAATAACATTGCTCAACTACACCATATAATACCCTTGGTAAAGGTATGAATCCAATCCTCCCTCCAGCTATGGGTAAATAGCAGGGCAGACTGGACTCTTTAACCATGGCTAGGTAACCAGTCTAGGAGAAGGAAAACCTGTTAAACTCCGTTTAAGAAATTGACCTTGTGTCGCATCAATATATATATGTTAAAACCCGTGGCTGATGGTCTTAGTGTCCGAGATATGCCGTTAAACTGCATCTAGTGGTGAGGTTACAATTCTGGAGCTCTGAAGAGTATGAAGTATATCTTTATTACTATTACTCCCTAACCTAGAGTGGGGTTAGCTGTTAGGGTTCAATATTCGGAATATATAGATAACAAAGATGAGTTTTAAAAGATGAGTTTAAAAAATTGAATACCCAACAAGAATGAATAAAACAAAAACGTGTCGTCATAATTTATATATTTACCAACCCCTCCGCACAAGTAGGATGTGAAACAAGGTCAATTTCTTAAGTGGAGTTCAACAGGGTTGAATTCAGAGTTTTCCTTCTCCTAGACCGGTTGCCTAACCAAAGTTAAAGAGCCCAGTCTGCCCTGCTATTTATCCATAGCTGGAGGGAGAGTAAGATTCATACCTTTCCCAAGGGTATCAGCCCTAAGTGAAATGCAATTACCACATCCAAGATTTGAACTCGGGCGACGAGTCCATTTCCCATGACTTTAACCATTACACCACGCGCTTCCGTCGTCATAATATAAGCCAAGGATTGACATGGCGTAAAATCTTACCAACCGACCAGCAGAATACATATGGTCCTTAACCTCTCAATAGCGCTTTCTGTAGATGAGATATTGCTATTGATATAAATTGAATCATCTAATAATTTCAGAAGCTTGCAATTTGATATGGAGATGTCATCATCTTTATGACTGTAATAGAAGAAAGTTTTAGAGTATATGTGTAGTGGGTTATTAGTGCATGAATGTTTTGTGAGTATTTCATGTAATCGTCACTACTTCGAAATAGTGGGTATTATCTGTATAGTAAAAAGGCACTCATATCAAAATACATCAGTCATATAGTAAATAAAGACGGGAGAATAGTCCATTCATTGAATATTTACAACCATTCATCCTCAAGTTCCTGACAAAAACAACCATATGATAAGAATACTAGAAAACAGTTATTTAAAAAATTCTGCGCTTTCTATGAAAAGTCTTCTAATGTTTTATTGTAATGCATTTACATCTGTTCAGTTGAATTAGATTCAAATTCCTATGAAGTTTGGGGCTTTTAAGACTCCATAAGTGACTTATATTGTCTACAGAATATGCTGAAAATATAAGAATATGTTGTTTTTCAGTTACGTGTTCGTAGTTAATGGAAAACGATGGCCACGTGTGTAGGAGACTTGATTCTTGTTTTGACGGCCTGAGGGCGTTAGAGTGGTTGTAAGTAGAAATTGATTCTCTCCAGTCTGTCATTTCTGAGAGAGGTCTCCTTGTGGTAAGAAAACTGTACCTGAATTAAAAACATATCGGTTTCTAGATAGAGTGAACCAGGGTGACCCTGAATGAGGCTGGGCCATATTTTTCATTGTTTATAATTTTTCAAGATGCATTTGGATGTTCGTGTCAAATGTTGTAAATATCCGTTGAGCAATGTTAATATTGTTTCAAAAATAAGAAAGTAAATCGACATTCATATATATATATATATATATATATATATATATATATATATATATATATATATATATATATGTGTGTGTGTGTGTGTGTGTGTCTGTCTGTCTGTCTGTGTGTGTGTGTGTGTGTGTGTGTGTGTGAGTAGAAATATGAGGAATGAAAGAACAAAACTCAGACAAATATGTAGTATATTTCGCTGGAATGTTGAATCGGCTTCGTCAGCATTTTTCAACACTCAGCGAAATATACTTTTTGTCAGAGTTTTGTTCTTTCATTCCTCATATTTCTACCACATTCGGTCGGATTCATTCAATCCTCTTTTCTCATATATATATATATATATATATATATATATATATATATATATATATATATTGTAATCAAATTAATACATTATTATTAATACGTTTTTATCTTTATATATATTTAATTATTTCTTTAAATTTCATACCCTCTTAAAATTACGGTCTGTCTAAAATTATTGATAACAGAAAAATAACCCATTGCTTCTTATAGTTTACATATTTTATTTTATTTTATTTCATCTATTTGCATTTAAAAACAATAAAATGTAATTTTCTCTAACCATTTATCAATTTAAATCTAAATAAATAACCCATATTCTTTTTTAATTAATAATTAAACATATTCTCTTTTATTTTACAACAGGTTTTTTAATTTTCAGATCACTGTTATTATCTGAAATTCAAATATAACCTAAGTTACATCTAAACCGGAAATGAAACAGACAGAATTGACTACAATAAATAATCCAATCATTTTTGAGAAACTTTTACAATGGCAAGATAACGGTTTAACTGTATTTAGTTTTGATTTTTAAGTTTTTAATATTCTATTAACTTCCTAACGTATATATTAAGTTAATGCTTCAAAAGACTCCAGTATAAATATTTTTCCATTAAAGGTTTCTCTTAAAAAGTTGTTTTTTCCCTTGAGAGAAAATGCTGCGACATTTTAAGGAATTCTAAACTCATGTCATTTCAGACCTGATTTAGACAAGGTCAGGTAGGTAATCGTGTTCTCCAAGGTGAATTTTAAAATTCCTATTTTACAATGTGTATTCTTATTCTTTCATACTTCAATAAACCTAGTTATATTATATATATATATATATATATATATATATATATATATATATATATATATATATATATATATATATATATATATGTGTGTGTGTGTGTGTGTGTGTGTGTCTGTGTGCGTGTGTGTCTGTGTGTGTGTGTGTGTTTGTGTATGTATCTGTAACGACCGTCACATCTAGAATGTATATGTGTGTATTTTTTAAATGTATTTATATTTGTGAAATTTATTTCATGACTAATTTAATGTAAATTCATATTATGTTTAATTTTATATAAATTTGTATTGCATTCAATTTAATATAAATTTATATTGTATCTAATTTGATAAAAGTTTTTATAGTATTTATTTCTATATCAATTTCTATTATATTCAATATACATTTATATTTTAATTTAATTTAATATGAATTTATATCATATTCAATTTGATATACAATTATATCATATATATATGTATATTCATAAATTTATAAATTTATGTATATTTATGTATATGTTTATTTTCATTATGGACAGAATGGGAGTAAGATGAGGATATTAATCCGACAGTATGTGGAGAAAATGTAGAACCATCCATTGTAACATCCCGTTTGTTTTACATTTTTTCCACTTACATTTATGATATATATATGCATTTTGGAATACACATATGTGTGTATGTGTGTGGGTGTGTATGAGTGTGTGTATTTGAATATATTTATGGTACAAAAAATAGCTACACTAACTTTTATTTGGGGAATCATACTTAAAACTGAATATATATATATATGTGTGTGTGTGTGTGTGTTTAAATTTTTTGGGGAGTACAGAATGTTATTAGTGCTTTAAAAAGACCCTCTAAAAGATTCATTGTATGAAAAAAATTGTATGTATTTTACAATAGAAGAAAAAATGTTTTTCCTTTTGCCCCCCCCCACTTCTATTGTAAAATACATACATTTTTTCATACAATGAATCTTTTAGTTGAGCTGTTTAAACCACTAATATATATATATATATATATATATATAGAGAGAGAGAGAGAGAGAGAGAGATAGAGAGAGAGCGAGAGAGAGTCTGTGTGTGGATGCGTGCATAAATATATATATTGTGTGTGTGTGTGTGTGTGTGTGTGTGTGTGAAGAGAGAGAGAGAGAGAGAGAGAGAGAGTCTGTGTGTGATGCGTGCATAAATATATATATATATGTGTGTGTGTGAGAGAGAGAGAGAGAGAGAGAGAGAGAGAGAGAGAGAGAGAGAGAGAGAGAGAGTCTGTGTGTGGATGCGTGCATAAATATATATATATATGTGTGTGTGTGTGTGTGTGTGTGTGTGTGAGAGAGAGAGAGAGAGAGAGAGAGAGAGAGAGAGAGAGAGAGAGAGAGAGAGTAAAATTTAGCATATTTGTGTTTTCTGCTGGAATGAATATACTTAGTATTAAATTCATAATACGGTGGATATTCGAGTGACAATAAAAATGTCATATATCTTATTATAATGGAGATTGTGTGTTTTTCTGTCTGTAACCGAAACTATATTACTACTTATATCACAATTCCCTTAGTTATTGACATCACATTCTCCATGATTGTATTTTTATTTTAAACTCAATTATCAATAAAATTGTTTTACATTATTAATACTGATAGCCATATCTACATACTAACAACATGCAATTATATTTATATATACAACAAAATAGCGGTTTACAGTGTGAACGAGAAGGCTAATTTGCATATTGATATTAAAAATGTGATTTTAATAAATATGTGCTTAGTATTATTGATTTCTAACTGTTTGGTTTTATTTTAATGAATATAAGCAAAAATCTCTTCAATGAATCTTAAATGAAATCCATTAACAAGAAAAAATAACTGTCATTTTATTCTTTACTTCCTCTTTTAACTAAATACTTAAATTAGAAAAAATAATAATGAAAGACGAGAATGATGGAAGAATAAGTTTCAGTTGTTCTATTTTTCGATTATACCACCCTTTGTTTCAAATCATTTTATCTGCATTCTGATTTAGTTTCATTAGCCTTTCTAATTTAATATAATATTCTATTACATTAAAACTTAAATACTTGCACCCGGAGGGTGCATACATTTGCTAGTTTATATAATGGAACATAGCAATTATGTTAAGTTCTTTATTTCCTGTTATATTTTAAATTTGTTTCTTATTCCAGTGAAATTGTTCATGATTCCACATGTCTGTTATTAATGATTATTAATAACAGACATGTGAGTTAAGTACAAATCTCTTGTCAGATGAAACCGGTAATTTTCATACATTCATATTCTTTCTGTTTGTCTTAAGATTTAAGATTCTTTATGAAAATAAATTTAGAGAAATTAAATTTTGGTTATGATTATTTTTATTCAATCACAGCTGAATGAATTATAATATTCATTAATGTGTGCCGTTGAAATCACTCAATCATTCAAAGAGAGATAATAATATCCCTTCTAAATCTTCCCATCCTAAACATCTAGCGTACTCATAGGTGATGACGATTAACAGGATATGCCTTAATAATCATGTCTTAATTAAATATATCAAAACATTAAATGTAGATTTTTAAAGATTAAGAGGTAATTACTCTGTAAATGTCCATAATAGCCACTACTACTAAAATATACAGAAACATAAAAATGAAGCTCTCATATTTATACATTAAAAAGAAAATCTCTAATCGGAACCCATTGATAATATTTAATAATATCATTCACCCATTTGACCATAAAAAACATGCTTGTAAAAAACGCAGTATTAACATAGAAAATTACAAAGCAAACAATAAAAAACACTGTTTTAATGTAAATAACGCAGTATTAATCATTGTTTTAAAACAATTTAAGAAATATTTTTCTAAAACCAGGCATGTTTGCATATCGTAAGCTTACAAAACAGACAACTAAAGCTATCTGTTTATTATCTATAATAAAGTCGATTATTTCACGAGATGGTAATTACCAACCCGTTCGCCACAGGTAGAACGTTGCAAGTATGGGGCATGCAGTGAGGATCAAACTCGCTATTCTGTAGTTATGCCGCCCTGTCGAATGGGCGTTAGGTTGCGTTAACTGCACATCTGCATAGGGGTAAGATTCGCCCTATGAGGCCACCTGTTGGCCGTGGATAGCGACCATGATTCTTAAGCATAGAACCCAGGTGGTTGAGCAGTCCATGACTTGCAATATTCCACTTTGGACCTTACTTTCCTCAATCGGCTGGTCACATCAAGCTCTTGCACCTATATAATTGCCCCAACCCTATTACCCTTATGAGAAGCCCCAACCCTATTTATCATATGGGTGCTAGAAGGCAATGATTGAGGGTCTGCATATCCTGGGAATGACGTTAAACTCTATCAGATGGTGGGTCCCAGTTCTGGAGGTCTGGGGAATGTGGAGCAACCCCTCCATCACCATTGCTCCCTGGTCCACTCTGACCCGGAGTGGTAGTACCTGTTAGGGTTAAATAGAAAAATGTATTAATGACAAATAAGTATCCATTAAGAGTGAATTTATTTCAAAACTTTATCGGCATTAAATGACCCACTGAGGTTGATATGCCGTAAAACAAACCAAACCAAATCAGTAGTTATGAATCTACGAGTGTAGAATGCTAACAATAACAGCACAATGGAATTCCCAATTATTTCCCTAAACTTTGCGAAGTTTTTTGACACAAGTTTGCACGTATGGGGCATCCTGCGATGATGGAGCTCGCTATTCCGTAGTAATGGATCTGCGAAAGTATCTTGCTAACCATTCCACCACAGAGGGGCGCCCATAAGATTATTCCAAGGGTTTACAAGTACAGTTTCCAACAACCTGTAGATATAAGCTACGTTTAGATAAAATCATTTTGTGACGGTATATACAGAAAATATTAAAATCATTTTTTTAAGCAGCTGTTACTAAATAATGTGATCTTATCTAACGGAGAAATGATGATTGCATGTGTAGGATATTTTATCAGATGATTAGAGTGGTCTTTAATAGGAATTTACCCTATTTAGGATTACTCTAACCCTCTGGGACGGTACTTAATATGTAACCTGGTCGCTCGTATGGAGCATTAGAGATTGTTCAGTAATTCAGTCCTCCCTAATACAATAATTCACCCGGTCTCGTATTTCTGTGGATGTCCTACTAACTGTATGTAGGAGATCTCCGTATAACAAAAATAGAACTTGAATTTTTTAAAAACTAACTTGTCACTATTCTCATGGTATTGTCAGAAAATGTGGGTACCTTCTACAGGGCTCCAACTTCTGCACAAGTACTTCCGGTGATCCTTTAAAAAAGAATGAATAAACAAATAAATGAATAAATAAATAAAAGAAAAAAAAAATGGATGTTGTTTTAAAGAAAAAAAAGACAAAAAAGAAAAAGAAAAAAATGACCTTCTTATATATATTTTTTGTTTTGTTTTTCTCAGACAGAAAATTCTTTGTTTAAAATAAATATAAAATGTAAAAAAAGAAAAAGAAAGAAAGAAATTATGTGGCAAGAAATTTTGCCAAATTTGAAAGAAAAAAATACAAACTGTATAAATAATTGAAGGGAAAAAGAGAAAAAAAATGAAATAATGAAATATTATGATAATATTGATGAAACAAATTGAATAAAAACACAACTCCTTTGTTCTTATTCCTTTTTGTTCTGTGTTTGGGTTATTTCTTAGTTGAGTAACATGATATTACAGGGTGACCCAGAAAAACAGAACCCAACTTATTTATTTTCCCATTATAGAGAGGAGAGTTAACCAAAGTTTTCTTACATTATGTTTATTCAGATAGATCTCAACATCTATGTCAAATATGGTAAATAATATTACAACTTTATATACACATTTTTCCTGCAAATAAAATAACACCTATGTAGTCAAGGAATCGATCATATGATGACTCTTGGCTAAGGGATGACTTTTGTACCAAAGCATAGTTGCCATTTACTCCGAATGCGCTAAGCCACTTTATTAATACACATAAAGTTAATGTATCTTACAATAGAACCAGACTCATAATTAATACTTATGAACCCAAACAATAAAGAAATATATATGTCTGCAGTTTAATACTCTCGAATTACTCTGTGTGTATTGTATTGGTCCACTAAACTTTTCGAGAAATCAGGAGTTGGTGAACACTCTGAATTCTTCTGACGATTCTTTACTGAAATTCACTCCATATTTCATCGAGATGTTTCAAATGATTTTATTGTTGAAAGGCATTAGCAAAATTGAATTTTGCGTATCAGAAGTGGGGATTTCCAAAGGCGAATGTACGCTTACAAGTTGTTAATATTCATGACAATAAGTATAATCTCACGTCATTTTAAAGTGGTATATAATATAATACAGCTGAAATAAAGGATACAGAAGTACACACACACACACACACACACACAAACACACACACACACACACACACACACACACACACACATACATATATATATATATATATATATATATATATATATATTATATATATATATATATATATAAACCAATTGGCAGGAAACACAAATACATATTTAAAGTTTAACAAGGATTTCAACCATTTTGCTGATCTTAACATTTTTATAAAAAAAATATGTATTTTCTCTTGCAGGATCTACAACAATATATATATATATATATATATATATAATATATATATATATATATATATATGGTTTGTTGGTTGTTTTGAAGGCTGTCACAATGCGAGTGTAAAGAAAAAAGAAGGTAACTATGATGTTTTTGTTAACCTGTCATTTATTTCTCAATATTTCGGGAAGAGATTCCCATCCTCAGAAGAATACTGGAACTGAAGTTGTCTTAGCGGCTGCTACATTCGTTCTGCCTTGGGTCTTCCAAATTCTGTGTGTGTATGTGTATGGTTGGGTGCTTGCTTATGTGTGTGTTTGTGTGTGTAAGTGTGTGTGTGCGCGTGCTTGTGTGTGTAAATGTAAGCGTATGTGTGTGTGCGTGGTGCTTATGTCTGTGTGTCTGATCATTTCTTTTTATTTTATTTTATTACTATTCCAGATTTGTTTCGCCTCTAAGCAAGGTTTTATTTTTATTTTATTTTATTTATTTATTTTTGTTTGTTTGCTTATTAACAGGATCATCTGATCTCTTTTTATTGCTATGTGTCTGAGACTAACATTCCAGATATTGCTTGATTGTTTATGGTGCGGTGTGTGGGATTTACTGTCTATCAGGCGGCGTATCTGGTCAGTCCTAACACCATGAGTGTGTGTGTGTGTGTGTGTGTGTGTGTGTGTGTTATATGTGGGCGTGTATGCCTATTTCCTGTACATTAATGTATGTGTGTGTTATTTATAGTGTGTGTGCTTGTACATGTACATTAATATATATGTTATGTGTGTGTTTGTATGTATATGTATATATTATATATATATGTATGTATGTGGAGAAAGTTTCAACTGTTTCAGTCTGTTAGACCTTCCTCAGGACTATATATATATATATATATATATATATATATATATATATATATATATATATATATATATATATATATATATATATATATATATATATATGAATTTAACATTTTTTGAAAAACAAATGATGCTATTAGCTTGCTAGATAGCAAACTAATAGCATCATCTATTTTTTCAAAAAATGTTAAATTCATACTGTCGGATTAACTTCCATTTACGTCATATATATATATATATATATATATATATATATATATATATATAATATATATATATATATATATATATTAGTTGCCATCTCTTTATGATCACACACACCACACACATACAGATAATATATATATATATATATATATATATATACTTTAAACTTTCATTTTTCCCTGATTCGGTTGTTCTTGTAAAGCTATGGTTATTTTTTGTTTACATAATAATGACATAGAATTAAAATGTCTAGACTTTACTAGAAAAACAAATTTAACCAATTATTAGAATGGTATTTTTTCATACATTCTGCTGCAGACATAACTAAAGCAGTATGGCTAATAAACCTTCATCAGATGAGGAATCTACGATCAGGCATTGTTTTGGCACTAATGCATCATTAGCTTTAACCCAGAGGGTGCTAAACTATCTTACAATACTAATAGATTTTGTTTTGTTTGGTTGATTATTGACACATAAATTTTGTGGGGTATCTAAGGCCAAATCATGTTTTAATATCCATATAAATATATATTTTTTTTGGTGGGGGGGGAGAATATGTGCTTAATTGAAGTCGTACCTAATTTTGAAAGTTAATTAATTAATAATTAATTAATTAGGCGGGCATACCTATTTAAATGTAAGGCTAAACAAATCGAGAAAAATCAATCTCTGTATGTACATTTCGGCCTATTAGGCCTCATGAGCAGAGCTACGAAAGTCCGGTTGGTGTAGGGGTTACGGTCTTGGCCTGTCAGCTTGACAGTCGGGTTTCGAATCACGCACAAGGCGGTCTTCCTATCAAAATTAGGTACGACTTCAATTAAGCACATATTCTCCTAAAAATTCTCGCCTAAAAAAAGCCATATCATAAACACATCGCTAATGTGTATTTACTTCTCAGATATATATATATATATATATATATATATATATATTATATATTGTGTGTGTGTGTGTGTGTGTGTGTGTGTGTATATATATGTGTGTGTGTGTGTAAGTATGTGTGTGTGTGTGTGTGTATGATATGTTTCAGAATTAAGTTTCATTAACTTCATTTGTATTAATAAAGTAGTAGGAATAATGTTGTATATTATTAAATACTAGTTGTGTGTGTGTGTGTGTGTGTGTGTGTGTTTATGTATATATGTGTGTGTGTATGTGTGTGATTTGTTTGAGAATTAAGTTTCATTGACTTCATTTCTATTAATAAAGTAGTAGGAATAATTTTGTGTATTAATAAATACTAGTATTAAATCACAGCCACGAATTTCTATAACCTATATGAAAAAAGTGGATGTTTGCCATAAGAACAATTTGAAAATTACGGTTTGTATAATCATATAGGTGCTTGGACTTAACAGGACCAGCCGATAGATTGGGTTAGGGCTTTCTGATCTCCTGTCTAGCTCAATTAAGGGCCGAAGCGAAGTATTATATATCTTGGGACCACTTAGTACCAGGTCAGAGTCCGTTAAAACAAGACAATGCTGTACTCAGGCATTACGGCTCGCCACCGACAACAAGTTGTCCAATTGGCAGGGGGTCTTACCCATCTGGAGATGTCGATGTATTCTACAGCCACAGGCGACAGGGCGGACTAGATTTTGTCGGTTCGTGGGAATATCAGGTCAATATGCAGCCACTTTCTTATTGTTCTTATGTTTTCACAACGTTCCAGCAACGAAGTGTTAATTGATTGCAATTATAGTTGAATTAACTGTCAATATGAGATTTTAGAGATACTGGCGTAAGAAGTCAGTTTTCTTGAACTCAATCAAGAATTGTTAATTCATTGAACTTACTTTGAATTATATAACGAGAGGATAACCCCAGTAGAATGTCAAGATAATGTTAATATTATTTTTAATTTAAATAAAGCCTGAATTTAATAAGTATTAAATACTTATTATACAGGGGGGTTAGAATTCATGACTCGTTTGAGTGTGGATAGATTTATCAAGACAAAACATATTCAAACATGCAAATTCAAAAACAACATACGCTAAGCATATAATTTAATTAATTTAATTAATGTACTGTTTAATTAAATTGGTTTTACATTTCATGGTCATGTGGGTCTCCTTCTATTGCAACACAGGTCTGTGACCGTTTTGAAACATTATGACATGATATACGACACATGCCTCAGTTAAGTTAATGATAAGGCCTCACGGCAGCTTAAAAGCCGGACAAACGCTCATGATGCATGGCTGGACAACTGTACTCCATTCACCCGACAATATTGATTTGGAATATTGAGCACTTATTTTTAGAGATCAAGTGTTGGTTTTAGCAAACAAATTCTTGAAACTCTCTCTCCCTCTCTCTCACACATACACACACACACATATATATATTCATTATAGTGTAACATACATTTAAGGTGCGATTGTTACCATTGGTTTCAAGGCATTATGTTAGCCCCTAATCGTCAACATAACTCGAGTTTCAATATAAGGATCTTCAGGGTTAAATCCACTGAATTAATCGAGGTACCGATTAATTACAGTCGATCACATCTCCCAACCATCGTGCCCATATTCACTGGTAAACCACTTTTTATCATAGTAAATATATATATATATATATATATATATATATATAATATATATATATATATATATATACATATATATATCAACATCTTCGGCTAAGCATGGTGTGGTACATGATCTTCAGAGTTTAACAGGTTTGAATTCAGTCAGTTCCTTTTCCAAAATTGATTGATGAAACCAAGATTAAAACGCTCTGTCCACTGTTTACCAATAACTATAGTTATATTCATACCTTTATCAAGCGCATTGGCACTATGCGAAATGCTCTTAGACCCACCTAGGATTTTTACTCGTGACGCTGTTTCTATTCCCTACGATGTTACTCATTGCATGATGCGCCTCCATTGTTAATTTAGAGTCACAGAAGAATTAGTCAACGGAACGAAAGGCATTTTTAAATGTGTTTTATAGATTTTCACAAAAAAGCAACAGTAGCAAAAAAACTATTCCCTTCGCGAAGAAAAGGCGGATAGTAAGGTTTAAAACGCTAGTTAAATTAGTTCTGTGTCTGTTGAAATTAAAATGTCAAAATGAATGTAAACACGAGTTTAATACAAATCAATGAAATAGTATTAATTCGGCAATACCTCTTAGAAGCAAACGGCATAAACACGAGACATTGGAAAACCAATCGAAAGATAGAGAATTGTTTGCAAGAAAATATAGTTTTCTACGTTATATATATATATATATATATATATATATATATATATATATATATATATATATATATATGCATGTGTATGGCATGTGTGTGTACATATAGAAGTGTTTATGTATGTATATGTATATAGTGAATTAGTTAAATAATTATGTAGATAAAACAGGTTCTCTTGGATCTTCATATATATGTAATTTAGGGAAAAAATAAGGAATATAGGAGGATAGCAGGAAAGAATAAACAAGTAAATAAATAAATGAAATCTAAATCAACTGGGGTGGTCTCGTAGTTGAAATCTGGAATAGATTGATTTAACATAAATTCCTAACAAATTACCGACAACAAATGGTCAAATATCTTCTTTTTTTAAGTAATACAGAATTCACCATTCGCATCTGATGATTTGGGAGAATTAGACACCTTGTCTAAGCTTCCTGAAATAGATTATAATGCAGAAATTCTAAAGCTTTTGTATATTTTTACTATATATATATATATATATATATATATATATATATATAATATATATAATATAAGGGAGATTTTAACTGTGCTCTTTCTCTCTCTCTCTCACACACACACACAACACAACACACACATATATATATATATATATATGTAAGGGATAGAGCACTATCTGGCGGTCTTTATACTATATACAGATGTGTTTATTTATCAGTTAAAATATCCCTTCGAATTAATAGGTGACTATAGCCGAGTGGTTAGTCCTGACTGATAATGAATCGATCGGGTTCCCATTCCAGCTCGAGGTAGGTTGCAAATGTCTAGCCACACTGAAGAAACGTGATACATCGAAACATGGTGTCTGTGTATGACTATATAATATATATATATATATATATATATATATATATTATGTATGGAAAGCT
>CM042162.1:41123299-41163299 GCA_023376005.1 Doryteuthis pealeii | reverse complement strand
GAAAAAAATCACTCATAATGGATACTCAATTTTTTCTAATTAACATTTTTCTATTTAACCCATTGATGGGACCCTAACAGTTACTACCACTCCGGGCCACATTAGACCAGGATGCAATGGAGATGAAGGGATACTCCACATTACCCAACCTCCAGAACTGGAACCACATCATCAGATAGATTTTATGTCATTCTCAGGTAAGGAAGACCCTCAGCTACCGCCTTCTAACACCCATTTGGCGAAAGGGGTAGGGGCAATCGTATAGGTGTTAGGGTTTGGTATAAACAGCCGATTGATCGTAAGGGGGCTCTCTGACCGCCCGTCTAGCCTAAGTAAGTCTGTGGAGTGTTGCATATCATGGACTGCTCATCCACCAGGATTATGTCCTTAAGCATCACAAGTAACCACTCACGGCCAACAGGTGGTTCTATTGGGGGTTTCGTACCCCTCTGTAGAGGTGTAGTCGGTGTGTTCTAAAGCCCTAGCCGACAGTGTTATTTACTGTCTGTTACTAAATGTGTTGCTGGAAACCCATCTAATTGTCAGGATCTTAAAATAACATCATTACATTATTCTTGTAAAGAATTATACATTTGTGAACGCTATCAATGTGTTAACACTTAAAGTTACCATTAATAATCACTAGAACCTTTCCGTCCACTATGGACGATGGAGTAGTGTCCAAGGAAAAAAAACGAAAAATAAGAATTTATCTGCATCTGCGCAATTGACTTTGCAGGCCAATTCTTGAGTGACAGTCTTTGGTGCACTGAATGAACACACACTGTGATGCTTTCTGGGGCTGTTGGCTTTTCTCTCTCTTTCTGGCTCTCTTTTCTGTCGAGGCAACTCTCCTCTCTGTCCCACTCTTCTTCGTGCCTTGCTTAACGCTGAGGCGCCAGGCCGCTCTATTTTTTGCATCTACCTCCCACGTTTTTGTGTCAATAGGGCATGTCCTCATAACTCTCCTGCAGACATCTTTAAATCGTATACCATTAAGTATTTTTTGTGTAATATTAAAAAAAATAATCAAGTGATTTTGTCGTTCACCAGTGTGACACCCTCATCTTAGACCAACGGGACAACTACAGTTCAAAAACTACTTTACCCTCATCTTCGAACGAGTATGAGGCACAGGTGCGTTTTGCATATTCAGCAGCCCCAACCGACAGGGCGTATTAATAGTTAATTTTAACGTGATGTTAACCAGATAGGAGTAGTTTGTGCCTAGATGTTTGGGATTCGCGTACATTGTCTTTTTATATTTACATTTTTACATCTTGTTATATGATATCTAATACAATTTCCACACAATTGTATAGTTTCAAGTATTCCTATCTGATACTAACAATCTATACACATCTATGTCGTTGGAAAAAAAAACTATTTCTGTCTCATAATAATCCTTTTGTGCTCATAGTTTCTGTCATTTCTATCTAATTGCTGTGTCCTTAAAAGAGATATAATCAGACAAGGTTGTAGTCGAGTGGAAGGACCAGTCAACACGTTCGTAGATTTAAGATAGAGGGTTTTATAGCAGAGAGATACAATAAGACAGATAATGAATAACGAGGCACGTCACTAATCCTTGAAGCCAACCCAGTATAATGCCGTTCTCACTATATACATATATATAGTCAGACCACATGAGAGAGAGAATGTGGAATATTCCATTACATCACATGGGTGAGAGAGAGTGGAATATTCTATTACAACACCAATACAAATAATTTTGAAATAGTTATTATACGATAATCCTTAGAACGGGTGTTGGTATTGTCTGCCCTTTGCCTGGAAGAGTTATCTTCCCGCTGGGTTTCGGTTTCCGACCACCAGGGGTCTGTAGTATTTAAGCACCGGATTCAAACTCACTCACTCTCTTTCTCTCCTTCTCGGGCTGAACAACATGGGTTCGACATTTGTATCTACACCCCACCCTCGTGGCGCCTTTAGTCCCCACGTACGGACTAAGTCAGTAAGTGACTTCAACCCTATGGATCTTCCATAACCTCTTCTATATTTTATATGTACATGTACATAACTATTGAATTTGTCCTTGTAGTATATCTTATTTGCATTCTCTACTATGTATCTTGTATTTCTATTTTATGTATCGTTTCCATGTGCCTGTATTAAAATCCATCTTGTTATATGTTTAACACCCTTGTCGGAGTTTGTTCGTTTCAACAAGTTATAACATTATTATAACGTTGAATCTTACACGGGCAACAAATCGACCATAGTAAAATCTCTTTTTTCAAGATGCTTGTTTTCTTTTTCGGTTGATTAGTCTCATCAATTTGTATTTCTGTCTGTATTGTCTATGTTTCTTTTTACTTGGTTATTTATTTGTTACTCTCAGGAGTTTGTTTTTCAGGCCAACACAGTGAAGCCATCTCCATAATTTTCTAACCATTGCAGTTAAGAATATTCTGTCTGGCAAAGCATATATTTGTTGGCAGTATTCAATGACATCCACTGCGTTGTATTACTTCACAATGGATCAGTTGAACTGGGATGCAAGACCCAAATTATCCCTGGACTCCGCTGCTAGTGTTACGGAATCCAAGCTCTCGTTGCTTATATGGCCGATTCTCGTTCAAAGGCAAGAATATGGAATTTTATCCCTTTTATATTGCCATCGATAATGAATGTATGCGTCGTGTAGGCGTGGCTTAAAATACGCTGACTGTATCATCTACAGAGAAATAAGATCCCCGTCAAAAACGTTTTCTTGAAGTAATGTCCATTTAATGGTGAGACTCCTGTTCTAGAGATCAGGGGAGGGTTGAGTACCTCTTCATTGCTATTACTTCCAGGTCTACTCTATCGCAACACTTTGGTGCAACACTATGAAGTCAAGAGGCCCAGAATAAAGCGGCGGCAACAAAGCACAGATGCATCATCATCTTCAGGCACAGATTTCATATGCGCCATCTGTGGTCGAGAATGTTTTCGAACATTGGACTTTACGGTCACAGGAGGAGTTGTAATTTTAGGGAGTCTTCCGAGACTGAATTTCCAATGATCCCCTGCAGAGAGATAAGATCAGCACAAAAAGTGTTTTCATGAATTAAAGTCCAGATAATGGTGAGGCTCTAGTTCTTGAGATCTGAGGAGTGTTGAGTACCTCTTCATTACTAATACTTCCAGGTCTACTCTGAATCAGAGCAGGAATAGTGTTTATGGTGCCATATCTGGGTCAAATAATTCTGTTTAAAATGTATGTACATTTAGATATTAAATAATATGCAATATGAAATTTTAAAAGAGTTTCTGAAATAATATCTAATTTAACATATTTATACAGCGTTAAATTTAAATTCCGATCACGCATTCATGATAATTTAAAAACCAGTCAAGCAAAAAGCAATTTGAAATAAGATGTGCCAAGTTTTTTGGAGAATTCATTTATTAATATTAATCTTTGAGCAGTTAACCCGGACAATCTATGAGGAATATGCCCCTGGACCAGGAGGAATTTGCAATTAAAAGAAAACGAAGTGTTTTGTAGGCAACCATCTACTGCATTAGGAGGCATGCTTATCTTTGCAGAAAATGGAATCGCCGAACCGAGTTCAAATCTTTGATGAAACTGTGTTTCACCTCGCTATAATTCCCTTAGGAAAGGCATGGTTTTATCTATTTTCTCCCAGCCATGAGTTAATCATAAGGTAGTATGAATGCTTGTTTACAGGTAGGGAGAAGAAAACATATGAATTCAAATCTGTTGTATGTATTTACCAACACCTCAATACAAGCAGGACGTGACACAATGTCATTTTTTAAGCAAAGTTTAACAAGTTTGAATTCAGTGTTTTCTTTCTCCTAGACCGGTTGCTATATCAAGGTTGTAAAGTCCGATTTGCTCTACTATTCACCCTTCGCTGGAGGGAGAATAGGGAGATCCATACCTTTCCCAACAGTATTTGCGTAATGTGAAAAGCAACTAGCCTAATCCAGGATTTGAACTCATGTCACCGTGTCCACTTCCTACGACGATAACCATTACACGAAGAGCTACACAAATCAGTTGTACGGCGCTTATAAATTGGCCTTGTGTCACATTTTGCTCACCGTGTAGGATTTTAGTAAATACACAAATTATAACACATCAAAAGTTTATTATTTGCGTAATATGAGATGCAACCAGCTTAATCCAGGATTTGAACTCATGTCACCTTGTCCACTTCTTACGACGATAACCATTACATTATAACACATCAAAAGTTTATTAAAAACATGTTCAAAAAGTATGTTGAACTTTTGTAGTTAATCTAGTGTTTTTCGTTTTGTTTTTTGTAATATTTATTTTTATTTATTTCAATGTTGGCTAAGTTTCTTATGACAAAATATCAGACTATACATTGTTTATTATTTCAGACATATAGAGATGTTTTTTTCTGTTACGTAAAAACCATTCATAAAACATAAATGATACAATCAGGCCAAATTATTGATAGAAGTATGAAATGTTTGTTCTAATTAGTGAGCTTTCATAATATTTGACATTTTGCAACTGGCATTGGCCATATTGTTATTGGCTGACATAATCAGACGTAAAATCTGTTTCATCTGGTCAACGTATTATTTGGGTACAAACGCTTTTACTGACCGCCCTGTCGGCTGGGGTGTTAGAATACACCGACTGGAACTCTGCAGAGGGGTAAGACTCTCCCAATGGAGCCACCTGTTGGCTGTGGGTGGCGACCCATGATGCTTAATGATGGAATCCGGTGGCTGAGCAGTCCATAACACTCCACTTTGGCCATTACTTAGGCTAGACGGGCGATCGGAGTAGCCCCCTCTTATCAATCGGCTGGTCACGCCAAGACCTAGCACCTATATGATTGCCCCAATCCTATTGTCCTTTTGGAAATACCCAACTATTTTCATCATATGGGTGCTAGAAGGTGGTGGCTGATGGTCTTTATGTCCTGGTAATGACGTTAAAGTCTATCTGATGATGAGGTTCCGGTTCTGCAGGTGTGGGGAATGTGAGACACCCCTTTATCAACATTGCTCCCTGGTCCACTCTGACCCGGAGTGGTAGTACCTGTTAGGGTCCCATCAATGTGTTAAATTGTAAAATGTGTTTATAAAATTGAGTATCTATTAAGAATGAAAGCAGGATGAAGGTCTGTCATTATGGGTGATATACTGATTTATTCATTTTAACGCTACATTAATCCGTCTGGGAATATTTCATGCCGAAAAGTTTGGGAATTGAGTGCAATGTACGTTTAGATCAACATGTGGAGTTACTTAATATTTTTGGAACACAGTTATAAGATATCACGTATTGATTACTAATGCTAATAACTTGCAAACATATCTATTTGAGCCGGATATTAGACTCTAACAGACTTTGCAGGTAAAAGTGGATCTGGGAGTGATGGTAATGAACGGGTACTCCACTCACTTTTGATATCTAGAATTGGAACCTCAAGATAAGATACTGTTTAGTGTAATAACGAGGGCAGTCATATTAATGGGGATCTTAAATTTGGATGGACATTCTAACATCGTCCAACATTAGGGCAGGTCAATTTTCAATTTTTCTTGAATATAAAAAAGATTCACTCAAGGAAGGTTTACCTCATTAATTGAGATAAGTCAGCTTATATTAAAATGATCATCCCTTATTTGTTCATAATGTTTGTTATTATTTGTTATTATAGCTCATACTTGTTTGCGTTTGTTCTCTATTGATAACAGAAAAATAACAATATCTTGCGATGTTTTTACTGAAGTGTCCTAATTAATGAGGTAAATGGAGCTCCCGTGGCCCGTTATAATTTTAATGCAAATGCTACTTTTGATATATCATATTAATTTCATTTGAATAGAATGAATTGATAATCTCTTCTGGATTGAAATAAGATTTTTGAACAATTTAATATCTAAATGTATCATAAACAAACATTTGGGGGGGATTTATGTCATACGATTTTAAAAACTTAATAACATCAGTAAAAAGAAATAGCAAACGTAAACAGTTTTTGTATTGAAAATAAAAAGTAAGTAAAGTTGTCGGGGCGGCCTAATGTCGGTATCAGTCAGCGAGGGAGTCTATACCTTTTTCAATAGCGCTAGACTAAGGAGATTATTTTAGCATCTGAGGTGGAGCGCCACACCTACTATCAGCTCCTTACTTTACCGCACACATCCGTGTGCTACTCATTCGCTGAGTTGGCTAGGGCCAGTATCGAACTAGGAACCTTGTGGTTTCTAAATGTATACAATTTTTAAAAATTCCTAATAGGATTGTAAAATTTGAAATAAGAATTGAATGTAGTATTTACTAATGTGCAGCACTAAAAAATAAATCTTAAAAAAAAAAAGGGAAAAGAAAGAATAAATGTTTATCTCATAAATAGAAATAATCATATCAATTTCTGAAAAGTGGAAATGCGCAAACCTAAACTGGATACAGTTAAATACACAGACTTCTTCATATTTAATATAAAAGAACATTATGCGACTATTTTTTGTTTGTAAATAATTTCCTCGCAATATCATCATAGTACCAGTTAGAAATCTATTTGTTGGTGTTAGTATTTATCATACCAATACTCCACTCTCCTCGGGTCAATCTTTTTGATATTCGAAAAAGTTGAAAATCTACCTACCCTATCCAACAATATCTGAAACAGATCATAATTAAATCTTAATGATATAAAGATGTTAGCTCATATCCGCAACAAAATGTTGAGACAGATCTTTGAAGCCGGTGCCATTGCGCATCTGGTCTCCATCAACCATAGACATGGAATTTTCACACTATCAACGTTATTGGGTATAAGTAGCAATAATATACCAGGTTAGATAAGTTCTTCCTCTGTGTGAAATTGCAGACTTTTTTTTCTGTGTATCAAATTCAATCCGATTCTATCAACTTACATATTCTCACGGTTAGTTCAATTATGTACATAGACTCACGACATATAAAAACACGGAAGGTCGTGTCTGAGCAAAGCTGGCCTGATGAGTCATCAAACTGCATCGCCGAAATGGACCAATAAAATACCCTGTGCTTCCTGGAATAATTTGTGAATGTGGGAAGATGTGCAAGACTTTAGCTGGACTAAAAAGCCACATTCGTGCAGCTCACCGTTGAACTTGTTGAAGCTCATCGTTGTATTCTTTGGATTTCTGAACTTTATTTTATTTTATTCTTTATTTTTTTAATTTTTAATTTTAATTTTTTTTTTTCATCAAGCAATGGCAATACTCGAACACGAGTTTGCTGCCATCATATAAAAAAGAAGATTGTAATAATAAACATACAATGCACCAATCATGTATTCTAAACCTAACTTAATTACGTATAGATTAGTTAGTCTTTCTTTGTCCCATCCTTTCTTTCTTCGGTTAATTTACATCCATCTCTTTCGGAAAATACGTAACATTTCAAACATTCTTTCGATTAGCAATCACATCATAAATGAACGCTGCTAACAGAATGATAACATCTTTTTCTCTGATATTTTCTCATCCCTTCTTTCCTTTCGAAAATTTTTCCTTTTTTTTTCATTGTAATGTCTTGATGAAGGTTTAAAAAACAAAACGTTTTAATGTCGACTTGAACATCAATAATACATTTATCTTTGTGCAATACTTTGTTTTTCCATTTTCAACATACCGTCGGATTAATTCTATATTTTTCCATTTGTATATATATATATAATATATATATATATATATATATATATATATATATATGTCTGTGTGTGTGTGTGCGTGTGTGTGTGTGTGTGTGTGAAGAGAAATGGAAGTGAATCCGACGTTATGTAGCATAGTGAGAAATTTGACTTAACACACTGGGCCACCAGCCCATGCCACAAACGGAGAATGCCAAATCATCTAGTCAATGGTAACATTAATTCAAATGCGCAGTCACCTAACCTATACTGCCATGTATCCCAGTGTGGCCCAGTGTGTTAAGTCCCCGCTCTTCACGCTGTGGTCCACTGGTTCGATCTCTAGTGGCGGAGATTGTGGTATGCACTGCTGATGAGACCAAAGGAGGTCGAAACAGCTGTCCAGTGCTCCGGATGTCGCAAATGGTGTTTGCCGAGTTGTCTGGTCGTGGGTATGGGTTTAGGATTCGACGATATGCTGTAGATAGAATTAAATTGTTTTGAGTTGTTCATTTCTTGACCACTTTCCTTCTATCTACAGCATATATATATATATATATATATATATATATATATATATATATATATATATATATATATATATATCAGATTGGTTTTAAACCTAAGTGGCATAGTTTATATTTAAGATATTTGCACAGAGTAATTTTTATTTTAAAATTACGAGTTACTCCTAGAACTGATCTTAACATTTTAATAGAACGTGTTATGATTAGATCAACAAAACACATTTTCACCGCACATATGTTTTTTTTAGTTAAACTTTTTTTCCCTGAACTGTTTTTATCACTTTTAAAATAGGTCGACACCGATGATAGGTTGAAAACACTTGTTTTTTTATGGTATCTGATCGTGTATAACTGAAACAGAAGACCTACTAAATTGAATCTATTTCACCTTTGGCATTGATAAAACTGTTTTCATATGAGAAACATTGTGTCTAAAAAAGTAATTCCCTATTACAAAACATTGTTGATACATTTACGCATACAATCTATCAATCTTGTCGAATGCATATATCAACCAGTAATTATCGTTTTAGTCCCATTAGAAATAATGAATTATTGTAATATTCATTTCATCAAAAAATTTAATTTTTATAACATTTGATGATTGGTTTGGTTTGATTTTGTTTTACGGCTTATCAACCTGAATGGGTCACTTAATGCCAATAAAGTTTTGAAATAAATCAATTCTTAATGGATAATACAATTTTTTTATAAAAACATTTTTCTATTTAACCCATAGATGGGAACATTTGCTGAGTGTGTACTTATGGGCAATGGTGTATTTATATCATAATTTTATATAAAACTAGAAATGGTTACCCGGCGTCACCTGGGTAGAGGGGGATTTTTTAAAGTTAGCCTCGCAGATCTATTATTACTCATCGCGAGTGAGATCCTCGCTGGTTGCCCCATAAAAATCACCACGGGAATATATAACAATATAGTAATAAATTTAAATTCAATGATTTACAATTTAAAAGAAAATAAGATATAAATGATGCAATTAATTCAAGCAATCAATATTGTATTTCAAAGAGAAAAAAAAACATACAAAAAGATAAACAAAATAACATGCAAATGAATTTTCCTTCTGTTACTTTTCAAATTTGAATTTTTAAATATCTTCCCAAATAAAAATCAAATCTTCATTATTTTTCCCCAAAAACCATACCCTTGTGATATTTAATGCGCATATATGTTTACTTGTCGTTAATTGTCTTATTTTCGAAGTTTCCTCCGTACATGCAGATACACACAACTGCCCTTATATATATATATATATATATATATATATATATATATATATATATATATATATATATATATATATATATAGATAGATAGATAGATAGATAGATAGATAGATTCTGCCTATCTGTCACTATGTTTGTTTTTTTTTGTTTTTTTTGTACAAGGACCGAGATAACACGAAAGACCAAAGTTCAATAAAATTAACTCCCTATTTTTGTCCGAGTTCAAACCCTTAAATGAGTGTCATTTTCTAAATGTAAATATAAGAAGGGTATAAACCTATACCTTGTTTAAAAATAATTAAAAAATAAAACAAACTAATAAAGGATAAAGCTAATAAAAATTAAATAAAACCCCAAAATAAAAAAAATGAAATAATAATGATAAAAATAAACTAATTAAAACAAGAATATACAAAGAAGAAACGGGGCATAGTAAAAAAAATATGAAAAATGAATTTTAAAGATCTATACATAGATATAGATAGAAGGTTTATTTCTAACTTTTTAAACCCCGCGAGACCCTCGGTACCTCTGCTGGTTAGGATTATAAGTAATTTCCTATAAGTCTAACATAAACAAAATGGAACCACTCTTGACTTATAAATTATTTATTTTCCCATTAAACTAACTCTAACCCTAACCCTAACCCCGTCTTCTTTTTTTCCCAGTAGATCAATAAATAAATAAACAATTTATCAGTCAAGAGTGATTCCGCTTTGTTTATGTTAGACTTATAGGAAATAACCAGATTATACATCTTATTTTCCGGTTTATACGGCGTATGTCATGCTAAATCAAAAATTATCCTATAACTTTGCTTTTCATACACAAAACAAGACAGGGCTGAACACCATTGGAGAAGCAAGGACGAATTCATAAGTGATGTTCTCATGGGGATATCTACACATGGACACACGAGTGTAGAACGGCCATCATCAATCAGCTCTGCAGATTATTGATGTCGTGTGGATGATATTCCAGGAGCGGTGAACAACAGGGATGATTGGCGAGTGAGAGTTATGGGAATATGTGCTAACAGCGCGATCTGATTGTCAGATTGTACCTGTGAATAATGGGCATGAATAAGTACTTACACCCCTTAGACCTCCAAAAATAGAGCCTGATCATCAGATATAGTTTAGGGTCATATCGTGGACACTGCCCATTTATTCTGAATAGGATACTGTCAGCACATTCTAAGCTTCGCTGAAAGGGTGACATTTTGATAGGTTTATATAACCGTTTCTCGAGATTGAAAAAATGATCTATCATATCAGTAGATGGTTGGTTGGTTGGATTTTACGACATGGTAACCCTTGTTTTGTTTATGCCATCAACATTTTAATTTCATTCATTCTTCTTGGGTATCGAATTTTTCTTTTTAAAATCCTTTATACCACTTTTTAAAATCTATCTAAACCATATTTAGGACACTAGTAGGTACTACCATTGCGGGTCAGGGTGGACATAGGAGTAATGGCAATGAAGTGGTACTCCATTCTCCCCAGAGATCCAGAATTGGAACCCCACCCCGAGATGGAGTTTAACGTCAACACTAGGAAATTAAAACTTTCAGCCACATCCTTTTAGCACATGTAGGATAAAAAGAGTATAGGAAGCACGTGATGTAATGGTTAAAGTCATAGGAAATGGACTCGTCGACCCGAATCCTGGACGTGATAATTGCATTTCACTTAGCACTAATACCCTTGGGAAAGGTATGAATCCTACTCTCCCTCCAGCTATGGGTATATAGCAGGGCAGACTGGGCTCTTTAACCATGGCTAGGTAACCCGTCTAGAAGAAGGAAAACTCTGAATTCAAACCAGTCAAATTCGGCTTAAGAAATTGACCTTGTGTCGCATCCTGCTCGTGCGGAGGGGTTGGTAATATATATATATATAGGATAAAAAATAGTTTTAAGTTTACCATGAGAGCAACAGGGTGGGGGCACTAATGTAGATGCTTTGGCTTAACGTGACTAGTCTAATTAATCGGTGCAGTCTCTCATTCCATTCATTGTTCATTTCTATCTTGGTAAAAACAGCTTGAAACTCAGCACTTTTATGACACACCTTGTATTCTGAAAAAACTAACGTTCCATTCATTGTTTATTTCTACCTTGGAAAATACAGCTTGAAACCCAGCACTTTTATGACACACCTTGTATTCTGAAAAAAATAACGTTCTATTCATTGTTCATTTCTACCTTGGAAAATACAGCTTGAAACCCAGCACTTTTATGACACACCTTGTATTCAAACAAAAACAACCAAAACCTTAAAAAGAAATCCGATAGTATTGAGAGTATGGCTGTTAAAACTTACAACATAATTGCAAACCACAATAGATATATAAAAAAACACATGTTACATTTACAAAACGACCATCTACAAAGCATACGCCTATTCCAAGTAAGGCCAAACTGAAGTGTTTGTCAGGAACTGCTCAGCCACAATGATTCTATCCTTAATCATCACAGCTTGCCACACACGTCCAATACTTGGATCAATTGAAGAGTGTCTTATTCCTCTGCAGAGGTACAGTCGTCGTATTATATAATAAAAGTTCTATAATATTTAGAGAAGAAAATATAGAAATGTGTGGAATATTTCCCCCATCCCAAATCATTGTACCAAAATAGAAAGAAAAAAGGCAAAGGTTTCGTAGACATTTTGTGATTAAATCAGGAGTTATTATTGGCGGCACTGGAGAGTACATTATTCAGTAAGCAATTCCGAAATAAGAGCTATGATTCGAGGGCAATAAGATTCATTGTGTTTTAGAAAACAGCCTGCTCTCGTCAGAGTGGCTTTCTACTTGTCACTTCCTTTTAGTCTTGAACATTCTAGTCACGCCACAGTTTTTTTTTCTCGTGATGATGACATTCAGAACTTACTACTTGATTCTAAATTGTTTGCTCAACTAAAATATTCTCAAAGGCGAAGAAAACATACTTTGATGACCGAAGTAATGGCCAGCTATTGACTAAAGTGAGCTGTTATATAAATGATATAACTAAACATAGAAGAGTATATAAGGAAAAGAATCTGTGCTTGGATCACAACTTTATATATATATATATATATATATATATATATATATATATATATATATATATATATATATGGAATAAAAGGCCTTAAATACCATGGGTATCGTGGTTATGGACCATGGTAGTTAAGGCCTTTTATTCCCAAATAACTTTGCTCTGTTTACAATAATTAAACATTGAGCTCTCAGACGGAACCTGAACTCTTCAACAAACTACTGGTAGAGAATTAGGACCCACCTAGAATCACCTTGTACCAAGAAACTTGGTACCGCACCAAAGTATATATATATATATATATATATATATATATATATATATTTAGAAATGTTTTTTTAAAAATTGGGCGTTATTCTGAAGCATTAAAAATGTATAAATAAATGAACTCGATATTATGGAGTATTGGATTCAGTTATTTTTTAATTATTTTTTGTCATAAATTTTCAGGTTCGTTAGATACCCTTTGTCAAATGTTATTACTGTTTAACGGCTTCTTTGTCTCTGTTGTTATCGACAGTGGCAGCGTCTGTGAAATATTTCTAATAACGGATAATTCCGATGTCTGCGTTTAATCCCTTCACGTGCGTTTGTAATTTTAGAATCCATTTAGTTTCTGATTGTTTTCTAGATTGCGTTGTTGGAAATGCGTGTTCTAATAAGATGCATTTCAGGTGTGTAAGGTTGTGTGATAAGGTGTTAAAATGAAGTGCTATTGTACTATGCGGGGATTTAAGATTTATAGTGGATTTGTGGTTATTTAGTCTTAGTCTAATATATATATATATATATATATATATTGTGTTAAACTCTACTGACGATTCTTGTCGGATGAGCTTTTGTTCGATCCTTTCTAACTGTTTGGCCATCTTTTTAATGTCAGGTGGAACTGGTGTAGCCAATCTCCGAAGGTTTCTTTACGAGCGCTTTCGGCATGTTTATCAGCCATCTTCAGGTGTGAAACTGATGGAATGTTTCAGGTGTCTCGTTTCATTCTCATAAACTTGACTCCCCCTTCTACAAATATCTCTACTGCTTATGTTCGTTTGAATTACTACAAATTCCTAGTACCTCCCACTACCAATTCTTCCTAACACTACCAATTCCTACGCTAGTGCTCGTTTTAAAAACGAGTGCACCTGAAACATTCCATCAGTTTCGCACCTGAAGATGGTAGATAGACAGCAATGTGTATTACCCCAGGCAAAAATTATGGAATTGGCATAGGAAATTTTTACTCCAGTGAGTGTGTTACATAATGTATAAGCAGCTTATAAATTATGTATGTACCTGTATTTAGAATATTTTGCAAGGGTTCATTAGATTCACAATGACGGGAAAGATACTCGTCAGCTATTGACGGGTAATAATCTTTTTACTCGACCCCTTGAAAAACGCACGATGATGAGATAAATAGTTAGTCAGATGCGACCCGATTTTCGGGAGGGCAGGGATGCTATTGTCGGCTCTGCGGGCTGGTCTCCCCACGGCATTTGAGATGTCAGCGGACGAACTTAAAACCAGTAAGCAGAATGTACCAAATAGAAACATGATCCTATCTCTACTATATTTATCTGTCTTATAAGGGGTATAAAATAAGTGAATTGGTTTAATCTGTATTTTACAAAGAATATTTTTTAAAAAACTTTTCTTCATATTTACGAATTCAATTTTTCTCTCTTCGTGAGAATATACTATTAACTGATAAGTGTTACGAAGTGCATTCTTTACCGGCACTAAGTCGTGTAAGTAATCGTTGCGGGTATGTATGGTCACGTAGCGAGTATGTAGTACTCAGCTACTACCGACAACTGGACTTCAATAAACAACAGATACGTATGTACAAAGAAAGGACCCTTCTTTATTTTCTTCGGTGTGTGGGTGGTGAAGGCGCAGTGCTTACAATGAGTGCCCGAGCGGTGTTTGCTGACGGGAGACGTGAAGTGTCCTTTTTGGCTAATGGCTGGCGTCTCTGGGTGTCGGCTCGAATCTTTTCGCCTTTATAATGATAGATACGCCTCCGCATCTTTATCTTTTGATCTGATAACGGACATTTGTTATATATTTCTTTATCTTCTCCCTGCTTCCTTGACCGGAAACCCTTTCTTCCGTTTTTTAACTTCTTTGTTCGCTTTTATCGGGAAAAAAGTCCTTTGTCATTTTTTTCGTCTTTTCTTTCTTTAATTTAACCGGAAATTCCTATTTCCGTTTGTACAATATACAACAATAAGGAACATTTATTAGTAAAAATAATGTAAATATGTACACCGGTTTAACTTGGCTAATAGAGTAACCGCCAGGAATCCACAAGGTTCCGTGTTCGATACCGGCCCTTACTAACTAAATGCATGAGAAGTACACATTAGATAATCTGATCTGCGTGGAAAAGTGTATATCTGCAGGGAACTATGGAACTGTCAGTAGGTGCGGCGCTCCATCTCAAAGGAAAAAAAATCTCCTTTGTCTAGTGCTAGTGAAAAGGGGATATACTCCACCTAATACAATAAATTAGGCCATTCCGCTACTTATACGATAAATTATGCATCCCCACTTACTTTGCTTTCTTTTATACTAGAAGCGGCTACCTGGAGTTGCCTGGGTAATGGGGGAGGTAAGAAAAAGTGAGTCTCATAGATCCATCATTATTGAATCGAGAGAGAGAAATGTTATTTCCCATTAACATTCCTATGTAAGAAAAGATCTTGCATTTATCCAGCCACTCTGAAAATGAAAATTATTGTCTACTATTTACAATATCAAATGCAAAATAAAGTCCATGCTGTTATCATTTCAATTTTATTTTTTAATTATCATTCGGTTCTTCATTATTTTTTTTGCTCAGAAAGCAATATCTGGGAATAATATATATATATATATATATATATATATTATATATATATATATATATATATATTATATATATAGAGAGAGAGAGAGAGAGAGAGGGAGATAGAGAGCGTTCGGCTAGAAAACCACAAGGTTCCGTTCGATACCGGTCCTCGCCAACTCAGCGTATGAGTAGCACAGGGATCTGTGCGGTAAAGTAAGGAGCTGATGGTAGGTGTGGTGCTCCACCCCAGACGTCAAAAACAATCTCTTTGGTCTACCGATTTTAGGCCGCCCCGATTACTTTTATATATATATATATATATATATACTTTTTCGTTAATTGTTTTTTTTTTCCATAGTTTCCTCCGGACTTACATAAACACAAACTCGCCATTATACATGTATAGATAACCACTGGTAAAAATTATAGAGTTGGCATCCTGAGAGGATGTTCATTTTTTTTCTTAAGTAGTAATTGAATTAAAAAACGATTAAATACATAACACCTTTTATTTAATAAATGAAAATTCTGGCTCCATAAAATATATTTTAAACATAGAAGTTTATATGATTTAGATTGATGGTATAATTTCTCCAAGCTATGCAAAGGGAAATATTGTATTTCTATGGCTCTCAGTCTTACGTTTTTATTTATGCTGCTATTTTCCCTATAAATTCCACGCCTTGTCGGCTAGGGTAATAATACTACGAAGACTGTACCTCTGCAGAGAAGTAATATCACCCCACTGGTACACCTGATGGCCGTTGGTGGCGTCCGTGAGGCTTATCGCTGCTATCCTGATACACATTTGAAAATTCTCCGTTTTTATATGCCGTAAAATGTTTTTGGCCTCAGATATACTCACAGATATAACAGTCCCTTCCTCCATGATCTATCAATTTATTATAATTTTCGGACCATATGACCTTAAGATGATACCTTCCCAAGGGTACTACCACTATGTGAAATGCAAATAGCCCCTTCCAGGATTTGAAATAAACTTTATATCCATTAGAATATTTCGTTGAGGAAACTGCACATCGACGATGACATTCAGAATATTACATATGACCTATTACATATGACCTTTTGCGATTTCGATTCGTGGGGTCATTTTTTCAATTTATACAGACAAAATCCGGATAATTGTTTACAGATGATTTTTAGAGTTTTCAAAATTATAAAACTAACCCCTAACCCCTAACCCTAACCCTAACCCTACCCCTAACCCGACCCCAAAACCCTATAAAACAACCGGATTTTTACGGTGTGAATGAGAAAAGTGTCCCCACGAGTCGAGATGGCGGAAGGGGTGCCTTAAGGTCACATCGTCCCACTTTTCTATTCCAGAAAATCCCAAACACTCTCTAAGGTTAATATTTTAGGGGCATTTTAAGAATACGCAATGGATCAAGAATAGAAAGCTGACGAGAATTTATGTTGAGGACTTTGAGCCAACGTTATATATAGTTGGCCATGAAAGACTGACACATTAAAACAAATTAATTAATTTGTCCTTTGAATTAGAAAAATATAGTTATCTTAGATATGACACAAGGCGAGAAGTATTGAAAGTTCAGTGAGAATCGAACTCAAAATAAATGGTCTGCTAATCTAGATTGCTAACCATTACACCGTTTGAAGTGCCCTGACTTAGAAAATATAGTCCAAATATATATATACTATTAGCTATTTATGAAAAATTATATCTTCTTAATCTTAACTGTTTCTATTTTCGCGGATACAATGTATCTTAATTCGAACACTCTCTACGAGTTTGCTCAAGGTTTCTGGGATCAATGATCTTATCTCTGCGCGAATATTATTCTTGAGCTGTAGCAATGTTTATGCTTATTCAAATATACACACTTCTTTAAATATTCCCACAAAATGAAGTCAGGCAGACAAAGCACGCGAATGGAGAGGTCGTTTGAATTCTGAATTTCTTGAAATTATTCTGCCATCAAAAAGTACTTCTTGAAATTAGAAAATTCTCTGTCTGATAGTAAATTTCTTTTATTATAATTTATTATTTCATTATAACTAGACATTTTCAATTTGTTGCTTATGATATATGAAAATTCATATAAAAATTGAAGTGGAGAAAGTTATGTATTCCGTATTTTGTGCGGCAACTTGTAATATTCTGAACGTCACCGTCGATGTGCAGTTTCCTCAACAAAATATTCTAATGGATATAAAGTTTATTTCAAATCCTGGAAGGGGCTATTTGCATTTCACATAGTGGTAGTACCCTGGGAAAGGTATCATCCATTATCCTCCAACTTTGGGGAAATAGTAGGGCAACTTGGACGCTTTAACCTTGGTGTGGTAACCAGTATTGGAGAATGAAAACTTTTAATTCAAGCATATAAGATTCCGCTTAAGAAAGTAGCCTTGTGTCACATCCTCACACGTGTAGAGAGTTCGTAAATATGTAAAGTTGATTTCTAACGAAGTTGATAATAACTTTTCATCATCATCATCATCATCACCATCACCACCACCATCATCATCATCATCATGATGTTGCGCTATTAGCACGGAAATCCATGACAATCTCACTTCAACCGTCCCTATCACTCATTTTTTTCTCGGCTGGTCCTCTGCGCAGAATCCAACATCCACGCAGAGCTGGTCAATATACGTCTTTGGTGGACGGCGCACATTGGCGTGCCCATGTGCTGGTTTCCACTGGAGGACGTCACTTCTGAGTCAGTCCTTGCTTCTCCAGCAGTGTCCTGCGTATCTTGGTCATCTTACCTGATGGTTTGGGTGATATGGTGCCGGTGACTGTTTTCTCGTGGGATGTTGTTTCCATTTTTTGTTTAGGATCGCACGCAACATTCTTGTGCAGCTCCCATCTAGTTTATTCTCTAGCCGTTTCTTTAGGGTCCAAATGGTGCTGCCGTACAGAACCAGCTTGTATGTCCAAACACTAATTTCAAAAAACGAAAGGGAAATATTTTTAATTTTATGAAGAAAAAAACTTATTGCTTAACATTGATTTTTGCATAAAAGTGAATACACTTTTTAAAATATTTATTAATATGAGACGTGCTCAACTGTTGTCGTAGAAAGGCCAATCGAAAACCCCAGCTGAAATCCTATACACTACTGTTTGGGTTTCATTTCGTGCTAATGCCACTGGGAAAGGCATGATTCTATTTATTCTTACTCCCAGCTATGGGTATACAGTGGGACAGAATGGGTGATTCATCCTTGGATAATCTACCAGCCTAGAAGTAGTTAAACTTTGAAGGAAACCAGCTTTAACGCATTTTAGAATTGACCTTGTGTAACATCCTGCCCGTTGCAGAGGGTTTGAATAATTGCGTGCATACAGTTTAAAAGGAAATTGAAAAAAATCTGACAGTACGTGAAAAAGTATCAAATAATGTGAAACATAAGAGGTGTGAAGATAATTTATTAATATTTGACGATTTTTGACGACATTTAAAACGTTTCGATAATTCAATATATATATATATATATATATATATATATATATATATATATATAATTTTTATCAGGAGATTCAAATATCAACTAATGATGTTAGCATATTTACTTATCAAATGTTACGAGAAAAGAAGATTCTTACGTTTGAATTGCGTTATTGATAACTATGTTGAAAATACGGAATCTAACTGGATAAAACTAATAAGCATTCCTATTTGAAAAAGACGATGTGATTGGAACATTGTGTATATACAATTTAGTTATAAACTATACATAATATAAAATTCTAAACTAAAAATAAATATGTGTAATTGAAAATATATGTATTAATTTATTTAGAATATCGTTTACTTATGACATATTTACAATTAGTATTCGCCATCGAAATACATTTCAAATTATCTAAAGTATAATTTATTTTGGAAATATTTACCATTAATATATTCCCGTATCATTTGATAAATAAATGTTTTATTCGTTTATTATTTTCCCACACACTTAAATGTGTATAGATAAGTTTGTATATATAAGTGAATCTTATCATGGATTAATTATTCTGCTTGTACTCCAATACAGTTTTAGAACATAATACATTAAATCTTCAATTATTTGATAAAATATCAGTGTTCTTGGTGATGTGGTGTTTATCTTTCTAAGCCAATTTTAGCAGAGATCTACAATTTCACATGTTACTGTAATGTTTTACAGTCGCTACAACTATCGGAATAATACAATTATACTTGTATATCTTATTATAATGGAGATTGTGTGTTTGTCTGTCTGTAACCGAAACTAAATCACTACTCAAATCACAATTCCCTTAGTTATTGACATCACATTCACCATGAATTTATTTTTATTTAAAACTCAATTATTGATAAAATTGTTATACCTTATAAATACTGTTGGAGCTACATACTAATAACATGCAAGTATATTTATATATTCAACAAAATAGCGGTTTACAGTGTGAACAAGAAGGCTAATTTGCATATTGATATCAAGAATTTGATTTTAATAAATATATGCTTAGTATTATTGATTTCTAATTGTTTGGTTTTCTCTTAACGAATTTGAGCAAAAATCTCGGGGATAAATCTTAAAAGAAATCTATAAACAAGATGAAAGAACTGTAATTTTATTAAATACTTCATAATCTAACTAAATAGATAAATTAGGAAGAATGAAAGACGGGAGTGAGGGAAAATGATGGAAGAGTTAGATTTAAAGCTGTTCTATTTTTCGATTATACCCCCTCAGTTTATCATTTTCTAAATAGTTTCTAATTTGATATATTTTATTACATCAAAACCTAAATACTTGCACCCGAAGGGTGCATATATTTGCTAGTACTTATAATCAGAATAAGTGAAGAGTTTTGATATTATAATCCAAATATCTAGCCATTCTGTCGATTGGGGTTTATATATATATATATATATATATATATATATATATATATATATATATGAGATTTATCCAAAACTTGGTAGTAAGGGATGATTCTATATGTGATTTCTAAGATCCACTGTACTAATATTGATGATCCAGTATGTATAAATACAGCGAATCTTTAAATCACTGAAGAGAGCTCAATGTAAAATGACCTTTTAGATTATATACAGAGCAATATTTATCAATAAAGGAAGGAAGAACTCAATACAGTACCATAATAAATTTATTTCGACGAAAATTGGGGCCATATAAATCTAAGTTGATTTAAACCGGCTCCCCAAATTTTCGTCTCATCAGATGGGTCTCAATTCACTTATGGACAAGCATATCACAAAAAAACAATATATATATATATATATATATATATATATATATATATATAATATATATACCAACCCCTCCACGCAAGGCAGGATGCTACACAAGATTAATTTCTTAAGCGGAGTTCAACAGGTTTGATTTCAGAGTTTTCTTTCTTCTGGTTACCTATCCCAGGTTAAGGGGCCCAGTCTGCCCTGCTATTTACCCATAGTAGGAGGGAGAATTGGATTCATACCTTTCCCAAAGGTATTAGTTCTATGTGAAATGCAAACAACTTCATCCAGGATTTGAATTCGGGTTCAATGAGTCCATTTCCTACGATCCTAAACATTACACCACGCACTCCACTAGGGCTATATAATACACAGACTGCACCCTACAGAGAGGTAAGACGTTTCGCCACAATGGGCATTTTATTAGCCGTAGGTGGTGACTCGTAATACTTAAGGATGGATTTCTGGTTGCTGATCAGTCCATTACATTCATAATTCCAGTTTGGCCCTTACTTAGGCTAAACGCGTAGTAGGAGAGACCCCTTCCAATTAATCGGCTGGTCATGCCAATCTTTAGCAGCTGCATGATTGTCCCGACTCTATAGCCCTTATATCAAACCCCAACCCTGTTATATATGTGCCAGAAGACGGTGTATGTGGGTCTTCATACCCGCGGTATGATGTTAAGCATCATCTAATGGTGAATTTGAATTCTGGAACGTGTGGAGTACCCCTTCATGGCCATTCCTTCTAGGTCCTCTCTAACCCGGAGTGTGAATACGTTAGGACCCCATCTATGAGTTAAATATATCGAAAATGTGTTTTTGAAAAATTGTTAGAGAAAATGAAATGAAAAAAAAATAAATGCCCAAGAGGAATGAATAAAACAAAAAGTCTTCGGCATAAAATAACCCAAACATTGACATGCCGTAAAATCCAACCAACAATCCTACCAACTAAAACAATAGATCAGATTGTATCATTCTCTTTACACTTGTGGAACTTTTGTAGCAGATTTTATGTCTCAAGTAAACCCTGCATAAAATACATTGTTAATACATTGTTAATATCTGTACCCGCATCGTAGGAAGGGATACGGTGACACAAGTTCAAACGCCTGCTTTAATTTCACCTCGGGTCAATGAGTCCATTTCCTACGATCCTAAACATTACACCATGTACCTCCACTGGGGCTGTATAATACACAGACTTCACCTCTACAGGCTCATCAATAACACACCTTTCGGATGGGTATGAATCCAACTATTTTCCCGCGATCCATCGGAAAATCGAGGGACAGGTTGGGCACTTTAACCTTATTACGGCAATTTGTTTGGGAGAAGGAAAACTCTTAATTCTAACCCATTAAACACCGTTTTAAAATTAGCTTTATGTTTCATTCAGCATGTGAGGAGGGGTTAGTAAATATATACATTAGTAACATCTATCTTTTTCACAATTCTGTTCAAGTTCACGTGGTAAAAATATTTTTTCGGATAACTAGTTTAAAAGATAATTTTTCCACACTATGCCAACGTGTATAGTTAAATTACGAAAATATAGTTAAACACATTTTACCCAAAAATGAATTAGTACCTAGTGATCTTTTGCAAAATCTTAGAATTCAGTGAGAAAACATTTGAGAAACACTAATCTAGAAAAAAGAATTGTTGATAAAATCGTATTTCATTTTTATAAACCTGATCAATACTTAAAACTACCCAGTCTCATCTTCATCAATGGCATATTAGGAAGCTAAATTAAAGTTCTTTAAAAATGATCTTTCAAGACTATTACGTACGTGTATAGAAAAATTAACTAGTATAAAATTAAGAACAATTTACTCAAAAATGCATTATTAGTCTATCTATTAATAATAGAGATTCGCTTCCGGTTTTTGTGTTACAAAAATTACGTCACTTTACGTCACATTACCCAAAATCGTCATAACATAAATAAAATTTGAACATGCAACATTAGACAGCCCTATTGTTTTTTTAAACACGTATTTAATAAATACATGACTGGTATTATATATCTATATATATAGTTTGTTTTATTTTAATACATATCTAAAGTTTACATTTCCAATTGTTTTATTTGTTTAGCCTGTAGTGAATTTGATGATTTTACTTACTTAGGGTACAAACTCGCTGGCATTGAATTTTTTACTCCCACCCTCTGACATTATGTTTCAAAAATCTATTTTTACATCGCTCGGAGGGTGTTTTTTATTTTGTACTAGTCTATGTAATACATTTTCTTGTGGTACCCTAGTGATCTTTTGCGGAAATCTAGGGTTCCAGTAAACCCCATTTGAGGAAACATACTAAATAAAATTTAAAAAAGGATTTATAACAAATCATTTTTTTAATACACCTGATCAATACCTACAACAACCCAGGTCATCAATGACACGTCAAGAGGCCGAATCAACACAATTTCTTGCAACTTATTTAAAAAAGTATTTTCCAAAATTTATTTCTTACGTGTATATTAAAATTACAAATATAGAATTAAGCAACATTTATCAAAACATACAACCTATGTAATACCATTTCTCGCGGTATCCTAGGGACCACTTGTGAAACCCTAAGATTCAGGGAAATACCGTTTGAGAAAAAACAATTTTTAAAAAGAATTGATCAAAATTATATTTCTATACACTTAATCAACGACTAGAACAACCCAGGCTCATCTTCATCAATCATATCGTAGGGAGTTATGTAAAGACAAATTCAAATACAAGATCTTAACTTTTTGCTATAATACTTTCTATCTTTGCATATATATGTATATATGTATCGTAAGATAGAAGTTGTAAGAAGAAATGTGTGGAAAATATCACGCAACAGACAATTAAATCTTAGAAAAACTTAGAAAACTTCCTAATAAACATGACTTGAATACGTTGTCTGTTTGACGTTAGAATAAAAATAATTTCGTAAAGCAAGACATCGGTATTTGAAATTGTATATAAAGTTTACAATAATGTCTTGTTGATATCGGGTATCAATACTCTTACATATGAATCTACTCAGCTGAGTCAAGAGTTTTGCAATATTGACGGTGATAAGCCACACAATATTGTGAGATGCAGAGCTCTTCTTATACTCTGCGAGTAATATTCGCGAGGTATACCTATATAGCTTGAAGCATGGCTTTGGAATCAAGGGTTATAGGTCTACATGATCTTGCTTTATCGTCGTGATTATTGCAACGCGGCGAAATGTCTTGAAACATCTGGTGTTCGGGAGAAATTGACAGTTTCATAAGGAAAAAGAAAAAGTCCTTGGTAACTACAAAATTTAATGGATTGTATAGAGATTCAACAGGCACGGGAATTACACTACTGTCTACAAGTTTCACTCAAAATAACCGCCATTAGCGTCGATCACAGCCTCAATCCAGTTTCGGAACGTGGAGCAAGCAAATGTTACAGTTTACCTGGGAAAGGGTCTCAAAAACTACCTTAATTCTGTCGATTAAATGGGCTTTTGTAGTACTGGCACGGCAATTGGTATCTTCCTCAACAGCGCCACATATATAATAATCCATGGGGTTAAAATCTGGTGAGTTCGGAGGCCAAACATTAGGACCGATGTAGTCGTAAAAATTCGCCGACAACCATTTTTGGCTACTATTGGCTACCCTTGTTATCCAGGGCTTGAATACATGTTTAGCAACTCCACGTAGGCATCTGAGGATCCTCTAACACTTTTTACTGCAGATTTTCGAGGAATTCTGCTCTACGAACGCAATTAAATCGTCTGTTATGTTGGTTTCTTCTAGCCACAAGCTGATGTTACAGTTTACCTGGGAAGGGTCTCAAAAACTACCTTAATTCTGTCGGTTAAATGGGCTATTGTATTACTGGCACGGTGACTGGTATCTTCCTAAACAGCGCCACATATATAATAATCCATGGGGTTAAAATCTGGTGAGTTCGGAGGCCAAACATTAGCACTGGTGTAGTCGTAAAAATTCGCCGACTACCATTGTTGACTTTTCTCAGAGGTGGGCTCTAGTCGGCGAATCCTGCTGCCATACATGTGTCCTACAATTTGATACCCTTGTTATCCAGGGCCTGGCTACAGTGTTTAAGAACTCCACATAGGCATCTGAATGAAACCTGATACCCTCTATGAAAAAAATGCGAGGAATTCTGCTGTACGAACGCAATCAGATCGTCTGTTATATTGCCTTTTTTGTAGTTACAACATCGGAGTCTCCATTGCAATTCTCCAGTTCATGCCTGATTGTTTTTACAGTATTTTTTTACAATATTCAGTATAATTTTTTTTTCTGTAGCGATAAACGACAGCGGAAGTGAAAACTCAAGGTTGTGTGTGTGTGTGTGTGTGTGTGTGTGTGTGTATTGGTAAGAGGTAGGGGAGAGGTGTGTGTGTATATTGGTAAGGGGTATTTAGATATAATAAAAAAAACAATCTATAATAATAATAATAATAACAATAATAATAACAATAATTCATTCACTTATACGTAATTGTAATATTAATATATATTAATCGTCAAATAATCAGTACTAACTATAAAACAACAATACAATACTCTTTCTAACAAAAAAAAAAAAAATAAATAAATAAAATAAAATAAAATAAAATAAAATCTTTTCATTTTTTAAATCCCCAATCCCCCCCACACTCACACCCAAACTTCCATCACCTCTCTTAATATAAAACATGAAAATTTCTTTTCATGACATCTCTTCTTTACCCCTTACCAATATACACACACACCTCTCCCCTACCTCTTACCAATACACACACACACACACACACACACACACACAACCTTGAGTTTTCACTTCCGCTGTCATTTATCGCTACAGAAAAAAAAAATTTATACACACACACTCACACAACCTCATACCTAAAAAATGCACAATGTTTCCTTCAATACACACACTAACAGCGCTACATACTCACACCTTAAAATAGAATATTTGATGTCATATTTCAAAACCGTCTCCTTTTTTCAAACTTCAGAAAATTTTTTTTTTAAACAGACTGAATAAGAAGGATTACCACTCACTTTTTCTCATCATTCTGTGATATATAATTTCTTATCTTATGCCCTGAAGATGATCTATTTAATAGATCGAAACACTGCAGCGTTGGCCAATAAACTCACCACTTAACCCATTTAAACCTGTGTTTTTTCAATTTTCTTGATATATTACATACCGTCGGATTTACTTCCTCTCTTCACACACACACACACACATATATATATATATATATATATATATATATATACATGGTGTTTGTAACAGACAGACAGACAGAGTTGGTGAATGCGAGTAATAGTGTATATATTATAAAGTGACTTACGATTAAGCTTGTCTTCTATGTACGTCTATAGTGGGGTATCCTGCTGATGAATTTAGGCACCAGTCTGTTTTCAGAACTGATATACGAGGTAAAATGTAATAGAATATATTACAATTTCCTGTCGTTTATTAACGCTACAGGATGATTTTTTTTTCTGCTATGGAAGTGGAGATGATTTCATTTACTAAACTGGAAAAAGTATTACAGACTTAAGTCTGGTGAATATGGAATGTGTTCCAGTTGAATGATACGTAATTCTTCCCAATCTTCTCATCAAATGTATTGAGAAGTGGTAGTGACTCGCTCCACAAAATCTACACATGTAGCCATTAGTCTAGACATAAAGAAATTCCCGATTCATTTTATGCAAAAATCGGGGCTTTATTACTATACAGTGTGCATCCTACTTCAATTTACAAATAATAACGCTTCAATCTCAATATTAAAAAAAATAAAAACTGGTATGTTAGATGAAAAATAAATCACAATCGGAGAAATACATATTTACTCCTACGCACGTGTAGGGTGTGGCATGATCAATAACTTAAAAAGTACAGGTTACTAAAGAAAGAATTACAATTTAAAAAAAGGACAGTAGAGTATTACAGTATTACTAAAGAAAGGATTACAATAGAAAAGTACTGCGTACTAAAGAAAGTACTATAGAAATGATTTGGGTTACAAGAAAGTATTACTATAAAAAGTACTGCATTACTAAGAAAGTATTACTATAGAAAAGTACTGCGTTACTAATGAAAGTATTACTATAGAAAAGTACTGGGTTACTAAAGAAAGGATTATAATAGAAAGTACTGCGTTACTAAAGAAAGTATTACTATAGAAAGTATTACTAAAGAAAGTATTACTAAGAAAAGTACTGGGTTACTGAAGAAAGTATTACTATAAAAAAGAATTGCGTTACTAAAGAAAGTATTACTATAGAAAAGTACTGGGTTACTAAAGAAAGTATTACTATAGAAAAGTACTGGGTTACTAAAGAGAGGATTACAATAGAAAAGTACTGAGTTACTAAAGAGTGGATTACTAGTATAGGGTACTTAAGAAAATAATATTATAGAAAAGTACTGGCTTACTAAGAAAAGGTTGCTATAGAAATGTGCTGGGTTACTAAATTGTAGGTTTGAATTAAGTTTTTCTTCTCTTAGACGAGTTGCCAAACCAAGGTTAAAAACGCTTAATTTGCCCTACTATATACCTGGGGCTGAAGGGAGCATAATTGGATGCATACCTTTCCCAAAATTATTAGCACTATCTGAACTTGTTTATTTCATATGACAATTGCCATTACAGCTCACGCCTCAATAGAATCTCCAGAAAATTGAGAGTTTTTGAATGGAAGCTGGAAAATACAAACACACACACACACACACACACACACACATACATACACACTCAGAACATACACATATAATTATATATATAAGTGTGTGTGTGTGTGTTTAGTTAATTAAAATAGTTGATATAATTGAGTTAAAGTTTCGTTTTGAGAAACATGTGGACTTGGTATCTCAACGTTAATTGTGTTTGGGTTTGGTTTGTTTGTTTTATGGCATAAGAACATCAGTGGTCATTTAATGTCAATAAGGTTTTGAAATAAATTCATTCTTAATGGATACTCGATTGTTTCATAAACACATTTTCCTATTTTCTATATGTGGAGCACCCCTTAATTACAATTGCTCCGAGGTCCCCTCTGACCCGGAGTGGAAGTAAATGTTAGGTTCCCATCTATTTAACCCATAGATGGGGACCTAACATGTATTACCACTCCGGGTCAGAGTGGACCTCAGAGCAATTGTGATGAAGGGTGCTCAACATTCTCCAAACCTCCAAAACTAGAACCTCACCAACAGATAGAGTTTAACGTTATTCTTAGGACATGTAGACCCTCAGACACTGCCTTCTAGCACCCATATGATAAAATGGGTTGAGGTTTGCTATAGCGCCACTAGGGCTGGGACAATCATATAGGTGGTAGGGTTTGCCATAACCAGCCGATTGGTCGGAAGAGGCCTGTCTGACCGCTCGTATAGCCTAAGTAAAGGTCTAAGTGGAGTTTGGCATGCCATGGACTGCTCATCCACCAGGATTCCGCCCGTATTCATCACGGGTCGCCACCCACGGCCAACAAGCTGTCCCATTAGGGGGTTATTACCCCACTGCAGAGGTGCAGAGGTGCAGTCAGGGCTATATTAGTTGGGAAAATAGAATGAGCTACGAAGGCAATGAATACAAAACAGGCTTTAATTTCCCGATTGAATCAGATGACGATATTTATAGCTAATTCAACCTCAGCATATTTTGATAAATATGACTTCGTCACAAACCGAAAAAAAGAGAAAGAAATAGAGGCTCAAAGATAAGATTAGGTTAAAGCTGAAAGTGCAAAGGGTCTGGTATTCTCATATTGAGAGTAAAACCAACAAAGCCTGGAGATATTGTAAGATTCTGCTGGGTTACTCCTTTTTCAAAATTCCCATGTATCGTGTTTGAGTACATCTAAACGCTACGACGAGAGTTCAGATAATTGACCTTTTGCTGTCGGTCACATAGCCGTGTACCAGGATTGTTGTTGAGACACTGTTCTACAGTAGTCTCGTTAGCCTGACCGATACATTAACAAACTAAATTTTGACGATCACCGTGCGGGCACCACATAATTATTACCAAAGTTCAAATTAAATTAGAACTTCACATAGACACAGACACAGACACACACACACACACACACACACACACACATATTATTATATATGTGTGTGTGTGTGTGTGTGTGTGTGTGTATATATGCGTGTGTATACACATATAAACATGTATATATACATATATGCATACATATGTACATATATATACATACATACATATATATAATTATATATATATATATATAATATATATATATATTATAATATATATTGGCCTTATCTAAATTACAGCTAAACATTAATATGACAACGCAGTCTCTATTTGTGTCTGGGCTAGATTACATTACGTCAATAGACTATTCAAATTGAATACTGATGCGTGTACTTACGGGTATAAGTGCGCGCATGTGTTTGTGTCAATATTTATCTGGGTATGCGTGTGCCGCCGGGTCTGTTCTCGCCTGATCAAAAATCGATTAAAATACTATGGTTGTAAATTCAAAAAGCGTACCTAATGTGATTTGTGATCATTCGGTTCTGCCGACCCAGCATTACCGCTAAGATATTTAGCTGCGTCTGGCTTCCTTGGCGTGCCATTTCTTTTCTTTACAACGAAACAAAAATAAAAAAAAAAAAAAGAAAAGAAAAAGAAAAGAAGAAAAGGAGAAAAAGAGATCGTAAAAATAGATCACATTAACAACATAGCAAGATATAAGCTGCTAAATAGCCAAACCACAACGCACACACAGTAACACAAAGCAGGCACAGGTATATATATATATATATATATATATATATATATATATATATATATATATATATATTAATTATATATTCCTCAAGCAAAAAATCACACAGTGACCTATATGCAATTTGTGTTCAAATATAAATATGCTGAAGCTGTATTAACCCAGTAAAATTTTTGAATATCGACATTTTAGCATTCGTTTCATTTTTCCAGTGAGTTTTTAAATGGTCGAATCACCGTTGTAAGTTGTCTTTTTATATGCTATTGAATGAATATTATCGTAAATACAATTTATAATTCCTTTTAGCGACATTTTAATAGTTATTACGCTTTTTTTTTCGTAAATGAAAACTCTGCAGTGTTCGGAATTTGTTTAGCAAGAATTATTTTAATCTCACATTAAATATTTATTTTTTGCTATTCTGTTACATAATTATTAGTCACCTAATATTTATGGCAATAGTATAGAAACCATAATGGATTAGTACAGCTTGGCCTTGGGGTGAGTGACGGCGCTTGACCTCACTCTTACCTTGCCTTCGGGATAAATCGTGGGAACCGGAAGGCACAGAAGACCCTGTCTTCTGGTTAAGTAATAGTAGTAAGACTCAGTTAGAAGGTAGCAGCGAGCTCGAAGTGGTAATCGTGTTATACACGCGTCCCTCATCTGCGCAGATTGTCTGGGTTTGGATTTGGAAATAAAGTGTAACATCAACGTAAATCAAAAGTCTGTGTTTATTACCTAAAAACTAACAATAAAGAGAAATCCCTAACAGAAAACCAGACTGAAGTCCCATGACAACTCCAGACGCAAGATGTTAGAAGATAGCCAAACCCGGCCAGAAGAATAGATGTCCAAGATATAGAAGAAAGTAAGAAGTAAAGAATTAAAGAAAGGTATACAACATTTATATCGATTGGTACTGTGAAAACCATCAGTATGCAACAATTTAAAATGTTGGAAAAGGAAGAGAATTTGCTTGAAAAAAGATCTGTTATCAATTTTTGGGCGACTGAAAGTGCACATTTTGAGAAAATAATACAAACATGTGATGTGTATATAAAAGCATGTTTAGTCAAAATGTCACAATTGGGTTAAGCTTAGGTTTTGAATTATTAGCCAGATCCAAAAGCCGGGTCCATGTAGTGTAAACACACGTCACCCGGTAAATAATATAGTGACAGGTGCAATCGTAAGAAAAGAAGGACTGGCTGACAGTCGCTAGGTCAGGAAAAGACAAATCACTTTATTTAACTGAAAACGGTCTCCTGACGCAAATTTTTAGGCAAAATCCATGTTGTTTAGTGAATAAAACTCATAGGTATATATATAGTTGTATAAAAGCATCGAGATTTTGGTACTTTCTGACACACATTCTATTTCTGTAAAAAAACAAAAAACAAAAAAGACGTTCCGTTGATTCTTCATTCTATCTCGGTAAATACAGCTTCAACCTCGATACTTTTTTACTCTCAATTTGTCGGGTTAATCTTCTAAAATTGGGATGGAATTTGTTTATGAGTGAAATATTACCAAGAGTTTCAGCACTATAAAGAGTCATCTTCAAGGTTTAAATGTAACTGAGACGTGTTCTTCTGAGTTTATCTAAACGAAATATGTGAGTGAACGAATAAGTAGTCATAGTAGTAAGTAGGCGGGGAAAAACTCACGGAGACTTGTAAGAATTAGGAGGTTGTGATGAAGAGAATTGGCGGGAAATGACTCACTAATATTCGAGAATATAGCTGCTAATCCGAAAATAATTTTATTGAAGGGGATTGTTTTATATATATATATAATCAATGTAATATTATGGATTTACACTCATAACTTGAAGTTTCATGGTAATCCAATCATCAGATGAGTCCAGTGGTTGATAAGATCGCAACACTGGACTCATCTGATGTTTGGATTACCAGGAAACTTCAAGTTATGAGTGTAAATCCATAATATACCATTGATCATAAATCTGCTCTGCTTTATTAGCATTGAGCACCTTTTCATGCCAATACTTTTCTCATTTGTCGTTCTCTATTCATTATTATATATATATTATATATTATATATTATATATATATATATAATATATATATATATATATATATAATATACTATATATATATCACGGAACTTTGCTAATCCACGAAGCAAACAAATTTACTTCTGGATTATATAAAATCGATTTAAAAATGCTCAATAAAAAGAGCTAAATATACGGTTTAAAAAAGTGAATGTTATAAAATATTCCGATTGCAGTTTCTTGCCGTGACAATTCTTCAGGGAATTCCCTGAAGAATTGCCCACGGAAAGAAACTGCAATCGGAATATTTTATAAGATTCGCTTTTTAAACCGTATATTATAATACACACACACACACACACACCGAAAAAATAATAATCGGTAACAATGATTGTGTTTTAACCTGTATTAAATACAGGTTACACACATCATTTTACCGTATTATTATTTTTTCTTACACCTGCATTGGATAGCCTTCTAAATCAACCTCCTAACCAATATATATATATATGTTGTATAATATATATATATATATATATATATATATATATTATATATAATATATTATATTGAAATCGCCTTAAATAAGAAAGAGGTTGGAAAGAGAGGGGAGATGTGGGGACCGCCACTTCTTTTAAGAATAATGTCATCTCTTAATCACGCAAACTTCATCCTTGCAATCCCTGCTGCAAATCTGACAAGCAAAAATCATTTGTGTTGACATTTAACCCCACCCATTTTCATGTGACTTTTCAGATTTGCGGCAAACACACATTTTTTTTGTTGTTGTCACGGAACAAACGCGTTACCTGTAGGTTGCTGAGGGGGGATCTCTGTATAATCAACCGGCGATTTGTTTGCTGTCATCACATCTCATATGACTACATACACTCGCATTTAACACCGGCCTCAACAGAAGTGTGATTTTTCTATTATGCATGCAAGGGAGCTAATCCTTTTTCATCCCTGCTTCTTAGTGTACATCAGAAATGAAGTCCGCCTGAAAAACGTTACTTAGTTAATGGTAACCTTATCTTCCACACCCAGTAACGGATCCAATAAGAAAGGCAGGTTTTCCCCCTTTTTTTCTAATGGGCTTATGTAGCATTTCTGAGGTGATAATTTGTGAGTCTGACCACCGGCTAATTGGCTAATTCACTGGAAAGTAACCATCCTCACGCATGTGACTTTTGCGTCATAGCTTCAATGCTTGTTTGCAAGGAATTTGATCCAATTCACACTTTAATGACAGGATGAGAACGCAATAGAAGCTATCGAAAAGCCGTATATGGCACCAGAAGAACAGTCACAACTGTTTTGATTTTTTAAAGATAAGACTTGATGTATATCCTTTTGATTTTTAGGACTGTTGTCCTCATCTTTATTGTGGTTATTTTTAATGATCGTGACGCTTCTCGTAATGCATCTCGGATTGATACGCATGCGAAACAATAGTGTCATTTATTGAATGAGATTTTCAAACGCATTTTATTAAAAGTCAAATTATTCAAATTGATTTCCTAGTTGGGGTATTTATATCCAATAAACAGCGAACACCTGAAGATGGACCGGATATAAGGGTCAAAACTTTATGTTTTAACATACTACAAATTATACATAAAGATGAGGACAACAGTCCGTAAAATGAAATTAGTAAAACTTATTTACAAAAGTCATATGGGTGCTGAATAATTAGGCTCATTTTTGTTTAGTTTTGTTGTTTACTGGTATCTCAACCTTCGAGTGTATTTTTAATGCGAAAGTCATCTTTTTTGAAGAACATTAGGGTAACAAGTGATCCATAGCTGAGGGATAAGCGTGTTAATACTTTCCCAAGTAATCGTCCGAAAATGAACGCAATAGTTTAATTGATTCAAACTGGCTTATAATGATGGCTCATTATAACTACTACGACATGTGATTTCCACCACTACCTTTCATCTTTATTCGGGATCGTACTGTCCTGTTGTTTGTGGTGTCTTTTTAATATTTCACAGTCTTAGATCTAATACTCTAATAATAATATAAAAAGACTCTTCACTATGAATATAACTTACTATATATAGTGTGTTCGGGATAAATTTGACATACTTATATTTGGTTATTTTTTACGTAGTTGGAGGTTTGACGCACTCTACGCAACATTAAAAGCTTGAAGTCTTCTTCATTCATATACATGATGACATAAGAATGGATGACTTTAACCACATGAATCCTAGAAGAGAATAACTAGTATCATGATGATCTGTGCCGGACATTAAAAAGAGATCATGGTGCTACCAATTCTCCCTAAACACTATATAAACAATCATGCATGAACCGGAGAATTGCAATGGAGACTACAGGCTTTGGATAGAAGAAACACATAACAGACGATCTGATTGCGTTTGTACAGCTGAATTCATCGAAAATCTACAATAAAAAGATGCTGGTGGTCCCTGCATGAATTCGGGCTTGTAACGTGAAATGAATGTTTCAGCCTCTACCATGAAGCTTGCTCTCAATGAAGACTCCGTACTACATACAAGCGTCGCAGTTCTACTGCTACCAGAAAAGCCGTCAAAATCGTCTGACAAAGGCGAAAGAAACTTCTGAGCAAAGTGAAAATCTTGCTGAACTATAAACAACCTGGTTTTTTCAATGATAATAAAATTGCCCAAGATCAAAAGTACAACACGCAGAAATAATAGATGACTTGTATAGCAGTCAAATGACACTCCTCGTGTCATGCAGACTAAATTTCCCCAAAATGTGATGATTTTCGGTGTGTGTCCTCTGAGGGTGATGTGATGCCTCCACCTTTTTTCAGAGAGGGTATCAGGTTGAATTCAGATGCCTACGTGTAGTTGCTAAACACTGTAGTCAAGACCTGGATAACAAAGGTAGGCCATATGTATGGCAGCAGGATTCGGCTTCCTGTCACACATCTGGGAAAAGTCAACATTTTTCCGACTACACCAGTCCCAATATTTGGCCTCCGAACTCCCCAGATCTTAAGATCATGAACTATTATGTATGAGGCGTATGCGAAAGACACCACTCGCGTGCCAGTACTATAAAAGCCAGTTAATCGACAGATTAAGTAGATTTGAGACCCTTCAGGGAACTGTAAGATCAGCTAACTCTATATCGAAGCAGGATTGAGGCTGTGATCAACGCTGTTGAATTTCTTTACAATCCATTGAAATGTTTTCCTTATGAAACTGTTAATTCATCGCGACCACCCTTATATATAATATAATATATATATTATATATTATAGATATATATATATATATGATATATATATATATATATATATATATATATATTATGGTTCGCGATGAATAATTATATTATATATATATATATAATAATATAAATATATATCAATCATCACCATCAGTTTAAATCTCTCTCTTCTCTCTTCTCTCTCTCTCTCTCTCTCTCTCTCTTTCTTCTTTCTCTCTCTCTCTCTCTCTTTCTCTTTCTCCTATCTTCGCTATTGGTCATAATTCCTGGCATTCTCAGTATGTTACCCCAGTGTACGTACAGTGGGACAATAAGTATTTCCTCCCCTATTGATTTTCTAAGTGTTTTTTTCCAGTGGCTTACTAGGCACTTAAGATAGCTTAACGGGCTTCTTCTTGAGCCACTTTCGTGTTGCCTTATCTGTATGCTTTGGTCATTATCATGGATGGAACACGCACCACAAACCATTTATATAATATAATGTGATTTTCTATTTTTTAAAAATATTCGATTTTAACATTCAAGATGGACCTACCAGAAAATTAGAGACCGTTCTTATTTTTGTAAAGGTGTCAGACCCAGAAAATCAAGAAAGAATGAAATACTTATTTTCCCAATGTATATAGTTTTCTAAGTTTTTTTTTCAGTTCAATATACAAAAGTGGTTCCATATGCAGGTATCATTCAGAAGAACATCACTATTGAGTTCATTCACTTCCACAACAATGTTTAGCACGTCTATTTTTTTGTTACTTTGAGGGTTTGTGTGATAGGTAGTCAGTAACTAAGGTTATTATTAACCTGTCTAAGCTTTTTCGACTATCACCACCGATTATTTTATCGATATTTTAATGATTATTATATAATTTTATTATTATATATTATTATATTTTATTTATTTAATATTTTATTTATTATAATAATAATTATACTAAGCTGAGTGAAATCAATGATTGCTTGCTAAGGCTTTTTTCCTATTTAGTTTAATGAACAAAATACATCTCAAAGTATTCTTATGGTTTGGGTAGAGTTATGTTTGAAGAAAAGAACTCTTTGGGTTTTAATTAGTTTAATTTACAATTAATTGTCATGACATAATGTCAAATTTTAAGCGAAGTTAAATTTCAATTAAAAGTTTTCCTTCCTCCTAGATCGAGTCAAGGATTTGAACTCGTGACGGCCGTATTCATTCCTTACGAGTACCATTACACGAGAGGCCTACTGGTACAGAATTTTACGAACAATTGGAGATTTTTTTTAGTTTGAAGTAAATTTAAGATTGTTTCAACAGTCGTAAATATCATTTTGTAAATGACATCACTTGGAGACAAATACATTCATGTAACCCTCTTATTTAAATGAGTAACTTGTCAAATTATCCAAGTGAAATGAAAAAACATATAATGTCCGATTATCTTGTGTTTGCTTATACGCTGAATTTATTTCTATGAGTGTCGTTCACATCAGCTAAATAATGGACCTTCGTTTTAATTATAAAAATAAAGGGAAGAAATAGGACATGCTAGCGCAGAAAAAATATAAATAAGAAAGAAAAAATAAAGAAGAAAGAGATTATGGGGAAGATAGAAAAGGGGGGTAAGCACGCGGAAGTGATAACGCTAAATCTATTTCATTGGAACATAATGAAAAGATGAGAGAAAGAAAAAGAAAAACTGTGAGAGAGTTTAAATCAATATTATTATGTTTTTTTTCACATTTTGAACTATTTGGCAATAGCTCTTAAGTATAACATATCAAACGTTGTAATAATTAAATTATCATACTATGATATATCCACAGGTACTGATAGTTATTATATACCGCTACAATTTGAAAAAAATGTGAAAATTACAGTTATATAAGAAAGCATATCCCTTTTTTTGTTTCTTCCAGTTTTGACATGTGACAATAATAAGCAAATTGATAACGCTTTCATTAGAGTTGCTTGTTGGGCAACTTGATCTTTAATTCTATAAATAAATTTTGGTGCTCTTACAATAATGTACTATCCGAACGTCTAATCCAATATGTGATCTATCGAGTTGTTTACATTCAAATATGTGATCTACCCATAGCTATCCATTATTTTCCCATTAAACTAGCCTAAAACCCTAAACCCTAACCCTAACCATGTCACATGTGCCAAATGAATAGTAGATCAATAGTAGATACAAACCTTCGGTAGATCACATATTGGAAGAGCAACTAATTTATTATTATGAAAAACATAATAGAGTAACTATCGATGATGTTGGGTCATCAGAAAATATTTCCTCATGTAAACCAGAAACGGTCAAAGTTTAGACATGTGTGCCGAAAGGAAAAATTGTCAATTTTGTAAACAGTTCCTGTATCCCTAAAGACGTTGTGTGTGTTTGTGGGGGGCGGGGGGTGGTCATTCCTAAAATGAGAATAACCAAGGGGACCATTAGTATTTTTAAAAAAATTAAACCTTATAGTTCTTTTAGACTATAAATATAAAATTATTCTAATTAATTATCCTTTTGATCACACCTTTGCAATCTATTAGATTTCTATATTGCCACAGTTGAATGAGCTGTATTTTTATTGAATTATAAAATTACTTTGATAATAAGTCAAAAGTTAAGTTAATAGAAAAAGGACATGATGATATTCATTTAAAAAAATTGAAATAATTGATTATAGATTATTTGATTTCTCTCTCATATAATTATATATATATATATATATATATATATATATTATATATGAGATTGGGGTTTGTATGTCTGTACTGAAACTATATTACTATTCAATCAACAATTCCCTTTGTTTTACATCACATTCTCCATGATTTTATTTTTATTTAAACCTCAATTATTTAATAAAATTGTTTTATATCATTAAGACGTTGACCATATCTACATACTAATAACATGCAATTGTATTTATATTATACAACAAATAGCGGTTTAAGTGTGAACGGAAAGGCTAATTTGCATATTGCTTAATAAATTTGATTTTAACAAATAATTGCTTAGTATTATTGATTTCTAATTGTTTGGTTTTTATATTAATGAATATGAGCAAAAATCTCGGGATAAATCTTAAAAGAAATCCATTAACAAGAAGAAATACTGTAAATATTATTATTTACTTCCTATTTTAACTTAAATAGTTAAATTAGGAAAATTACTACAATGAAAGACGGTGAGTAATGGAAAATGATGGAAGAGTTAGTTTCAAAGTTGTTCTAATTTTTCAATCATATCCCCTCTGTTCCAAATATTTTTATCTGAATTCTTATTCAGTTTCATTAGCCTTTCCAATTTAATATGATATTTTATTATATTAAAACTTAAATACTTGCTATTTGCTAGTATATATATCCAAATAGAGATCCAGTCTCTATTTGTCTGTAATCGAGACTACGTCACTGCTTACATCACAGTTCTTTCGGGAATTAAGTAAATTAATCAATGGATATTTGATTTATAGTCAATATCCATATTTAATAAGATAGTAAACAACACTCTATTATATATATATACTCACAAAGCAAGGACACAACCTTAGATGGTCCAAGCGTTTTTTTAAACAGGTTTTAATAAACGGGTATCATTGATTTATATAGAATTTCTTTTAATTTTAATATATATTCAAAGTTATCTAGTATATAGAATTTTACGAAAATATTATTTACGAACAAGAAATCGTCCTATCATTTCTAGATAATAAAAGTGTTATGCTTAAGTAATAAGTACCAGGTACATTTTATTATATAACAATCTTTCCTAAAGTAACCCTACTTTTCGGCATACACGTCCGTCACCTAAACTTTGACACACCTCCCTCTGTGTAAACATGTCATTATTATTTTTGTGAACGTTTTAGCATGTCTTAACATCTGAATAATAAATGTATTAAAAAAAAAGGAAAAAGAAATATTAATTGTGGTAAAATAAGACAATCGCATAGAAAATATAATTAGAAAGATGTTGAGCAAGATGATTGAATAAGAGAAATTTGATTGGCAACTTCAATTTGAAGTCGTAAAATTAATTCAAAGAAACAATTCATCAGTAAAAAATAAAGAGAAAAATAATTCTCGAAAGTTTCTTCGTCAATAGATCACGTGATGTGATAAGTCATTTCACAGTAACAACCATCTTGATTTCTCCATGACTCCAGAGACTCGCTTTCAAAACGAGGCTCCGGAATAAATAAACAAGAAAACAAAATAATCTGAATATTTTGATATTCGGGCTGTTGTCCTCATCTTGTTTTGTGATTGTATAAACACAAGCCAGGCTGCTGTATTCTTCGTCCTTTTCAGGCGGTTCTTATTTATATTAGACTAAACTCCTCATCAAGACGTATAACCTTTAGTTCAAGCGTGTTTCAGAGGCTTAATATCATCAGCTTGTTTAGGTGTTCTTAATTATAAAGTCATTATCAACAATGATCTTGAGTTCCAGTTGGTTTCGGAGCTTTATTATCGTTACTATTAAGTAGCATAATGCATCAGACTTATCGACGGAAACGTGATTCATATATTGGCTAGATCTAAATCTATAATAAATTCTGTTAAATGATTGATATAGAAAAATGAAATGGAAGAAAAAATACATATCTTAAACAGAAATTTCAAAATATGTCGTAATAAACGCTATTACTTAACCTAACCGTTTTCATCTATTTAGAAATTGAAATGAGAAAATCCCAAATGTAGTTAATTGTATCTTACAACTTCCTGTTGAGAATATTATAATGAACCTTAGCCGTTAAAAAAATTGCAAGTAGTAATTGGTTTTATATATATTAAATTTATATTATTGGATTATTCGGACTATTGTCCCATCTTTTTATTGTTATGTAGAATAACATAAAGATGAGGACAGTAATTCCCAATAATCCAATTAATACAATTATCATCGTCATTCTTAAAATTCAGAGAAATAGATTTTAAAATTTAAATTAAAACTATGGTTGAACAGTTATTTTAATTTTTATAAGATGAAAATTAATAATTTAAAAAAAAGCGGCTGAACATACCACAATAAAGATGAGGACAACAGTCCGTAAAATCAAAATTATTTTCATGAAGCCTCATCTGGAAAATACAGACAATATACAAATAATCTGTTTTTGGATTTATCTGTTTCCATTGAGCTAACCGGAAGTTAGCCTGATATGATACAATGGATTTTGGTTCAAGATGATTGAAAAATGTGTGTGTGTGGATGCTGTCCAAAAAGGGATAAGACAATACGCTATCAATAGTGCTGGGAAGAGGGACACAGTTTCGAAGCGAGGCGCCATGCGTAAGGCACGTTTTATGTAATCCCTTTGACGTAGAGTCATATGTGGTTGGAAGTCACAGCAGTCCACGCGAGCTCATGCAGTCTCTCCATATTGAGAGCAACTTGAAGGTCGTTGCAGTCATCTATATGCCTTCCAAGCAGTGGGTAGTTGAAACCACGCTT
>CM042162.1:41097510-41123199 GCA_023376005.1 Doryteuthis pealeii | reverse complement strand
GAATAATATAACGTTATTCTAGGACATGTAGACCCTCGGACACTGCCCTTCTAGCACCCATATGATAAAATGGGTTTGAGGTTTGCTTATAAGCGCCACTAGGGCTGGGACAATCATTAAGGTGGTAGGTTTAGCCAATAACCAAGCCGATTGGTCGGAAGAGCGCCTGTCTGACCGCTCGTATAGCCTAAGTAAAGTCTAAGTGCGAGTTTGGCTGCCATGGTACTGCTCATCCACCAGGATTCCGAGCCCGTATTCATCACGGGTCGCCACCCACGGCCAACAAAGCTGTCCCATTAGGGGTATTACCCACTGCCAGAGTTGCAGAGGTGCAGTCAGGGCTATATTAGTTGGAAAATTAGAATGAGCTACGAAGGCAATTGAATACAAAAACAGGCTTTAATTATCCCGATTGAATCAGATGACGATATTTTATAGCTAATTCAACCTCAGCATTATTTTGAATAAATAATGACTTCGTTCACAAACCGAAAAAAAGAGAAAGAAATAGAGGCTCAAAGATAAGATTATGGTTAAGTGAAAGTGCAAAGGGTCTGGTATTCTACATATTGAGAGTTAAAACCAACAAAAGCCTGGAGATATTGTAAGGAGATTCTGCTGGGTTACTCTCTTTTCAAAATCCCATGTATCGTGTTTGAGTACATCTAAACGCTACGACGAGAGTTCAGATAATTGACCTTTGCCTGTCGGTCACATAGCCGTGTACCAGGATGTTGTTTGAGACACTGTTCTACAGTAGTCTCGTAGCCTGACCGATACATTAACAAACTAAGAAATTTTGACGATCACCGTGCGGGCACCACATAATTATTACCAAAGTTCAAATTAATTAGAACTTCACATAGACACAGACACAGACACACACACACACACACACACACACACACACATATATATATATATATGTGTGTTGTGTGTGTGTGTGTGTGTGTGTATATATGCGTTGTGTGGTATACACATATAAAACATGTATATATACATATATGCATACATATGTACATATATATACATACATAACATATTTATATATATTATATATAATATATTCTATTTAATATATATATATACAATATATATATATATATTGGCCTTATCTTAAATTACAGCTAAACCATTAATATGACAACGCAGTCTCTTATATTTGTTGTCTGCGGCTAGATTACATTACGTCAATAGACTATTCAAATTGAATACTGATGCGTGTACTTACGGGTATAAGTGCCGCATGTGTTTGTGTCAATATTTATCTGGGTATGCGTGTGCCGCCGGGTCTGTTCTCGCCTGATCAAAAATCGATTAAAATACTATGGTTGTAAAATTCAAAAAGCGTACCTAATGTATTTGTGATCATTCGGTTCTTGCCGACCAGCATTACCGCTAAGTATTTAGCTGCGTCTGGCTTCCTTGGCGGGCCATTTCTTTCTTTTACAACGAAACAAAATAAAAAAGAAAAAGAAAAAGAAAAAAGAAAAGAAAGAAAAGGAGAAAAAGAGATCGTAAGAAATAGATCACATTAACAACATAGCAAGATATAAGCTGCTAAATAGCCCAAACCACACGCACACACAGTTACACACAAGCACAGGCACAGTATATATATATATAATATATATATATATATATTTATATAAATATTATATTATATATATATATATATATATATATATATATTAAAGAATATCCTCAAGCAAAAATTCACACAGTGACCTATATGCAATTTGTGTTCAAATATAAATATGCTGAAGCTGTATTAACCCAGTAAAATTTTTGAATATCGGACATTTTAGCATTCGTTTCATTTATTCCAGTGAGTTTTTAAATGGTCGAATCACCGTTGTAAGTTGTCTTTTTATATGCTATTGAATGAATATTATCGTAAATACAATTTATAATTCCTTTTTAGCGACATTTTAATAGTTATTACGCTTTTTTTTTTTCGTAAATGAAAACTCTGCAGTGTTCGGAATTTGTTTAGAGCAAGAATTATTTTAATCTCACATTAATATTTATTTTTATGCTATTCTGTTACATAATTATTAGTCACCTAATATTTATGGCAATAGTATAGAAACCATAATGGCGATTAGTACAGCTGGTGGCCTTGCGGGTGAGTGACGGCGCTTGACCTCACTCTTACCTTGCCTTCCGGGAATAAATCGTGGGAACCGGAAGGCACAGAAGACCCTGTCTTCTGGTTTAAGTAATAGTAAGTAAGACTCAGTTAGAAGGTAGCAGCGAGCTCGAAGTGGTAAGTCGTGTTATACACGCGGTCCCTCATCTGCGCAGATTGTCTGGGTTGGGGATTTGGAAATAAAGTAACATCAACGTAAATCAAAGTCTTGTGTTTATTACCTAAAAACTAACAATAAAGAGAAATCCCTAACAGAAAACCAGACTGAAGTCCCCATGACAACTCCAGACGCAAGATGTTAGAAGATAGAACCAAAACCGGCCAGAAGAATAGATGTCCAAGATATAGAAGAAAGTAAGAAGTAAAGAATTAAAGAAAGGGTATACAACATTATATCGATTTGGTACTGTGAAAACCATCAGTATGCAACAATTTAAAATGTTGGAAAAGGGAAGAGAATTTGCTTGAAAAAAGATCTGTTATCAATTTTTTGGCGACTGAAAAGTGCACATTTTGAGAAAATATACAAAACATGTGTGATGTGTATAGAAAAGCATGTTTTAGTCAAAAATGTCCACAATTGGGTTAAGCTTAGGTTTGTAATTATTAGCCAGATCCAAAAGCCGGGTCCATGTAGTGTAAACACACTGTCCACCGGTAAATAATATAGTGACAGGTGCAATCGTAAGAAAAGAAGGACTGGCTGACAGTCGTCTAGGTCAGGAAAAGACAAATCACTTTATTTAACTGAAAACGGTGCCTCCTGAGCCAAATTTTTAGGCAAAATCCATGTTGTTTAGTGAATAAAACTCATAGGTATATATATAGTTGTATCAAAAAGCATCGAGATTTTTGGTACTTTCTGACACACATTCTATTCTGTAAAAAAACAAAAAAACAAAAAAGAAACGTTCCGTTGATTCTTCATTTCTATCTCGGTAAATACAGCTTCAACCTCGATACTTTTTTTTACTCTCAATTTGTCGGGTTAATCTTCTAAAATTGGGATGGAATTTGTTTATGAGTGAAATATTACCAAGTAGTTTCAGCACTATAAAGAGTCATCTTCAAGGGTTTAAATGTAACTGAGACGTGTTCTTCTGAGTTATATCTAAACGAAGATATGTGAGTGAACGAATAAGTAGTCATAGTAGTAAGTAGGCGGGGGAAAAACTCACGGAGACTTTGTAAAGAATTAGGAGGTTTGTGATGAAGAGAATTGGCGGGAAATGACTCACTAATATTCGAGAATATAGCTGCTATATCCGAAAATAATTTTATTGAAGGGGATTGTTTTATATATATATATAATCAATGGTAATATTATGGATTTACACTCATAACTTGAAGTTTCATGGTAATCCAATCATCAGATGAGTCCAGTGGTTGATAAGATCGCAACCACTGGACTCATCTGATGTTTGGATTACCAGGAAACTTCAAGTTATGAGTGTAAATCCATAATATTACCATTGATCATAAATCTGCTCTGCTTTATTAGCATTGAGCACCTTTTCATGCCAATACTTTTCTCATTTTGTCGTTCTCTATTCATTATATATATATATATATATATATATATATATATATATATATATATATATATATATATATATATATATATATATATATATATATCACGGAACTTTGCTAATCCACGAAGCAAACAAATTTACTTCTGGATTAATAAAAATCGATTTAAAAAGTGCTCAATAAAAAGAGCTAAATATACGGTTTAAAAAGTGAATGTTATAAAATATTCCGATTGCAGTTTCTTGCCGTGACAATTCTTCAGGGAATTCCCTGAAGAATTGCCACGGAAAGAAACTGCAATCGGAATATTTTATAAGATTCGCTTTTTAAACCGTATATATAATACACACACACACACACACACAAGGAAAAAATAATAATACGGTAACAATGATGTTGTGTTTTAACCTGTATTTAAATACAGGTTAACACACATCATTGTTACCGTATTATTATTTTTTCTTACACCTGCATTGGGATAGCCTTCTAAATCAACCTCCTAACCAATATATATTATATATGTATTATATATATATATATATATATATATATAATATATATATATATATATATATATGAAATCGCCTTAAATAAGAAAGAGGTTGGAAGAGAGTGGGGAGATGTGGGGACCGCCACTTCTTTTAAGAATAATGTCATCTCTTCAATCACGCAAACTTCATCCTTGCAATCCCTGCTGCAAATCTGACAAGCAAAAATCATTTGTGTTGACATTAAACCCCCACCCATTTTCATGTGACTTTTCAGATTTGCGGCAAACACACATTTTTTTTTGTTGTTGTCACGGAACAAACGCGTATTACCTGTAGGTTGCTGAGGGGGGATCTCTGTATAATCAACCGGCGATTGTTTGCTGTCATCACATCTCATATGACTACATACACTCGCATTTAACACCGGCCTCAACAGAAGTGTGATTTTTCTATTATGCATGCAAGGGAGCTAATCCTTTTCTCATCCCTGTTCTTAGTGTACATCAGAAATGAAGTCCGCCTGAAAAACGTTACTTAGTTAATGGTAACCTTATCTTCCACACCCAGTAACGGTTCCAATAAGAAAGGCAGGTTTTTCCCCCTTTTTTTTCTAATGGGCTTATGTAGCATTTCTGAGGTGATAATTTGTGAGTCTGACCATCGGCTAATTGGCTAATTCACTGGAAAGTAACCATCCTCAACGCATGTGACTTTTGCGTCATAGCTTCAATGCTTGTTTGCAAGGAATTTGATCCAATTCACACTTTAATGACAGGATGAGAACGCAGATAGAAGCTATCGAAAAGCCGTATATGGCACCAGAAGAACAGTCACAACTGTGTTTGATTTTTTAAAGATAAGACTTGATGTATATCCTTTTGATTTTTAGGACTGTTGTCCTCATCTTTATTGTGGTATTATTTTAATGATTGTGACGCTTCTCGTAATGCATCTCGGATTGATACGCATGCGAAAACAATAATGTCATTTTTTGAATGAGATTTTCAAACGCTTTCACTAAAAGTCAAACTATTCAAAATGATTTACCTTGTTGGGGTATTACTATGCTCAAATAAACAGCGAACACCTGAAGATGGACTAGATATAAGGGTCAAAACTTTATGTTCTTACATACTACAAATATATACATAAAGATGAGGACAACAGTCCGTAAAATGAAAATTAGTAACAACTTATTTTACAAAAGTCATATGGGTGCTGAATATTGTAGGCTCATTTTTGTTTAGTTTTGTTGTTTACTGGTATCTCAACCTTCATGAGTTATTTAATGCGAAAGTCATCCTTTTTTGAAGAACATTAGTGGTAACAAGTGATCCATAGCTGGAGGGATAAGCGTGTTAATAACTTTCCCAAGAGTAATCGTCCGAAAATGAACGCAATAGTTTAATTGGATTCAAACTGGCTTATAATGATGGCTCATTATAACTACTACGACATGTGGATTTTCCACCACTACCTTTTTCATCTTTATTCGGGATCGTACTGTCCTGTTGTTTGTGGTGTCTTTTTAATATTTCACAGTCTTAGATCTAAATACTCTAATAATAATATAAAAAGACTCTTCACATATGAATATAACTTACTATATATAGTGTGTTCGGGATAAATTTGACATACTTATATTTGGTTATTTTTTTACGTAGGTTGGAGGTATTGACGCACTCTACGCAACATTAAAAGCTTGAAGTCTTCTTCATTCATATACATGATGACATATAGAATGGATGACTTTAACCACATGAATCCTAGAAGAGAATAACTAGTATCATGATGATCTGTGCCGGACATTAAAATAAGGAGATCATGGTTGCTACCCAATTCTCCCTAAACACTATAAAAACAATCATGCATGAACCGGAGAATTGCAATGGAGACTACGAGGCTTTGGATAGAAGAAAACAACATAACAGACGATCTGATTGCGTTTGTACAGCTGAATTCATCGAAAATCTACAATAAAAAGATGCTGGTGGTCCCTGGCATTGGAATTCGGGCTTTGTAACGTGAATTGAATGTTTCAGCCTCTACCATGAAGCTTGCTCTCAATGAAGACTTCCGTTACTACTCATACAAGCGTCGCAGAGTTCTACTGCTACCAGAACAAGCCCGTCAAAATCGTCTGACAAAGGCGAAGAAACTTCTGAGCAAAGTGAAACATCTTGCTGAACTATAAACAACCTGGTTCTTTTTCAATGATAACAAAATTTGCCAAGATCAAAAGTACAACACGCAGAATATACAGATGTACACTCCTCGTGTCATGCAGACTAAATTTCCCCAAACTGTGATGATTTTCGGATGTGTGTTCTCTGAGCGTGATGTGATGCCTCCACCTTTTTTCAGAGAGGGTATCAGGTTGAATTCAGATGCCACGTGTAGTTGCTAAACACTGTATTCAAGACCTGGATAACAAAGGTAGGCCATATGTATGGTAGCAGGATTCGGCTTCCTGTCACACATCTGGGAAAAGTCAAAATTGGTTGTCGGCATTTTTCCAACTACACCAGTCCCAATATTTGGCCTCCAAACTCCCCAGATCTTGAGCCCATGGAATATTATGTATGGGGTGCTGTGCGAAAGACACCAATCGCCGTGCCAGTACTACAAAAGCCCAGTTAATCGACAGAAGGGAAACTGTAAGATCAGCTAACTCTATGATTCGGAGCAGTATTGAGGCTGTGATCAACGCTGTTGAATTTCCTTACAATCCATTGAATGTTTTCCTTATGAAAACTGTTAATTCATCGCGACCACCCTATATATATATATATATATATATATATATATATATATATATATATATATATATACCTCGCTATTGGTCATACTTCCTGGTAACTTCTCAGTATGTTACCCAGTGTACGTACAGTGGGGACAATAAGTATTTCCTCCCCTATTGATTTTCTAAGTGTTTTTTTCCAGTGGCTTACTAGGCCACTTAAGATAGACTTAACGGGCTTCTTCTTGAGCCACTTCGTTGTTGCCTTATCTGTATGCTTTGGGTCATTATCATGATGGAACACGCAACCACAAACCATTTATATAATATAATGTGATTTTCTATTTAAAAAAAAATTATTCTATCTTTAACATTCAAGATGGACCTACCCAGAAAATTAGAGACCGTTCTTATTTTTGTAAAGTGTCAGACCCAGAAAATCAAGAAGAGATGAAATACTTATTTTCCCCAAATGTATATAGTTTTTCTAAGTTTTTTTTTTCAGTTCAAATAACAAAAGTGGTTCCATATGCAGGTATCATCAGAAGAACATCACTATTGAGTTCATCACTTCCACAGCAGTGTTTAGCACGTCTATTTTTTTGTTACTTTAAGGTTTTGTGTGATAGGTAGTCAGTGACTAGGTAAATTATTTCCAACCGGTCTAAGCTTTTCGACTATCACCACCCGATTTATTTTTATTAGCTTCACGTGGAAATTTAACTTAAAATTTGCATTAACGAGTTCAACATCCGACTTTGCAGGTATTTATAAATATTTCAAAATAATTTCAAATGTGGAAGTAATTTTCTTTTCACGTTAAAAAGGAAGGAAGATCAAACTATAAATGTAATTAATTTTTTAATTTTTTAAATAATATTTTTTAAAAACATCTTAAATTGTTCAATATAGAACGTAGACATTTACAGCCACGGGTAGTATGTGACAAGGTCGCAAGTATGGATTTCTAACGAGGATTGAACATGTTATTCAGTGATAAGGGATCTGTGTGACTAGCGTGCTAACCAATACACATCAATGGTACGCATTTTTTACCCAAACCGTTAGCCTCGGGTAGGATGTTACACAAGGTCGTAAGTATGGGCTTCCAGCGAGGATTCAATTTGCTATTCATTGATAAGGGATATATGAGACTAGCGTGCTAACCAATACACATCGATGGGACGAATTTTTTGGCACAACTAATTCACCTCGGGTAAGTTGTGACTGAAGGCAGTAAGTATAGGCATTTAGCGAGGATCGACATCGCTGTTCAGTAATAAGTGATCTGCAAGACTAGCTTGCAAAATATTAATGCATGATGTGATGCTCTTTTCAATATGGAAAGTAATTCACATCCTCACTCACATATCCAATCTCCCTTCTCTCCTTTGATGTTGCCTCTCATCTTATCACTCTGTACGCCCTTGTTATCTTCTGATCGCCCAAAATTAGACTGTGAAGATTCTTTAGAATAAATTCGAAAAAGCTTCGCAAAAGACTGAGGCAAAATAACATTTGAAATTAGTTGTTTGTTTTGTTTATCTGCAATTTTCCTCTATTTCCAACTACACACACACACACACACACACACACACGCACGCGCACACACTCACACACAGATAATATATATATATATATATATATATATATATATATATATGTGTGTGTGTGCGTGTGTGTGTGTAAATATAAGTTAAGCGTATATATATATATATATATAGCTTCAACGGCGCTTGGTACTTTCCAGATTCTATCCTACTTAGATATTTATGCTCTGTCACTGATATCAAGCATTATTTATGTACACATATACCAAATTAATATATCGATATCATGTATATATAAACGGGTGGCAAAATAGATACCCTCGGAAGATATAAACTCGACTAGCCACAATGATTAGACGTAAATATATATATATATATATATATATATTATATATATATAATCAATATGTACATATCAATCGACCCCTTAAACATCGAAAAAAAAGTGATCAAATATCAATTAATTAAAATCATATTTCCTATTTTTCAGTTTCACCTATTTCTTTTCCAGATGGAGTTGGTTGTAGTCATTTCCTTCCTCTACACACACACACGTGTGCATATATATATATATATATATATATATATATATATATATATATATATATATATATTGTAAAGAAAATTATGAATATTTGTAAACCCAAGCATATGTAAATTGTAAAGCGAGCTGCTAAGTAGATATAATCCTTATTTAACCTAAATATGCATTTTCACCATTTCTTGTACAGTGGCATATTAATAGATCCATGCTGCATGTTTACATTTAACAAGTGTATATGTTATTCTGTAAGAACGTGCCTCTTCAATAGTGTGAGTTAAAAAGACATAAAGAATGGCAGCTTAGATATCAAGTGTATATACATGTTTTTATTTCTATAAAAAGATGTGCTTTATCTTTGGTATGTATTTCGTAACAGTGAACATTTCTATAGGGAATTAAAAGATATAATCGCATTTTCTTTTTAGAAATACCATGTTGTCAAATTTTAACTCGATATCACATCTTCTTTTCTTTTCTACTGATAATATAATACCTTCACACGCTACTGCCATTACCCTAGACTTAAATACAATTATAATACAATTATTGATCGCTTAGGGGATGGGTAGATCTCTACAATCTACTTGGTTAATTAAACAAGAAATGCATATGTTACGAAGTGTTTCAGCTTGAACTACAATTTTTAGAATAATCACACATTTTCTTCATGAAGCTATCGTAGCCAAAAGTGGTGAATAAAAATCAGTAGATCCGATCGTACTTAAAAAAAAAAGAAGAATATCCGAGTAAATACTAAATAATTTTCAATTTCAACAAGAATTAAACTCGAAAAAATTGAGGTGAGTAGGAATTATGATTTCATTAAATAATTTATTCCAGCAAAGCGTAAAAATAACGACATATAAGTTCATAAGTGTTTTTTGAGAATACTATTCCCCTTTCTGGAGAGGAATGTCATATTCCTCAATTTCTTTACGGAAAACGACTCTGATTTTTAAGATACACACAAAGCACATCAAAATAACTAAGAATTAGACCTCAGAGAAATTTTATTTTCATATCGGGGAGAGAAAACATAAATTAACATTTCTCCTGCAAAATAACTCTCACTAAGAAATCATACTGTCTCAGCATTTCTTTCCGATTCAACAGTTTTAAATCTGTCACTTTCTCCTTGCAAAACGTAACAGTCTTCTTCAAAATGTCCGTCGCCCACTCTTATTATCTCAAACTCGTTGTCAGCGAAAACATCTCACATCAATCAAATATTCCCCCACCACCGTATCATTTGTTACTTTACAGTTTAAGGGGAGTATCTCCTATAATTTGCTAAAATTTGTTAAATTTAAAAATAAACAAATGTAATTCTTCTTGTTTTCAATTACTCATAGACTTGTGGATTCTTTTAATTCTTATCTTTAACAAGTCATGAGAGCATATAAATTAATACAAAACTCATAATGAAACAAAACTCGGCAGCAGAATCTCAAGTGAAGGAATAGATACCTGGGTAGTCTCCATTACAATTCAAAACACGTGTCTGTGGGTTACTTATTTATTATATATATACTCCCATTAATGGTTGAGTTCTCTGAATAGAGACTTAATTGCAGATTCACCGTTATGGCGTCTAGCTAACCCTCGCGTTTGTTTACAAACGTTTGAGGACTCTAGTGAATTCATTTCCGCTTAGAAATGCAGCGATTAAATATTCTCCTATATTTGACAGCTGCCTCTGGCCGTACGGGTTAAAGGTTTGGCGAACGAAATATCATTCGGGTCTCGAACCCAGCCAGGGGTAGCCGTTACGGTATAGCCACACTGATGAAAGGTGAAACCTTGAAACACGTAGCAATTCTTCAGGGAATTCCCTGAAGAATTGCTACGGCAAGAAACTGCAGTCGGAATATTTTATAACATTCGCTTTTACAACCGTATATTTAGCTCTTTTTATTGGGCACTTTTTAAATCGATTTATATTATTCCAGAAGTAAATTTGTTTGCTTCGTGGATTGGCATAGAGTAGTGATATATATATATATATATATATAATATATATATATATATGTGTGTGTGTGTGTGTATGTGTGTGTTGAAAAAAGGAAGTGAATCCGATGGTATGTAGTATATTAGGAAAAATGAAAAAACACAGGTTTAATGGGTTAAGTGGTGAGTTTATTGGCCGACGCTGCAGTGTTTCGATCTATTAATTAGATCATCTTCAGGGCATTTGTTGGTATATGGAAGGTGATAATAAATTATTTATTTATTTTCTCCTTATTCTGTGATAAATAATTTATTATCACCTTCCATATACCAACAAATTCCCTGAAGATGATCTAATTAATTGATCGAAACACTGCAGCGTCGGCCAATAAACTCGCCACTTAACCCATTTAAACCTGTTTTTTTCATTTTTCCTAATATACTACACACACACACACACACACACACACACATATATTATATATATATATATATATATAATATATATATATATATATATATTATATACGTCGGCGGTGGATTTTGTTGGTAGATGAAGTTGAATCTTACTGATCAGCGATTCGATTAGATCATAAACATGTCTCAGGCCAATGGGATATGGGCTACGCAAACACTTTTATTGATAATGGGCCATCATCGATGCTGTGATAAAGTGGGACACTCCCATTACTTCAGATTTCGAAGTTATTAGCATGCATCCCCATGTTCGGGGAATTCAAACGTCCATATCAATGCATACGTTAGATAGGGAACTAGATACAATATAGGTAACTGAAGTCCAAACCTTTGATTCTGCACCCCCTCCAACACAGTGACAGAAAGCTTTAAGGAAAATGCTCCATTTCAATTAACGAGGTTCTTTTTTTCTTAAGAAAACCTGAAAATGAAGCTAAGGAGAAAAAGAACATTTTCTTTAATACTTCTTCATCTCTCGTTTTCATTCTGAAAATAATTCCAACGCTGCTTAGACAAGACTATATTCATCCAATTAAATGTTGAAGTGCGTGGTGTAATGGTTAAAGTCATGGGAAATGGACGTCGCCCCGAGTTCAAATCCTGGACGTGCTAATTGCATTTTAATTAGCGCTGATACCATTGGGAAAGGTATGAATCCTACTCTCCCTCCAGCTATGGGTAAATAGTAGGAGAGACTGGGCTCTTTAACCTTGGTTAGGAAACCGGTCAAGGAGAAGGAAAACTCTGAATTCAAACCTGTTGAACTCCGCTTAAGAAATTGACCGTGTGTCATATCCTGCTTGTGCGGAGGAGTCGGTAATATATATATATATATATATATATATATATATATAATATATATATATATATATATGCATCCAATTATCCTGATGAAGGTTTTATAAAATCTGAAACGTCGACTTTTTAATCTTACAATACAACTATGTTTTTTGATACATTTTTCTTATTTGTACATACCGTCAGATCTCTTATCCATATTTTACCATTCACTTCACTTTTTAGCACTTCAATTGTTCCATAAGTGCATATGACGTAACATTGACTATGCAGACACATTTTTTGACAACATAATTTTAAGCCTGAGACATAAGCCGCTGATGTACTCTACCTGGATCTGTTACTATATTTCTAAATCAAAACTTAGGTTCATACTTGGATTTGAAACCTTCAAAACTTAAATATGATGTTGTAATCAATGCTGATTTATGATATCAAAACTTAGGTTCATAATTGGATTTGAAACCTTTACAACTTATATATGATGTTGTAATCAATGCTGTTTTATAATATCGAAACTTCGGTTCGTAATTGGATTTGAAACCTTCAAAACTTAAATATGATGTTGTAATCAATGATTTTTTATAATATCGAAACTTAGGTTCGTACTTGGATTTGAAACCTTCAAAACTTAAATATGATGTTGTAATCAATGATTTTTATAATATCGAAACTTAAGTTCGTACTTGGATTTGAAACCTTCAGAATTGAAATGTGATGTTGTAACCAATGTTTTTTTATTTATTTTTATCTTAAAAGTTTATATCACGACTGATTTCATAAGTACACACTTGTTCTAAAGATAGCAATGCGAACTTCAAAAGCGCTTCATGGTTATCTTGTCCGTAAATATTTGAGACCCCAGGAAGTAGTTACCCGCTCAAATGGCTTGAGAATACCGATAGTTGCTAGAGTCAACAAAACAAGACAGTCTATTGTTAGTAACGAGTTTTGGCGATCATTCAGTCCTTTTGCCTCGACCAGATCGATAATACCAGGATCAATCAATACAACCACAAAAAAAAAAAGAAAAAGAAAAAGAAAAAGAAAAAGAAAAAAGAGCTTGGCGCGTGTCTAAATGATGAAAGTCGTGTAACCGAATGAATCTATTGTATTCAAGAATGGAATACGAACAGCGTTTTTTTTTTTCGTTCTTTTTTGAGTAAACCACTATGCCTTTGGATACATCACGTGACTAGATAGTAGCATCTGTTACAAAAGTCGACCGCCATGACAAGAACCAGTTAACTCTTTCAGTATGTGTCCAAGTATCTGTATGTTTATTGAATGCTTTATTGCGAGTGTCGCTTCAAAATTAAAGACTCTCCGTAAACTATCTCAAGTACTGAAAGCTGAATAATACCAAACGCCTTACTTTGGGAGGCTAGAGATCAACTTTAAGGAAGTCTAGAAAGGAACAAGTCATTGTGTCCCGATTGCGCATTGGTCATACAAGACTAACGCACTCCTAAATTCTCAAACAAGAGTAACCACCGTGTGAAACATCACAAATACCTTTGACAGTTAAACACTTATTCATGCAATGCAGGTTTTTTGCTCACATCAGAAACCGTTATTTTAAAGCAAACAATATGAAAGATCTATTTGAAAATATCAACATAGATGATATTCTCTGCTTTTGGGGGGAAATAAAATTATACCATAGAATATAGACATGAACCGAATCAATATCATACAACATGATCCCCAATAATGCTAACACATTGTTAAAACCAATTACTAAAAAGTATAAATATAAATATACGATATGTATTACTTCCTAACCGTTAGGCATGCTATAACACCAGACGGGTTGCTATGCCGGTAAAATCAATAAATAAAATAAAATAAAATTAACTTGTTTTGTTACTCTTTTCATAGTACTATACACTGACTTTTATGTACATAAATTATAACTGTTGATAGATACATCTCATTCTATTTGGGGTTATTTAAATGGCTGTGTATATTTGAAAACGAGGTATGTCAAAGAAGTTCGAGGACTGGTGTCACAAAAAATTATTTCAAATCCAAACTGCAAACTACAAGTTATCTCCTTCAAAGTAATCCGCCTGGAGTTTAATGCACTTTTACATCCTTCCCTACCACACTTGCATTCACTCCTGAAATTAATCTTCCGGGAATCTCCGTATCTCAGTTGTCACGGCTTTTTTCATGTCGTGCACATCCCCAAAACGGGTTCACTTGATGACCCCCTTGAGTTTGGGTAAGTAGGAAAAAATCACATGGAGCCAGGTCGGGCAAGTAGGCCACCCCGACGACTTTACTTACTTACTTAATGCACCTAAATACGTATGTCTAATGATAGAAGAGCTGATAATTTCGCATCTATTGAATTAATTTTTTTTTCTTTGCATCTGTTTTGCTTGGTATGAGTGTAATTTAGAAGCTATCTAATTACTATTTCATGAGAAACCATTTGTTTTTAATCTCTATGTACTGAACGTTTCATAAGAGGTGCGCTTATGCTAAGGGCAAGCATCGTGGGAAATACAAAATGTGATCTGAGTCGAAATTCTGGACGAGTCTGCTCCACTTCACTTGGGTTTCACTGCCGATGATGTACAAGAAAATGCGAGTCACACTCGTAAATCACGCACTATTAAAGTCAACATACATTTGTTTTGTATTTCCATCAAGGGGTTGGCTATATATGTATACTGAAAAAGTGTGCTGGTTCTTGTCATGTGTGCCGACTTTTTTAACAAGGTGACCCAAGAAAAACTGATATATAAAGAAATTTAATCAGTCATTTGATTCATAAAATTTAAATTGTCGATTTTGTTGTCTTTTTTCGTGGATTCTGATGCGTAGAAAAAGTTCTCAATTCGGAGTTTTAGGTGAGATTTGAGGCCTGATAATACCCCTGAGAGTACCTGAAAATGGCCAATTCCATGCAAAATTAAAGTGCCAAATTAATATGATTTTCTGATAGAATTGGAGTATGAGAAGTATCACATAGTAAAAGATGGTTGAATTCTGTTGAGAATTGGGGGAGATATGGGGTTTCAAAAATGCCCCCAATGCCCCTTTTCAGCCATTATAAGTCTACGTTTTTTGGTGAAAATTTAAATTGTCGATTTTATTGTATTTTCTCATGGATTCTGATGCGTAGAATTTACTGATGAAGATTGACTAGATCTTTATGAGGCAATATCTTTATCATTAAAATGTTGTCTTGGTAATCCATCTTTCATGGGCTCGATTAATGCTGATCAAAGCAACTTATCATCACCCACTACTTAAACCTAAGAATATCCTCTATTTAGTGCTTATCCTCTTAAATTGTAATAAATCTGTGGATCGTATCAAAGGGTAACTTGATAACTTTCTTTTTGCAAGTAGTAATCAGTGATACAACCCTATCATTAAAACTATATAATAAAATATGAGAAAATATTTCTAGTTAGTTGGTTGGATTGTTGGAGTTTAATGGCAATGACATATATATATAATATATATATATATATATATATATATATATATATATATGTATGTATGTGTGTGTGTGTATGTGTGTGTGTGTTTGTGTTTGTGTGTGTGTGTGTAAGGTATCCAAAACTGGTAGTAAGGGATGATTCTATATGGGATCTTCAAGATCTCACTGAATAATATATTTAATGTTTTAGTAGGTGCAAATACAAGGATGTTAATATCCCTAGAGAGAGTTCAATGCATAATAATCTATATTCTAAATTAAATACAGAGCAATATTTACCTTTGAAAAAAAGGGGAAAAAAGAAAAGAAAAACTCAATAAACCATCATTCTGTAATAAATTTATTTAGACCAAAACTTAAGAAGCTTTTAGAAATTTAAAGAAATTTCCAAAACTCTCCAGTTCAGTCTCATCAGACAGTCACAGTTAGAACCTAAATGTGACTCTTTGATGAGACTGAACTGGGGAGTTTTGGAAATTTCTTTAAATCTCGAAAAGTCTTTTAAGTTTTGGTCGAAATAGATTTATTACAATATATATATAGAGAGAGAGATCAATAGATAGGGCGAAAGGGAAAAAGAGAGAGAGAGAGAGAGAGGGGGAGGGGAGAGAGAGAGAGGGGAACAAAGAGCGGAAAGATAGATAGTTAGAAATAGAGAGAGATTTACCATATGAAGAATAACCCTGTGACCGCATAAAATAATCTTCCAGCACTGAAGATGTTATTCTAAATATCTATTTTGCAGCCGTTCGTTGGAAATGAACAGAGCGAGACGAATTCAAATCCTCGACGAGTCTATTTGCATTTCACATTGCGCTAATACCCTTACAAATGGTATAACTCCAACTATTCTCGCTTAAGTTATTGGTGAATAGTAGGGTAGACTACACTCTTTATCTTTGGTTAGTCAACCAGTCTACAAGAACGAAAACTCTCATTTATATGAGCATTATGACAGACGATTTTTGTCAGAAATATTTACTATACCCGGGCAGGAATTGACAAAATATCATTTTCTTCATCTTAATTTAACAGATTTCATTTCTGCTTAAGAAATTGACCTTATATCGTGTCCGTTTCATGTAAAAGACGTGGTAGATAAGTATAGTAAATATTTCTGACAAAAAGTATCTGGCATATTGCTCATATAAATATACTGAAACTGCTCTTAGTTCATTTTAATTTTAGAAGAGCATTCATTGACTTGCATCCTAAATCCGACCTAAGTAGAATAGTGGTAGTTTTCCTGTCTTGCAAGATGATTAAAATTCAAAATCTATGGAGAATAAAAACTGAACAATTGCCTCGACTAACTGCTGATTTCGCTTGAACAAACGGAGATCAATTTTCAGAGTTATAGAAGCATCTCATTGATTGCAGACCGACGAAAGAAACAGTCACGTTGAAAATGGTGTCAAATAATTACTGTTAAAAATGAGAAATAATTACTTGTAATTTTTAATCATTCTCGTTATCATTATCAGGGTAACCTGGTCGGTTGACGTTTAATATTAGTTTTAATTAAAGTCTGCTGGAAATAATTATGTACCTATTAAATTTCCTTTTCCGCGCGTTTTATTACTACACACACACAAAGTAATTTGACTTGGGTTATCCATAACAATAAATGATAAATTAAATATAAGCAATTATGAATTATCATCAATTTCAACAATTGCTTTCAGAATTAACATTTGGATGGTAACCATGGAAAAGTGTTGTGTTTTCGTTGAAGCATCGATCCATGACGATATTCATATAACTTTTTTTATAAAGAGTGAGATGATCCCCACTAGCATTTCAAAGTTACACTACATTACAAAAATGATAGGTTATACATATTATTTTATGCAACATATACAGTAACTAAGAATAAAACGCTATGATATAGCATGAGTTTTATTGAATAACTATGAAATACTATATATATTAGTTACGCAGAGAATCGGAGGCATTAAAACTAATATTTAGATTCTTCAAAGTACCCAAATATTTACGGGAAAAGGTTTCATTATCCAAGTCAGTTGATTTTAAGTTGAGCTCTTGGGGAGCCAACGGCCGACCATAAAGACAGTAGCAAGATCGGGGTACTAACCACCAAACAAATCCTCAAATGGGTTAGATAGGCCTCCTTAGCCTTGGTCGGCAACCCTTCTAGAACAAAGAAAAATCTGTCATAAAACCACCGCTGCCTTGCGGCTCTATCTAATCCGAAGAAAATTCTCAGGGAGTAAACTCCGAAAACAAATTCGGAGTCCCTAAGGGGGGGGGGGGTGCTGATTTTCAGCTCTATCCAGCCACTCCTGGGTTGCCAAACTGCATTCGTCCTTACCTTTTCTTTGGGCCACAGCAGCTGTTAGGAGAGGGGCATCTGCTGTTTGGGTGACATCTCATCCTCCATAACAACCTGCCCTGGCTACGTAGTTTCCACTACCAAAAAGAAGATAGAAAATGGAGAGGATACTCCAAGGTCACGTACTGACACAACACGGAAAATGGTAGTTACTGGAGATAAGTTCATTCAATTGGCAAAGGAAACGAAAGCTAGGGGACACTACCGATGGTGCGAGAGGTCATCGCTCGTCACTGGACAGCTACTATCACCCTTAAGCTGAGCAAACCGCATCCAGTTAGGTGCTGTCTCGCCATGGCCTACCTGCTCCACTGGGTCTATGGAGATAAGAGAATTGCCTCGACAGACGGTCTTGAAAGTCTACACAAAGAAACACGAAAACACTCATTCAGGTGCAGTTAAAAAATGAACACTAGGCCAGTATCTTTAGCGGATGGAAAGATGTCAACGAACTGGTCTAATAAAAATATTGCGATATAGTGACGTTTTTCTCTGGGTGACTGTATATGTTATATATTTATTTACTTCATGGTGCTATGGGTATGGTTGTTAGGTAGATTTTTTTGTTTATTATGTTGTGGATTGTTTTCAATTCTAGGGTGACTGTTTTGATTCCTATTTTTGACGCATTACATTTTTTACATACACCAATATATTTATCTGAGTGTATATATGTACGTGTGCATGGATTGAGTTTCAGATCTCAGATTTGTTGAGTTATATGAGTATGGGTGTTTAATTTTGTAGTTAGATTTGGAGTTAGTATAATACTGATACATACATACATACATACACACACACACACACACACACACACACGCAACACACACACACACACACATAATATATATATATATAATATATATATATTATATATATATATATTATATATATTATTGAACAATGCAGCTATCTTTTGTCTGCAAATTTTGTTCTTTGTCCTTTCAAATTGCCGGATTGTTCTAATGATATCTGGAGAAAATTGGGTGATATATTTGCCCTAGGTGATTGTCCAAGTACTTTCCGCCATATCGTGGGCCATCTTCAGGGTAATTCTTAAATTATACAACAATGGCTTGTTCCATTCTGCTATTTATATAGGTTGTGTTTATTTAAAAAAAATAGCTGCATTGTTCAATAATACATGCCTAAGAGAAGAAAATGCTGCCTTACTATATATATATATATATATATATATATATATATATATATATATATATATATATATATATATATATAATTGATTTTTTAATGCGTGCTGTCAGCGAAACATGATGACGTTGATGATGAATAAAATGACCAATTATTGGTACATTCATCTCAAAGTCAACGTGCTTTTAATGTTTAAACACCTTTTCTGCAACAGTGAATGACATTTTTATACATGAAAAAAAAAATAACATACATGATATAACATACATATATAGATACATACATATATAACATACAGATATAACATACATTATTATGAGGAGTTAAAATCTGAACAAAAATTACATACATGATATAACATACATATATAGATACATACAGATATAACATACAGATATAACATACATGATTACGAGGAGTTAAAATCTGAACAAAAATTACATACATGATATAACATACATGATATAACATACAAAAATTACATACATGATATAACATACAAAAATAACATACATATATAGATACATACAGATATAACATACATGATTATGAGGAGTTAAAATCTGAACAAAATTTGGTCAAGTTATTAAATTACGAAATGATATCAATTTTTCCTGAAATACCAAAAATATATTCAATTTATGTTAAACATTCTATAGTTTTCCGTTAGTTTTATACACAAATGTATTCCAATAAATATCTACTTGGAATTTCCAATAATTATCCATCATAGATTAATAATAATAATGATTGATAAAGTAACTAGAATTAGGAAGATGAAGGATAATACTAGTTAGAATTAATAATAATAATGATAGACAAAGCAAGTAGAATTAGGAAATAAAGGATAATACTAGTTAACATTATCATTAATAATAATTGACAAACCAAGTAGAATTAGGAAGAATGATAATTCTAGTTAAAATAAGTAATAATAATGATTGATGAAGCAAATAGAATTAGGAAGATGAAGGATAATACATATCTAACTCTTTCTCTCCTCTCTCTCCTCTCTCTCTCTCTCTCTCTCTCTCTCTCTCTCTCTCCATCATGTCTCTCTCTCTCCATACATATATACTTTCTCTCTCTCTCTCTCTCTCTCTCTCTCTCTCTCTCTCTCTCTCTCTCTCTACATATCTTTGTCCATTTCTCTCTCTGTCCATTTCTCTCTCTCTCTGTGTCTGTCCATTTCTCTCTCTGTGTCTCATTGAATAAGATTATTGCAGCTGATACTGACCGGCGAGATGCACTGAATCAACCACTTTACTTCACGAGGTTCGTTGGTCAGACAAGAAGCTTTTCTACTCATAGTGAAGTAGAGTGATGGTGTGCGGATGATACTCCATTGTTATTCGTCTATTAATTACGTAGAAGACAAAAAGGATACAATGACATATTCTTTACAGACGAAGAACGGACATTAACCTAACGGAACAAAAGACCTAAATTACGACAAGAACTCTATCTTATTTTTACAATAATTAATTAGCTAACAAAATCTTTTCGGTTATTTGGAGATTTTGTTATTTAAAAAAAGCAACAATAGCAGTAAATGAAATATGTTATTTATTCATTTGTATTCTTAGATATAGTGATGTCAGTTATTAATTATATTCGATTTTTTTACAACAGTCTTAACAAAACAAAACTTTTTGGGCATAAGAGTCCTTGGAACAGTCCCCAAGAACCGGCAAAGAGAAGGGATGAACTGGAGAACACAGCATTGCTAAAAGCACCTAAAATACCCCAAAGACTCTTGGATATCTAAAAAGACACACAATCTCCTGGGAAAAAGACATCAGTCAGAAATCTTGTCTTTTTGTTTTGTTTTAAATAATATATTTATAACGAACCGTTTAACGCGATGAACACACAAGTGTAGTCGACTGCAATTAATCGGTATCTCGATTAATTCAGTGGATTTATCCCTAAAGCTCCTTATGATGAAACTCGAGTAGGTCATATATTGTACCTATATTGTAATAGATTTGCTCTACTAACGTATTGAGCACTTTGTATTTGTTATATCGCTGACTTACCTCCCTGAATTCTGCACCATGTAACCATCGTGACCATATTCACCGGTAAGTCACCTTTTCCATTATATATATATATATATATATATATATATATATTTCTCTCTTTCTCTTTCCCATTCTATCTCTTTTCCTCTCTCTTTTCTCTCTCTTTGTTTCTCTATTTATCTCCCTTTCTATCTCTCCCCCTTCTCTCTATTTAAAGACTTGAGAGTCATGGTAAGGAAATGTATTCCACACTCTAGAACTGTAGTCTCACCATCAGATGCAGTTTAATATTAAACCCTGACCCCCTTTTTGTGTGAGGAGGGGGGTTAATAAATTCTCATTTTTACAATTGCTCTCTCTCTCTCTCTCTTTCTCATTTTCTCTCTCTCTCTTCTCTCTTTCTCTTCTCACTCTCCCTTTATCGCTCTTTCTATTTCTTTATATCTCTCTCTCTCTTTTCTCTCTTTTTCCTCTCTCTCTCTCTTCTTTCTTTTCTCTTTTCTCTCTTTTTATCTCTCTTTCTATTTCTCTCTCTTTTTCTCTTTTCCTCTCTCTCTACTCTCTCTCTCTCTCTCTTTCTCCTTCTTTCTCTCCTTCTTTATCTTTCCCTATGCTCTCTATTTAAAGAGTTAGAGCAAACAATAAACAAAACAAAAACAATAAAGAAAAATAATAAACTAATCAGAAAACCAAAGTTAAAAAATCATAAAGACATTGATTTATCTTTTTGTCTAAAACCGGATTCAGCTGAGTGGCCTATTCTCGTTATCAGCTGGAGGGCGAGTGAGTCTATCCCCTTTTCACCAGCGCTTAACCGGTAGCTCAGTCGGTAGAACATTTGCCTTGGATTTATAAATACTGTATCGGAAAGAATAGGAAGATTACGGATGACGAGGAGCTTTTCAAAAGAGTTTGGATAAGAAAAAGATAACCTCTTTGGTTTGAATTCTGCTTTCCTTCACCTAGAGCAGTTGCCATACCAATGATAAAAGAGACAGTTTGCCCAACTATTTACCCATAGATGGAGGGAAAATTAGATTTATACCTTTCTCAATGGTATTAACGCTATGTGAAATGCGAATAGCCGCGTCCAGGAATTTAAGTCACCTTCCCGTGTTCATTACCTGCGATGGTACCCATTACACCACGTACCTTCTGCTACCAAGAGTTCCGTGTTCGGTACTGATTACTGCTCAATTGAGTAGCACAGCTTCGTAATCTGATCTGTGCGGTAAATTTACGAGATAACGGTAGGTGTGGCGCTCCACACGCCCTGCTAATAAATGATTATTCGGTCTTTTGCTCTCTGGCCTGACCACGAATGGCGCGATGAAATAATGAAACTAATGTCGAACATATCCAAATTGTACTATTGTGTTCGCCTGTTGTTTATCTATGTCTGTTTGTATCCGCTTTTGTGCCCTTTTACTTATGCCTGAGTGACCACATGGCATACATTGTTCTATGGTACATCCTCCGTAGACTTTACTTTTATAAAAAAAAAGAGTCCTACACCGAATTATAATAATTTGACATTCAGGCAGACTATACAAAAAATTGTATCATTTTTTTTTTTAGATAATGCTATAGAAACAGCGAAAAAAGCGCCTGTGACATTTGTTGAGAAAGACAGATCCAACTTGTTTTTTTTGTTTTTGTTTTTTTTTTAAATTTTTATTAAGTCAGAATTTAGAGTATTGATTAATGGTCAAATAGCTAGGTTGTTTGTATCTGAATACAATACGATTAAATTCACGAGACTGAGACTTACAAAAACTTTTTCATATTTTTTTGTTACAAAATGAGGGAGTATGAAGTCGTTGCTGAAAGTGAAGTAATAATTTTTGTATTCTTATTTTTCAGCTTGGCAACCCTGATTAGAAGTGATTAATATTGACCTTGTTCACGTGTACAAACATCTAATTCATATTTCTCTGAATGTTTGAGATGAGGCTTGATGATTAGTATTATCTGCGTTATTCGGACTATTGCCCTCATCTTCATTGTTATCTGTACAACGTTTCGGCCGAAGTGCCATCCGGCCATCTTCAGGTATTTCTTGTCGGACCCGGGAACCTTCGCGGACTCGGGGAGCTTCTTTTCGGACTCGGGAACCTTCTTTTCGTTAGGTTCAAAGTTCCGTGGTGGCTCCCGATTACGACAAGAAGGTTCCCGAGTCCGAAAAGAACCGAGTCCGAGAAGAAATATATGAAGAAGGAGATCAGCAGAGTTGATTAAGTGAGCGGTGCTGATAGAACCCAGTAGAGGGGTTAGGATTTTGGTGATGTCACGGGCAATTTTATGAGTGGCGCTTCCGATTCTGGACATGATGGGTCGTTATATATACTATAAATATATGCACCCTCCGGGTGCAAGTATTTAAGTTTTAATGTAATAAAATATTGTATTAAATTAGAAAGGCTAATGAAACTAAATAAGAATACAGATAAAAAGATTTGAAACAGAGGGAGTATAATAAAAGATTTGAAACAGGGATTATAATAAAAGATTTGAAACAGAGGGGCATAATAAAAGATTTGAAACAGAGGGAGTATAATAAAAGATTTGAAACAGAGGGGTATAATAAAAGATTTGAAACAGAAGGAGTATAATAAAAGATTTGAAACAGAGGGAGTATAATAAAAGATTTGAAACAGCGGGAGTATAATAAAAAATGGAACAACTGAAACTTACTCTTCCATCACTCTCGTCTTTCATTGTTATTTTTTCGAATTTAAGTATTTAGTTAAAAGAGGAAGTAAAGAATAAAATGACAGTTATTTTATCTTGTTAATGGATTTCATTTAAGATTCATTGAAGAGATTTTTGCTTATATTGATTAAAATAAAACCAAACAGTTAGAAATCAATAATACTAAGCACATATTTATTAAATTTGATTTTTTTTAATATTAATATGCAAATTAGCCTTCCCGTTCACATTGTAAAGCGCTATTTTGTTGTATATATAAATATAATTGCATGTTGTTAGTATGTAGACATAGTTAACAGTATTAATAATGTAAGACAATTTTATTAATAATTGAGGTTTAGATAAAAATAAAATCATGGAGAATGTGATGTCAATAACTAAGAGAATTGTGACTTGAGTAGGAATATAGTTTCGGTTACAGACAGAAAAACCCACACTCTCCATTATAATAAGATATATATATATATAGGGTAATCCACCGACACGTGTTTCGACTTATCAAGTCTCTTTAGTGTGGCTAGACATTTTGTAAGCTACCTACAGCCGGAATCGAAATCCGATCGGTTGGGGGTCAGTCCGGCACCTTAACCATTAGGCTGTATTCGCTTACAGAATGGGAAGGGGATTTTAACTGTTTTAATACACACATCGCTTTTTGTGTAAAGGCCATCACAGAGTGCTCCATTCCTTATATAGAAGAGCATTGCTTTTTCGCTTGAGTTGGCGGCCGTCAGCGAGATCCCCCCAGAGTGCCCAACCCTAGTGGATGGGGAGCTTATATATATATATATATATATATATATATATATATGTGTGTGTTGTGTGTGTGTGTGTGTGTGTGTGTGTGTGTGTGTACTTTCATGTGTTGGTCTGAATGTTGTATACTCATGTTATTCATGTGTATGTATGTGCGTTTATGTACATGTATGTTTATGTACATGTATATTCATGTTTTTATGTATCCACGTATGAGTTTACATGTGTATGTGTATTTATGTGTATATGTACTCATATACGTATATATTCATGGTTTTTATATTTCTTTATATGTAGATGTGCATGTGTATGTATTTAAATGTGTATATATGTATATTCCCAGATATGCATTATTGTATACGTATGTATCTGTGTCTTTATGTTTATGATGATGCTTGCGTATATGTATGTATGTGTGTATGTAACTATGTGTGTGTTTATATGCTTATATTTACTTTTATATCCCACCCCCAACTAACCTAACCTCTCTTGATGACCCTCACTGCTGACCTATTTGGCCATAGCCCCACATACTAATAAACAGGTTTGATTTGGTTTTATGGTCATCTAACCCCCCCCCCTTTATTACTCCCATTTGCTAATTTTTTCTACTCAAATCTCTCTCCAAGAAATAGCTACTCACCTCCCCTATCAGGTATTTCTCACCATTCATTTTATACCTACCTCCCTCAACTCTCTTCCCATCTGATTTGTTTGGTTTGTTTGGTTTATTTTGTTTTTAACGGCATATCAACCTCAGTGGGATATTTAATGCCGATAAAGTTTTCAAATAAATCAATTCTTAATGGATAATACAATTTTTTTATGGATACATTTTTCTATTTAACCCATAGATGGGACCCTAACAGGTACTACCACTCCGGGTCAGAGTGGACCAGGGAGCAATGGTGATGTCTTCCCATCTGAGTCCCCAACTTATCTTCCCCAAAGATGTCTCCTATAACCAATCAAATATTTTCCCTCACCACAAAACTTACCC
>CM042162.1:41085010-41090010 GCA_023376005.1 Doryteuthis pealeii | reverse complement strand
TGTTTCAGATTTTCTGGTATCTTCTTCAGGCTTTGGTCAATAATATTATTGACCAAAGCCTAAAGAAGATACCAGAAGATCTGAAACACGTGTTGAATATGTAAGATAAAAATAATACAATTTTTTTTCTAAAAACATAATCCATTTTACGGACCTTTTTTTTTTAAAATAAAATATTGAATTTTCTCCCGTTGAACCCGAACAACACGTTATATATATATATAAATATATAATAATATATATATATATATATGGGAGGAGGCTCTCTGTGTGTGTACTAGCAAGAATATTTGGTTATATATATATATATATATACATATATATATATATATATAATATATATATATTAGCAAGAATATTATAATATATATATATATATGAAACGTAAACAAACAGACGATGTGTGATATGGCTATTTTTCACCGACAATATTGGGAAATCGTGCTAAATGAAGTTCGAACCTATTTTTTTGAAATCTTAATTCATTAATAATTAATTAGCGGATTACTCTCTCTTTNGTGCGGAGGGAGGAGATTTCCTTATCGTCACTAGGCCGCCATGCTATAACGCAGACGGGTTTTTGCTATATGCCGGTTAAAATCAATAATAAAATAAAATAAAATTAACTGTTTTGTTACTCTTTTCATAGTACTATAACTGACTCTATGTACATAAGATGATAATGTTTGATAGATACATTCTCATTTCTATTTGGGGTATTTAAATGGCTGTGTTATTTGAATACACGGTATGCAAAGAAGTTCGAGGTACTGGTGTCACAAAAAATTATTTCAAATCCAAACTGCAAACTACAATTTATCCCTTCCAAAGTAAATCCGCTGGAGTTTTAATGCACTTTCACATCCTTCCTACCACCACATTGCATTCATCTGAAATTAAATCTTCCGGGAGTCTCCGCTATCTCAGTATGTCAACGGGCTTTTTTCGATGTCGTGCACGATGCTCAAAAACGGTTCACTTGATGACCCGCCTTGAGTTTGGGTAAGGTAGGAAAAAATCACATGGCGCCAGGTCGGGCAAGTAGAGCCACCCGACCGAACTTTACTTACTTACTGTAATGCACCTAAATACGTATGTCTAATGATAGAAGAGCTGACAATTCGCATTATTGAATTTAATGTTTTTTTTCTTTTTGCATCTGTGTTTGCTTGTATGTACTGTAATATTAGAAGCTATCCTAATTACTATTTCATGAGAAACCATTTGTTTTTTAATCTCTATGTCCTGAACGGTTGTTCATATTGAGGTGCGCTTACTGCTAAGGGCAAGCATCGTGGGAAATACAACAACTCAGTGATCTCAGAGCTCCGAAATTCTGGACGAGTTCTGCTCCACTTCACTTGGTTCACTGCCGGTGATGTACAAGAAAAATGCGAGTCACACTCTGTGAATCACGACTAATTAAAGTCAACTCACCATTTGTTGTATTAATCAAGGGGTTGTCTATATTATGTATACTGAAAAGTGGTGCTTGGTTCTTGACATCAGTGGCCGCGCTTTTATCTAATACAAGGTGACCATAAAAAAATCTGATATTAAAAGAAATTTAATCAGTCATTTGATTCATAAAATTAAATTGTCGATTTTGTTGTCTTTTTCGTGGATTTCTGAATGGCGTAGATTACCGATGGGAGAAAAAAGTTCTCAATTCGGAGTTTTAGGTGAGATTTGAGGCCTGATAATACCCCCTGAGAGTACCTGAAAATGGCAATTCCGTGAAGTGCCAAATTAATATGATTTTCTGATAGAATTGGAGGTATGAGGAGTATCACAGTTATTAGAACCTGTATGTAAAGAAGTGTTGAATTTCTGTTGAGAACTGGGGGGATATGGTGGCTCTCAAAAGCCCCTTTTCAGCCATCTATACGTCAACGTTTTTGGTGAAATTTAAATTAGATCGATTTATTGTATTTTCTCATGGATTTCTGATGCGTGAAATTACTGATGAAGATTGACTAGATCTGTTATGGAGGGCAATGATCTTTGATTCATTAAAATTGTTGTCTTGAACATCTTTCATGGGCTCGATTAATGCTGATCAAAGCAACTTATCATCACCCACTACTTAAAACCTAAGAATATCCTCTATTTAGTGATTATCCTCTTAAATTGTAATAAATCAGTGGATCGCATTAAAGGGTAACTTGATAACTTTCTTTTTGCAAGTAGTAATCAGTGATACAACCCTATCATTAAAACTATATAATAAAATATGAGAAAATATTTCTAGTTAGTTGGTTGGATTGTTTGGAGTTTTAATGGCAGATGACATATATATATATATATATATAATATATATATATTATATATATATATATATATATATATATATATATATATATATATATATATAGAGAGAGAGAGAGAGAGATGTGTGTGTGTGTGTGTGTGTGTGTGTGTGTGTAAGGTATCCAAAACTGGTAGTAAGGGATGATTCTATATGGGATCTTCAAAATCTCACTGAATAATATATTTAATGTTTTAGTTGGTGCAAATACAAGGATGTTAATATCCCTAGAGAGAGTTCAATGCATAATAATCTATATTCTAAATTAAATACAGAGCAACATTTACCTTTGAAAAAAAGGGGAAAAAAAGAAAAGAAAAACTCAATAAACCGTAATTCTGTGATAAATTTATTTAGACCAAAACTTAAGAAGCTTTTCGAGATTTAAAGAAATTTCAAAAACTCCCCAGTCCAGTCTCATCAGACAGTCACAGTTAGAACCTAAATGTGACTCTTTGATGAGACTGAACTGGGGAGTTTTGGAAATTTCTTTAAATTTCTAAAAGCCTTTTAAGTTTTTGTCGAAATAGATTTATTACAGAATGACTGTTTATTGATTTGTTCCTTTCTTTGAAGGTATATATAATATATTATATATATATTATATTATATATATAGAGAGAGAGAGAGAGAGAGAGGAGAGAGAGGAGCAGGGAGATCAATAGATAGGGCGAAAGGGAAAAGAGAGAGAGAGAGAGAGAAAGAGAGAGAGGTGGAGGGGAGAGAGAGGAGAGAGAGAGAGAGAGAGAGAGAGAGAGAGAGAGAGGAGAGAGAAAGAGGAACAAAGACGGAAAGATAGATAGTTAGAAATAGAGAGAGATTTACATATGAAGAATAACCCTGTGACCGCAAAAATAATCTTCCAGCACTGAAGATGTTATTCTAAATATCTATTTTGCAGCCGTTCGTTGGAATTGAACACAGCGAGACGAATTCAAATCCTCGACGAGTCTATTTGCATTTCACATTGCGCTAATACCCTTACAAATGGTATAACTCCAACTATTCTCGCTTAAGTTATTGTTAAATAGTAGGGTAGACTACACTCTTTATCTTTGGTTAGTCAACCAGTCTACAAGAACGAAAACTCTCATTTATATGAGCATTATGACAGACGATTTTTGTCAGAAATATTCACTATACACGAGCAGGAATTGACAAAATATCATTTTCTTCATCTTAATTTAACAGGTTTCAATTCTGCTTAAGAAATTGACTTTATATCGTGTCCTGTTCATGTAAAAGACGTGGTAGATAAGTATAGTAAATATTTCTGACAAAAAGTATCTGGCATATTGCTCATATAAATATACTGAAACTGCTCTTAGTTCATTTTAATTTTAGAAGAGCATTCATTGACTTGCATCCTAAATCCGACCTAAGTAGAATAGTGGTAGTTTTCCTGTCTTGCAAGATGATTAAAATTCAAAATCTATGGAGAATAAAAACTGAACAATTGCCTCGACTAACTGCTGATTTCGCTGAACAAACGGAGATCATTTTCAGAGTTATAGAAGCATCTCATTGATTGCAGACTGACGAAAGCAAGTCACGTTGGAAATGGTGTCAAATAATTACTGTTAAAAATTAGAAATAATTACTTGTAATTTTTAATCATTCTCGTTATCATTATCAGGGTAACCTGGTCGGTTGACGTTTAATATTAGTTTTAATTAAAGTCTGCTGGAAATAATTATGTACCTATTAAATTTCCTTTTCCGCGCGTTTTATTACTACACACACACAAAGTAATTTGACTTGGGTTATCCATAACAATAAATGATAAATTAAATATAAGCAATTATGAATTATCATCAATTTCAACAATTGCTTTCAGAATTAACATTTGGATGGTAACCATGGAAAAGTGTTGTGTTTTCGTTGAAGCATCGATCCATGACGATATTCATGTACCTTTTTAAGAAAGAGTGAGATGATCCCCACTAGAATTTCAAAGTTACACTACATTACAAAAATGATAGGTTATACATATTATTTTATGCAACATATACAGTAACTAAGAAAAAAACGCTATGATATATGTTGTGATGTTAGTTCAACAGTAAAAAAAGAAGTCAAGTCGAGGTAGGGTAAAAAGAGACAGGTGTATTTACAATAAGGTACAAGAAAGGCTAGCTTGCCGCTAAACAGTAACAGTACGGTAACAGTACAACCTTTTCACTCGGTGTCTCTCTATTTATAGTGAGAACCGGTGTATATTCTCCACTGTAGGAACGGCCGGTAGAACAATATAGAATGAGTTTTATTGAATAACTATGAAATACTATATATATTAGTTATGCGGAGAATCAGAGGGATTAAAACTAATATTTAGATTCTTCAAAGTACCCAAATCTTACGGGAAAAGGTTTCATTTTCGAAGTCAGTTGATTTTAAGTTGAGCACTTGGGGAGCCAACGCCCGACCACAAAGACAGTAGCAAGATCGGGGAACCTACCACTCAACAAATCCCCAAATGGGTTAGATGGGACTCTTTAGCCTTGGTCGGCAACCCTTCTAGAACAAAGAAAAATCTGTCATAAAACCACTGCTGTCTTGTGGCTCTACCTAATCCGAAGGAAAGTCTCAGGGAGTCAACTCCGAAAACAAATTCGGAGTCCCTAAGGGGAGGTGGGTAATGCTGATTTTCAGCTCTATCCAGCCACTCCTGCGTTGCCAAACTGCATTGGTC
>CM042162.1:41080010-41082510 GCA_023376005.1 Doryteuthis pealeii | reverse complement strand
AACAATAGCAGTAAATGAAATATGTTATTTATTTATTTGTATTCTTAGATATAGTGATGTCAGTTATTAATTATATTCGATTTTTTTATAACAGTCTTAACAAAACAAAACTTTTTGGGCATAAGAGTCCTTGGAACAGTCCCCAAGAACCGGCAAAGAGAAGGGATGAACTGGGGAACACAGCATTGCTAAAAGCACCTCAAATACCCCAAAGACTCTTGGATATCTAAAAAGACACACAATCTCCTGTGAAAAAGACATCAGTCAGAAATCTTGTCTTTTTGTTTTGTTTTAAATAATATATTTATAACGAACCGTTTAACGCGATGAACACACACGTGTAGTCGATTGCAATTAATCGGTATCTCGATTAATTCAGTGGATTTATCCCTAAAGCTCCTTATGATGAAACTCGAGTAGGTCATATATTGTACCTATATTGTAATAGATTTGCTCTACTAACGTATTGAGCACTTTGTATTTGTTATATCGCTGACTTACCTCCCTGAATTCTGCACCATCTAACCATCGTGACCATATTCACCGGTAAGTCACCTTTCCATTATATATAATATATATAATATATATATATATATATATATATTTCTCTCTTTCTCTTTCCCATTCTATCTCTTTTCCTCTCTCTTTTCTCTCTCTTTGTTTCTCTATTTATCTCCCTTTCTATCTCTCCCCCTTCTCTCTATTTAAAGACTTGAGAGTCATGGGAAGGAAATGTATTCCACACTCTAGAACTGTAGTCTTACCATCAGATGCAGTTTAATATTATACCCTGGTCTCCTTTTTGTGTGAGGGGGGTTAATAAATTCTCATTTTTACAATTCCCCTCTCTCTATCTCTCTCTCTCTTTCTCATTTTCTCTCTCTTTTTCTCTCTCACTCTCCCTTTATCGCTCTTTCTCTCTCTTTCTCTCTCTTTCTCTCTCTCTCTTTCTCTCTTATCCTGTCTCTCTTCTTTCTCTCTCTTTCTCTCTCTTTTATCTCTCTATTTTCTCTCTCACTCTCTCTTTTTATCTCTCTTTCTATTTCTCTCTCTCTTTCTTTCTCTTTTCCTCTCTCTCTCTACTCTCTCTCTCTCTCTCTTTCTCCTTCTTTCTCTCCTTCTTTATCTTTCCCTATGCTCTCTATTTAAAGAGTTAAGAGCAAACAATAAACAAAACAAAAAACAATAAAGAAAAATAATAAACTAATCAGAAAATCAAAGTTAAAATCATAAGACATTGATTTATCTTTTTGTCTTAATCCTAAAACCGGATTCAGCTGAGTGGCCTATTGCCGTTATCAGCTGGAGGGCGAGTGAGTCTATCCCCCTTTTCACCAGCGCTTAACCGGTAGCTCAGTCGGTAGAACATTTGCCTTGGATTTATAAATACTGTATCGGAAAGAATAGGAAGATTAAGGATGACGAGGAGCTTTCAAAATAGTTTGGATAAAGAAAAGATAACCTCTTTGGTTTGAATTCTGCTTTCCTTCACCTAGAGCAGTTGCCATACCGATGATAAAGAGACCAGTTTGCCCAACTATTTACCCATAGATGGAGGGAAAATTAGATTTATACCTTTCTCAATGGTATTAACGCTATGTGAAATGCGAATAGCTGCGTCCAGGAATTTAAGTCACCTTCCCGTGTTCATTACCTGCGATGCTACCCATTACACCACGTACCTTCTGCTACCAAGAGTTCCGGGTTCGGTACTGATCACTGCTCAATTGAGTAGCACAGCTTCGTAATCTGATCTGTGCGGTGAAGCATTTACCAGATAACGGTAGGTGTGGCGCTCCACACGCCCTGCTAATAAATGATTATTCGGTCTTTTGCTCTCTGGCCTGACCACGAATGGCGCGATGAAATAATAAAACTAATGCCGAACATATCCAAATTGTACTATTGTGTTCGCCTGTTGTTTATCTATGTCTGTTTGTATCCGCTTTTGTGCCCTTTTACTTATGCCTGAGTGACCACATGGCATACATTCTTCTATGGTACATCCTCCGTAGACTTTACTTTTATAAAAAAAAAGAGTCCTACACCGAATTATAATAATTTGACATTCAGGCAGACTATACAAAAAATTGTATCATTTTTTTTTAGATAATGCTATAGAAACAGCGAAAAAAGCGCCTGTGACATTTGTTGAGAAAGACAGATCCAACTTGTTTTTTTGTTTTTTTGTTTTTTTTTTAAATTTTTATTAAGTCAGAATTTAGAGTATTGATTAATGGTCAAATAGCTAGGTTGTTTGTATCTGAATACAATACGATTAAATTCACGAGACTGAGACTTACAAAAACTTGTTCAAATTTTTTATATTTTTTTGTTACAAAATGAGGGAGTATGAAGTCGTTGCTGAAAGTGAAGTAATACATTTTTTTATTCTTATTTTTCAGCTTGGCAACCCTGATTAGAAGTGATTAATATTGACCTTGTTCACGTGTACAAACATCTAATTCATATTTCTCTGAATGTTTGAGATGAGGCTTGA
>CM042162.1:41065010-41072510 GCA_023376005.1 Doryteuthis pealeii | reverse complement strand
GATATGACCGACAGCCGATTCAGTTTGAAGGTAGATTTGCAAGTGCGTAGGCGACTAGCGAACAAGAAAGTTACGAATCTGTTTAACTCTTACCTCCAATAATTCTTATCTCCAAGAAAAAACCTGCAAGAAATTCTTAATACTATTATGCGTAAGGGTAAAAGGGTTACCGGACTCCCTTCCTTCTTTGAGGTAGCTTCATGAAAGTGCAGATGACCTAGTGAACCCATCGCTATGACAACGACCAGAGTACCAACCCCTCCCCCAGCGCCCCCACGATTGCTTGTGGCTTTGAATCCGCGCATGTCAAAAACACAGTTAAAGAATCTGACCGGCGGAAAGCACGTGAAAAAGTGAGCTCTGAGAAAAATTACACATTTTGATTTTTAAGGATGGGCGATCAAGGATATTGCAGACGACTGACTACGAATTAAAACCAGTTCATTTTGGATAGAAAGACTCCACAGATGATAAAAAAAAGTGTAAATAAAAAAAAAGGACTGAATATTTTTTTTAAGGAACTTTTTGACGGATTCCAACGGCAGTATAATTGTCTTTTTGAAAAGAAACTTTTTTGCCGAATTCCAAGGGCACAGTGAGTGAAAAACAAAATATATCATATTCTTTGTTGTATTTTGTGAATTCCTATTGTTTGCTGTGCAATTCGTATATTGTTGATATGTTTTGATATTTGTATCTGTTCGATTGCTCGCCTACTCATTTGACATAAAAACTACCTATTAATTTTTTCCCCGACCCCATATAGACTTGTATATATGCTCTTACCCCCTTCCTTTTCTTGTATAAAAAGTTGTAATTACATGTGAATAAACTCTTGTATGTTTATTTAAAGTTTTATGCGTCTTTTCTCCATTCAGCGTTGTTGCCTTTCATTCGGTTTCCCCCTCCTCCTTTCACGGGAGCAAAGGGAGGTGTCTGAAACCCCATCCCTTTTCTATTATATTATTTTTATTTTTACAACTGGGACCTTTATCGCATATTTTTTAAATTATTTCTTGCTGCGTGTGCACACTGGTCGACCCCAACGAGTGTGGGTGCGCAACAATATATATAAGGTGGATCATATATATATATATATATATATATATATATATATATATATATATATATATATATATATACGATCATATATATATATATATATGATCGTATATATGGATACGATCATAACATCACAGTCTTCGCGCATTTTCATGCGCTCTCGCATGAAAACATACGTATACGCACAAACAAAAATACGCACACGTACAAACAAAAGGCGCATTCGACTTCACGTAAACATGCAACACGAGAATACAGTTTAAAAACGCACAAATCTAACCATTTAAACCATTTCTATCATTTAAGAAAAAAAACTATTTCGTTTACCTGACGAGTGCGTTAGCAGGAAACCATTGGTTGTAAATATTGTTCCCATGCAAATAAATAAAAGCTAAACCTTTTATTTGTTCATTCGCACACACATACACACACACACACACACACACACACACACACACACACATACATATATATATATATATATATATATATATATATATATATATATATATATATATTACAATATAGGTACAAGTGATAAACTACTCGTGTTTCACCATAAGGATCTTTAGGGTTAAATCCACTGAATTAATCGAGATACTGATCAATTGCAGTCGACTACACGGTGATCGGTATCTCGATTAATTCAGTGGATTTAACCCTGAAGATCCTTATGGTGAAACTCGAGTAGGTTATCACTTGTACCTATATTGTAATAAATTTGCTCTTCTAACGTATTGAGCACTTTGTATTTGTTAGGTCGCTGACTTACCTCCCTGAATTCTGCACCATCTAACCATCGTGACCATATTCACCGGTAAGTCACTTTTTCCATTATAAACACACACACACACACCCATATATATATATATATATATATATATATATATATATATATATATAGAGAGAGAAGAGAGAGAGAGAGAGAGATTGATTATATATATATATATTGATTTTATATATATATATATATATATATATATATATATATATATATATATATATTGAGATTGAGATTGAGATTGAGATTGATATATATATATATATATATATATATATATATATATGTATATTGAGATTGATTTTTCTCGATTTGTTTAGCGTTACATTTAAGTAGTTAAATCCCGCCTAATTAATCATTAATGAATTAACTTTCAAAACAATAAAAAATTAAGCACATATTCTCCCAAATATTGTCGGCTGAAAATAGCCATATTTGTTTATATATATATATATATATATATATATATATATATATATATATATATATATATGTGTGTGTGTATATATATATATAATATATATATATATATATATATATATATATATATATATATTACCACCTACACGTGCGAAGTAGATGCAGAAAATCGAGCGGCCTGGCGCCTTATCGTTAAGCAAGGCATGAAGAGTTGCCTATACAGCAAAGAGAGCCAGAAAGAAGGAGAGAGAAGAGCAGCCTCAGAAAGCATCACTGTTTGTGTGCACTCAGAACTCTCATTCTCCTATTCTCATCGCCTTTACTAATAGCTGAAAGGGAGGGCAAACGAATTCCTACTTCTTGTGAGAGTTATATGGAATAAAAAATATCCTATTATAGCTTACAAGCAAACTCTCCTCTCGTAATTTATTGGGTATCATTCTATTAATATTTTCCACCATCTATGATGACTTGTTCAGCACCTCTGTAAATAGATAGCAGTCGACTGATTTTAGGGCATCTCAAATTTTGTTGGATTATTCTCTGCTGAAGTCTGTTATTCGTTGCAAGTAATTATATCGTTGCAAGTAAGTATTCTTACTTAATAATTCTCTGGGGCTTTGAGATAAAAAATGGATCACCTTATCCCAGCAAGACGGCAAGACCTAGTATTGATTAACAAAAGAGAAAGAACTTGCCAACTGGTGGATTTTGCAGTTCCAGCAGATCACAGTGTGAAGCTGAAGGAAAACGAAAAGATGGAAAAATACCTGGACCTTGCTAGAGAACTGAAAAAGATATGGGATATAAAAGTCAAAGTCATACTAATTTTAGTTGGTGCACTTGGAACGGTCCTAAAAAATTTGGAAAAAGAGTGGAACCATCCAGAATACTGCACTGCTACAATCTGCCAGAATACCCAGAAGACTCCTGGAGACCTGAGAAAACTTGTTATCACTCACACTCCAGGGATATACCATCAGGTGTGACAAACTAATAATAATAATAATAATAATAATAATAATAATATTAATAATCGTCGTTCGGCCGACCATTGAGTAAAATTGAAAGAATGTTAAAAGATAGACAAATACTTAGACCTTGCCAGAGAACTGAGAAAACTTTGGAACATGAAGATGAAGATCGTGCCAGTTGGGATTGCTGCCCTTGAAACGATCCCCAAAGCTCTGGAAAAGTATATGGGTGAACTGGAAATCAGAAGAGAATCGAGACCATCCAATACTCAGAAAAGTCTTGGAGACGTGAGGAGACTTGCTGTCACTCAGCCTCCTGTGAACCACCAGCTACGGTGTGAAAAACTAATAATAATAATAATAATAATAATAATAATAATAATAATAATAATTGGGAAAGGAGTACTTCCAACTACTTTCCCTCCAGCTATGGGTAAATAGTAGGGAGATTGAGCTCTTTAACGCTGGCTAGATGACCACTCTAGGAGATGGAAGACTCTGAATCCATATATATATATATATATTATATATATATATATATATATATATATATATATATATAACCTCCGGACGAGATGCGAGACAAGGTCAATTCGTAAGCTTAGTTTATCAGGGTTGGAGTTTCCATCTCCTAGAGTGGTCATCTATCCAGCGTTAAAGAGCTCAATGTCCCCTACTATTTACCCATATTATCTTATATATATATATATATATATATATATATATATATATATATATATATATAGGATAATATGAAAAATACACAAATGTTGTTCAAGTATTTCGATCTGATAAAAATTTTCAGAGATCAACAGATCGAAATATTGCAGTATCAGCCTAATACGAAACTTTATTTGAACAACATCTGTGTGTTTTTCATATTATCTTACCCTTATATACCGTCGGATTCATTACCTTTCTTTTAATTAATCAATAATATATATATATATATATATATATATATATATAATATATATATATATATTCTTGTGTCTACAGGAAAAGTTAGAAATAATTAGATTCCCACATAAAAATGACTTAATTAATAAAAAGGATGAGTTCCTAGGAAAATGTATGCATAGATTACGCAATGCATTAGAATACCAATAAGATAAAATTGATCAATAAGGGCATAATACAGTAAAATTATGATAAAGCAGTAACAAAGAAAAACTACTAGAAAAATAAAGAAATAAAGAAATAAATTAAAATGAAAACTTAGCCAAACTTCAGACTAACTGACCCCATAAAGGTCAATAGAGTAAGTTGAAGATAGTGGTAAGGGTAATAAAAGTATAATATTACGGCGCACTACTACCCACGTAGGTCAAGATAGTAGGAGCTTAACCTCAACTATAAACTAGCAGCCTACTAAGATTAAATTTCAGGAAGAATTAAAGAGATATCAGTCTAGCTATATAAAGTAACCGAAAATATCAACTCAATCTCCCTGATGAAGGTGTTAGAGTAACACCGAAACCGCGGTCGGGAAATAACTTCTTCTACAACTATATATATATAATAAACTAGTTTGTCCCAGCCACAACGTTGATATTGCCCGATATTTTCTTTTTCAACAAGAATAACACACTGATAACTAACTTACTTGAAATGCTTACGCAAGTTACCTGGAGCAAAAGTGCTCATATCTGCAAAAGGAAATTTTGAAGGAGTGTCATTGAACGCGTTCTTTTTTAAAATATTGCGTTTATAAGAATATATAGCGCTGCCAGCACAGTCTGTCTTTGGATATTTTTCGCAAACGAGAACCCTCCATACGAGCAAGATGACCAGATAAGCATATGCAAATTTTAATAAAATAGACTCAATACTCACACACACACACACACCACACACACACCACACATATCTCCTCTCTCTCTCTCTCTCTCTCTCTCTCTCTATTATATATTATATATATATATATATATTATATGTGTGTGTGTGTGTGTGTGTGTGTGTGAAGAGATAGAAGTGAATCAGCCGGTATGTAGTATATTAAGAAAATTGAAAACACCGAGGTTTAGATAAGTTGAGTGGTAAGGCTATTGGCCGACGCTGCAGTGGTTCGATCTATTGATTAGATCCTCTTCAGGGCATTTGTTGGTATATGGAAGGTGATAAAATTTTTTATCACAGAATAACAAGAAAAGCAAGTGATAGTCCTTGTTTATCGGTCTCTTCAAAATTTGAAATCTGAAGAAAGGACCCTGAAAAAAGTCGACGGTTTGAAATATGACGTCAAATATTTTACTGTGTGAGTATGAGAGTGTGTGAGTATGTGTATCGAAAAAAGGCATTGTGCATTTTATCACCTTCCATATACCAACAAATACCCTGAAGATGATCTAATTAATAGATTTAAACCTGTGTTCTTTCAATTTTCTTAATATACTACATATATATATATATATATATATATATATATATATATATGTGTGTGTGTGTGTGTGTGTGTGTGTGTGGTTTCATGGAGGCGCATGGTCTAATGTAGGAAATAGACTCGTCAACGCGAGTTCAATTCCTGGACGAGGCATTTCACATTGCGCTAATACCCTTGGGAAAGGTATGAATCCAATTCTCCGTCCAGCTATGGGTAAATATCAGGGCAGACTGGACTCTTTAACTATGGCTAGGTAACCAGTCTAGGAGAAGGAAAACTCTGAATTCAAACCTGTTAAACGCTGCTTAAGAAAGTGACCTTGTGTCGCATCCTGCTCGTGCGGAGGAGTTGGTATATATATATATATATATATATATATATATAGCAATCTACACGGATATTACAAATATATATATATATATATATATATATATATAATAAAGTTAAAAGAAGGAAATTAATCCGACAGTATGAGTATGAAAAGTTGGAATGAAAACATCACACAATGCAGTTAAAGAGAAAACAATTTATAATATAATCATAGCTGATACTGATCAATATTTCGATTTTATAAAAATCATCATCAGAGCTCATTCACTCCGTGTTGTTTGGGTCGGAGAAAAATGTCAAATCAGTTCAACACGGAGTGAATGAGCTCTGATGATGATTTTTATAAAATCGAAATATTGATCAGTATCAGCTATGATTATATTATAAATTGTTTTCTCTTTAACTGCATTGTGGGATGTTTTCATTCCAACTTTTCATACTCATACTGTCGGATTAATTTCCTTTCTTTAACTTATATATATATATATATATATATATATATATATATATATATATATATATATATATATATATATAAGTTAAAAGAAAGGAAATGAATCCGACAGTATGAGTATAATGGAGAAGCAGCAAAGTTCACTTTTGAATTAAATCCCACCCTATTTTTGACCAATAAGGGTTTAAAAAATTTTTCTGTAGATTATATGTTAACTATTGGTCTAGTTTAGCTACTTCGGTAGACCATACGCCTAGGAACTGCAAGGGGAGAGTGAGATACCCATTCATCACCATTACTCCCAAATCCACTTTGAATCGGAGTGGTAGAATCTGTTAGGTCCCCATCTATGAGTTAAATAGATTAGAAATGTAAACAATGTATTAAAATGAGTTTTAAAAGAAGTGAATACCTAACAAGACCGATTAAATCTAAAAACATATTCGGACCAGGGAGCAATGGTGATGAAGGAGTGCTCCACATTCTCCAACCTCCAAAACTGGAACCTCACCATCAGATAGATTTTACGTCATTCCAGGACATGAAGACCCCAGCTACAGCCTTCTAGCACCCATTTGATAAAAAGGGTTCGGCCCCATAAATGCAATAAAGTTGGGACAATTATATAGGTGCTAAGGTTTGACGTGACCAGCCGATTGATCGGAGGGGACCTATCTAACAGTCCGTCTAGCCCAGGTAAGGCTCAAAGTGGGAGTATTGCTTGCCATGGACTGATCAACCACCGGTTCTATCCTTAAGCATCACGGGTGCCACCCACGGCTAACAGGTGTCCCAATTAGGAAGTCTTACACCTCTGCAGTCGGATTATTCTAAAGCCACAAACGACAGGCCGGAATCTAATTGGATAGAAGGTAAATGTTCAGCTCACTATAGAAATATCGATAGATATCTGTGTGTATATAGAAAAGATATATTAACCTTTTTTTTATATCTAAATACTTTTTGATAATGTTTAGTGAAAATAAAAGGGAAATATAAAAATACAAGGAAGTCAGAAAACGAGTGAAACTTATCCATCACTACTACTCGACTCCAATATTTATTCAGTCCACACATATATGTCTATCTCTCGCTT
>CM042162.1:41062286-41064910 GCA_023376005.1 Doryteuthis pealeii | reverse complement strand
TAGCAGGCAAGTGTTCTTACCTACCACACCAAACGACTTAGCAGAATTTTCTTCGGTTTGTTAAGTAGTAGTATTTTATACTGCTGATGAGGCCTAATAGGCCGAAATGTACATACAGGAGATTGATTTTTCTCGATTTGTTTAGCCTTACATTTAAATAGTTTAATCCGCGCCTAATTTAATTATTAATGAATTAAATTTCAAAAAATAGGTTCGACTTCATTTAAGCACATATTCTCCCAAATATTGTCGGCTGAAAAATAGCCATTATCACAAACATCGTCTGTTTGTTTACGTTTTCGTTAAGTTCGTGTAGAGGTCACTTAAGAGGAATATAAAATACTTACTACTTAACAAACGAAAGAAAAAATTTCGCTAAGTCCGTTTGGCGTTGTGGACGGTAAGACACTTGCCTGCTAATTTGACAGACACGGTTTCGAATCACAACACGGGGCGCGTCTTCGTATCTATAGCTCTGCTGATGAGGCCTAATAGGCCGAAATGTACCATACAAGATTGATTTTCTCGATTTGTTTTGCCTTACATTTAAATAGTTTAATCCCGCCTAATTAATTATTAATGAATTAATTTCAAAAAATAGGTTCGACTTCATTTAAGCACATATTCTCCCAAATATTGTCGGCTGAAAAATAGCCATATCACAAACATCGTCTGTTTGTTTACGTTTCGTAAAGTTCGTGTAGAGGTCACTTAAGAGGAATATAAATACTACTACTTAACAAACCGAAGAAAATTCTGCTAAGTCCGTTTGGTGTGGAGGTAAGACACTTGCCTGCTTAATTTTTGACAGACAGGTTTCGAATCACACACGGGGCGGTCTTCGTATCTATAGCTCTGCTTGATGAGCCTAATAGGCCGAAATGTACATACAGAGATTGATTTTTCTCGATTTTGTTTAGCCTTACATTTAAATAGTTTAATCCCGCCTAATTAATTATTAATGAATTAAATTTCAAAAAAATAGGTTCGACTTCATTTAAGCACATATTTCTCCCAAATATTGTCGGCTGAAAATAGCCATATCACAAACATCGTCTGTTTGTTTACGTTTCGTAAGTTCGCTGTAGAGGTCACTTAAGAGGAATATAAAATACTACTAACTTAACAAACCGAAGAAAATTCTGCTAAGGTCCGTTTGGTGTGGAGGTAAGACACTTGCCTGCTAAATTGACAGACAGGTTTCGAATCACACACGGGGCGGTCTTCGTATCTATAGCCCTGCTGATGAGGCCTAATAGGCCGAAATGTACATACAGAGATTGATTTTTCTCGATTTGTTTAGCCTTACATTTAAATAGTTTAATCCCGCCTAATTAATTATTAATGAATTAAATTTTCAAAAAAATAGGTTCGACTTCATTTAAGCACATATTCTCCCATATATATATATATATTATATATTTATATATATATACGCATAAGTGTCGACTGCCACATAGTGACTTGTGACATATCATAGGTGTTTTTGCTAACAGAACTATGATTTAAAAATCCTGATTAATAATTAATTCCCGTTTATGAGATGTCAGATGACTCTTAACCTCAGCTGCTGACTTACCTGACTTAAGTAAAGTATGACAAACGAGGTCTGGATCTTTTACTGGGGTTAGGAAGCTACAGTTGTGGACTATCATTTTTATGAATCTTTTTGTCTTTCTAATGAAAGACTTGATTTCCACATTTTACCACAAGCAACACATATATTAGGTGACAAGGAAAGTTTATAAGTTTCTTGATCTTTCTAGAAATTTATAAGAGGTGACGATAACAAAATACGTATTTTAATTCTCAGCACCATCTGGCTGATACATAGATGAATAATACCTCCGTAAATCACGTTTCAGTTCTCATGTGCTTTTTTTAATGATTTGGCGCCAAATATTTATATTATTGGTTTCTCTCCATATATATATATATATATATATATATATATATATATTATATATATATGGAGGAAACCAATAGATATAAATATATGTCGGATTACTTCCACTTGTTCTTCATATTATATATATATATATATATATATATATATATTATATATATATATATATTCTGACACCCTGTCGGTATGTCCAATAGTGCACATATCGATATGACCGATAGCCGATTCAGTTTGAAGGTAGATTTGCAAGTGCGTAGGCGACTAGCGAACAAGAAAGTTACGAATCTGTTTAACTCTTACATTCTTATCTCCAAGAAAAAACCTGCAAGAAATTCTTAATACTATTATGCGTAAGGGTAGTTTGAGGTAGTTTCATGAAAGTGCAGATGACCTAGTGAACCCATCGCTATGACAACGACCAGAGTACCAACACCTCCCCCAGCGCCCCCACGATTGCTTGTGGCTTTGAATCCGCGCATGTCAAAAACACAGTTAAAGAATCTGACCGGCGGAAAACACGTGAAAAAGTGAGCTCTGAGAAAAATTACACATTTTGATTTTTAAAGATGGGCGATCAAGGATATTGCAGACGATTGACTACGAATTAAAACCAGTTCATTTTGGATAGAAAGACTCCACCGATGATAAAAAAAAGAGTAAATAAAAAAAAGGACTGAATATTTTTTTATTTTTAAGGAACTTTTTGACGGATTCCAAC
>CM042162.1:41052286-41057286 GCA_023376005.1 Doryteuthis pealeii | reverse complement strand
AAAAAGTCGACGGTTTGAAATATGACGTCAAATATTTTACGGTGTGAGTATGAGAGTGTGTGATTGTGTGTATCGAAAAAAGGCATTGTGCATTTTATCACCTTCCATATACCAACAAATACCGCTTAAGAAATTGACCTTGTGTCGCATCCTGCTCGTGCGGAGGAGTTGGTATATATATATATATATATATATATATATATATATATAATTTAACCATATTTGTGAATGTTATAAACTGATTTAATGTAGCTTTTTTTCCCATTTGCAATATCCGAATAAATCGTTAAATTTCACAAAATTAATATAAATAAGGAAAGTAATGTTTAAGTAAACTTTTGAATTATATATATATATATATATATATATATATATATATATATATATATATATATATATATATATATATATATTATATATATAATTCAAAAAGTTTACTTAATCATTACATTCCTTATTTTATTTAATTTTGTGAAATTCAAGGATTTTACACGGATATTACAAATATATATATATATATATATATATATATATATATATATATATATATGTATATATATATATATATATATATATATATATATATGAGTATGAAAAGGTGGAATGAAAACATCCCACAATGCAGTTAAAGAGAAAACAATTTATAATATAATCATAGCTGATACTGATCAATATTTCGATTTTATAAAAATTATCATCAGAGCTCATTCACTCCGTGGTGTTTGGGTCGGAGAAAAATGTCAAATCAGTTCACCCAAACACCACGGTGTGAATGAGCTCTGATGATGATTTTTATAAAATCGAAATATTAATCATTATCAGCTATGATTATATTATAAATTGTGTTCTCTTTAACTGCATTGTGGGATGTTTTTATTCCAACTTTGCATACTCATACTGTCGGATTCATTTCCTTTCTTTTAACTTATATATATATATATATATATATATATATATATCTATATATATATATAATTCCATATGTCTGAAATTTTGTATGTTTGTTTATACAACGACTCTTATAAAAGAAAATTGGTGGAGAGCAGCAAAGTCCAATTTGGAATGAAATTCCCACCCTATTTTTGACCAATAAGGGTTACAAATTTTCTGTAGATTATATGTCAACTATTGGTCTAGTTTAGCTACGTCGGTAGACCATACGCCTAGGAACTGCAAGGGCAGAGTGAGATACCCATTCATCGCCATTACTCTCAAATCCACTTTGATCCGGAGTGGTAGAATTGTTGCAGATTGACTATTGTTTAGTTTGTTTTGCGCGGGAAGTTCGAAAAGACAAAGGAAAATTGAACTGAGAAGACAATGGCTAAGGTAGACAGAAGGTCTGGTGTGACAAAGGACTTCCTCTATACAAGCGGAAAATTGAACAAAGAAACTGGAAAGGGAAGTAAGGACTTCCGGCTGAAGGACAAAGAGAAAGATTAAAACGCGTGGGCGGTCGTCAATACTTAAGCAGTTGTCAGTCCACCCAGAGGCAGACCCCAGAGAGACAGCGGACAGAGCGGACTGACTGACCGCTGACACGGTCGGTCGCTGCCAGCGAGCAGTGAGGCGCGCTCACCACCTTCCACCACACCAGCAGTAGTAGTGCCCATGATCAATGCCCGTCACCCATCCACCACGTACAGCCGAGATGAGAGAAATAAAGTCAGATCTCCTACTACATAGAGCATGCCTTGTGAGTTCATTTAAGCGACCACTAGATACATCGTCTAGGGGTCAGAAACGATCTCCGCTGTATACCAGCAACGTATACGAGTCAGAGTAGCGTGAGTTTGAAGATGCCAGTATATAACATGTGCGATGTTGTGGCTTGAGTCGAGCCCTATGCAACAGAATATCTTAGGTCCCCATCTATGAGTTAAATAGATAATAAATTAATTTAAACAATGTATTAAACTGAGTTTTAAAAGAAGTAAATACCTAACAAGACCGATTAAATCTAAAAACATATTCGGACCACGGAGCTATAGTGATGAAGGAGTGCTCCATATTCTCCAAACCTCCAAAACTGGAACCTCACCATCAGATAGATTTTAACGTCATTCCCAGGACATGAAGACCCCAGCTGCCGCCTTCTAGCACCCATTTGATAAAAAGGGTTCGGGCTTCCCATAAATGCAATAAAGTTGGGACAATTATATAGGTGCTAAGGTTTGACGTGACCAGCCGATTGATCGGAGGGGACCTATCTAACAGTCCGTCTAGCCCAGGTAAGGCTCAAAGTGGAGTATTGCATGCCATAGACTGATCAACCACCTGGGTTCTATGCTTAAGCATCACGGGTGCCACCCACGGCCAACAGGTGTCCCAATTAGTGAAGTCTTACACCTCTGCAGTCGGATTATTCTAAAGCCACAAACGACAGGGCGGAATCTAATTGGATAGAAGGTAAATGTTCAGCTCACTATAGAAATATCGATAGATAATCTTGTGTATATAGAAAAGATATAGTAACATTTTTTTATATCTAAATACTTTTTGATAATGTTTTAGTGAAATATAAAAGGGAAATATAAAAAATACAAGGAAGTCAGAAAACGAGTGAAACTTATCCATCACTACTACTGGACTCCAATATTTATTCAGTCCGACACACAAATATGTCTACATTATACTCACCATTAATTCATCACACACACACACATATATATATATATATATATATATATATATATATATATATGTGTGTGTGTGTGTGTGTGTGTGTGTAACCTTTTCGATGTCAATATTTCACTCGTTGTTTTCTTTATAATCTTGTCTTCCCAGAGGGAGAACACACAATAAAATTCCTGAATTTTCTGAAATTGTTTATAGCAGGGGACCTATACATTTTTGAATACAAACAAAATCTAAAGAAATATGACCAATTTATTATCAATGAACTAGTCGCGTACAGTTTTTTGGCATACGGTACAATACGTTAGGGGAATGTTGTAGTAAACATTGACTGTTTAAAGGGAAAAAAGGTCTTCAATGTCTATTGCTATTAAATCAATGATATAATGATAAAGATACGACAATAATTCATCCCGAGTGACCAAAAGAAAAAAGCTTCATTAAAACTGACCATAATTTTAAAGACAAAGTAATTTGAAATGTAATGTTATGCTCTTAAAATACAGAATAAAACAAGTTATGCATTTGATTATTCTCCCTCTAGCTATGGGTAAATATATCACACTAGATTCCTTGGTGTTATAACCAGTCTAAGAGAAGGAAAACTCTGAATTCAAAATTCCGCTTAAAAGCTATTGATCTCGTGTTAGACCTAAAATAGATTTTTTTTTAAATAAAAAGAATATTACTTCTAAAACTTTAATAGCAAAATAATTTTTCGAAGTGTGAACTTGTCTGAGCCATGATTATATCTTAAAATGGGGATTATGTGTATGTAACCAAAACTACCTCACCACCGATGCAAAGAAAATATACTTAAGATGCAGTCGTAGCGTAACGATTTTCGCCGTAGGCAATGGGTTTTGATACCAGATTTCACATTCTCAACGAGGCTGTTTGCAATGTATATACAACCCCTCCACAGAAAATAATAAATGACACAAGGTCATTTTCTTAAGCGGGGTTTCTATAAGCACTATGTGAAATGCAAACAGCCTCATGTAGGATTTGAATTCGCCTGGTCGTGTTAATTTTCTACGACTTTAACCATTATACCACATGCGTACATATTGCAATTTTCATAGCGCTCAGTGTTTCGATCTATTAATTAGATCTTCTTCAGGGCATTTGCAGCATTGGCTAATAAACTTACCACTCAATTTATTTAAATCTGTGTTGTTTCAATTTTCTTAATATACTACATACCGTCAGATTCACTTCCATCTCTTCACACACATATATATATATATATATATATATATATATATATATATATATATATATATATATATATATATATATATATAGTTGTTGGTCTGTTAATAAACTATAGTTCATAAATAGTAGACATTCAGAAGCTATTTTTATTTATTTATTTATGTTTTTATGACGTAAGTCAAATTTGCATTCTTTAATATTTTTGAGACCATTAATGATCTTTGGTGCTGAAGAATTAGCATTTTTAGAAAGAAAAAAAAAAGAATGAAAAAGAATTCCCTGCTTTTAAGGCTGAATTGTTCATGTTTAGCTCAATCAATAGCTTGGGGAAGAACATGACAGTTATGTGAATTGTAATTTCTGCATGATATTAGGCAAGTCGTTGGTATATCATCCAGTCTTGAAGGGGGAAAAAATTTAATTCAAACCAGATATATTTCTTTAACATATAGACATCCCATCGTAGTCTAATGGTGTTACTTAATCTATGCGGTTGCATAAGATTATTGTCAATCCCCTGTAATTCTGAGGGGATGACCGTTTTCATACCATGGCCGGGTCCTTCCATGGAAAATTACAGAAGCCCGCCAAAATACGTGAAGTCACGAGGACCTTTTGAGTCCCCAGTTTTCAGTTAGACGTCAGGCAGAGAAGTCGGCCATTTTAGGTCCTGCCTAAACTGGAACTCAAGCGCGCTATGTTAGTTAGCAGATGTCTGGTGGGGATTTAACAATCAAATAAGATCAAAAGTAAATCGAAGTCTTGTGTTTATTATCTAAAAACTAACAATGATACAGGACTTCTGATAGAGAGAAATCCCTAACAGAAAACCAGACCGAAGTCCCTAAGTCAACTCCAGACGCAAGATCTGAGAAAATGCCAGACCAAGTCAAGATGATAGAAGACATACCAAAGACGATCAGAAGCATACCAAAACGGCCAACAGAAGAATAGATGTCCAAGTAAGTGAAGAAGAAGAGGTATGCAACATTATAATTATTTAGTGCCAGTGAAGAAGGCACTATGCAACAATGGTTTGCAAGTTAGTTTTGCAGATTCATTACTACTGAATAGCGAGCTTTATTCTCGCTGGAAATCTGATGCTTGTGACGTCATGTCACTTAATACACGTGAAGAATGCATTC
>CM042162.1:41034786-41047286 GCA_023376005.1 Doryteuthis pealeii | reverse complement strand
TTTTTTACATTTTATTTTTCGATTTTCGGTACTTATTTTCTCATAAAACAACAACGTAAAAGATTTTTGGGGTTCTATTCATAACTTCGGTCTTTTATCTCTTTATTTTACTGTAATTATTATCGAAATGACCAACTCGCAAAACATTTTACGCCCCAACATAAGAGGGGTCAAAATTAAGTGACTGAAAAAAATGAGAAAATTTTGAAATAAAATAAATAATGCATTATAAAGATCGTTCATTGATAAATAAACACTGAAAATTCATTAAAATCCGATAATTCCCTGATTTTGGTAAATTATTTTCTGTAGGGGGGCTAAAGTCATTTTGTAAAAAACGCATTTTAGGCTCATTTTGCCAGTAGCTATTATATAGAGATTACCGTCAATAAGCCTCAGTAGATAAGGAAGCATTAGTCCTGAATAAAAAGGGTACGTAGTGATAGACACCGAACTAGAACAATAAGACTGGGGAGCATAGTATTAATATCTATTAATAATGGAGATTCGCTTCCGGTTTTTGTCTGTAACAAAAATTACGTCATGCTTACGTCACATTACCCAAGATCGTCATACCATAGAATAAATACACTTAAAATTTGAACATGCAACATTAGACAGTCCTCACTGTTTTTTAAAAACATGTTTTAATAAATACTTGACTGGTATTATATATCTATATATAGTTTGTTTTATTCTAATGCATATCTAAAGTTTACATTTCAAATTGTTTAATTTTTTAATCCCTTAATGAATTTGATGATTTTACTTACCTAGGGTACAAACTCGCTGACATTGGATTTTTTTACTCCCACCCCTCATATGTTTGACAAACCTATTGCTACATCGCCCGGAAGGTTTTTTTTTTTAATTTTGTACTAGTAATAATAATATCCGTTTTAACTGTGTCAATAGAAGTAGTACAATCCTGATATATTTTGATTGGAAGCATATATACTATTAAGGTATACTTATTATGACCAATATATATATATATATATATATATATATATATATATATATATAAGGGTTTTGGAATTTGCTTGAAGCATTGTGTTTATATTGGTTTGTTGGTTGGTTTTGAAGGCTATCACAATGCTAGTGTAAAAAATGCAGGTAACTGTGGTTTTGTTTGTTAACCTGTTATTTACTCCAATTCTTAATATTTCGGGATAAAAATCCCTTCTACAGAAGATTACTAGAACTGAAGCTGTTGCTAGTGGCTGTTCATTTGTTCTGTCTCATGTCTTCCAAATCCTGTGTGTGTGTGGGGGTGCTTGTTTGTGTGTGTGTAAATGTGTGTGTGTGTGCGCGCGCTTATGTCTGTGTGTCTGTCCATTTCCTTTTCTTTTAAAACAAAATATTATTCCAGATTTGGCTCGCCCTCTAAGCATGTTTTTTTGTTGTTTACAAACACGCCCATCTGATCCCGTTTTTTTTTTAAATTTCAGATTTTAAATTTTATTAATTTGTGTCTGAAATTAACATTCCAGATATCGTTTGATTGTTTATGGGTGCGGGTAGGTAAATTTACTGTCTATCAAAATCACCTGTTGTCCTGTTGTGTGTGTGCGGTGTATTTGTTCTTAAGTTCCAACAACATGTGTGTGTTTGTGCGCGTGCGCGTGTGCGTGCGTGTGTGCGTGTGTGTGTGTGTGTGTGTGTGTCTTATTTGTAGGGTGTGTGTGTTCTGTTTGCATGCGTGCCTTGTTCATATACGTTCATATGTGTGTATATGTGTGTTGGATTTAGGAGCTTAGAATGAAATTAATTTGATTAAAAATTGTAATTATAGATCCCGCCATAATCTATATATTTTGTTTTGTTTTTTAATATTATATTTATCTTATTTTATTTTATTATTTTTTTATTTAATTTTATTTTTATTTTTTAATTTCTTATTTGTTTTGTTTTTTAATATTATATTTATCTTATTTCATTTTTTATTTTTTTTATTTTAGTTTCTCATTTGCCTTGCTCATATCGATGTATATCCAGTGTGTGTGTTGGATTTTAAAAGGTTAGAATAAAACTAATATCAATCAAGAACTATCATTATAGATTCTGCTGATTTGGTTTTTAGAGGTTAAGGTAAAAAGTAGGTTAATACTGTGATTTTCCTATTTTTTTTTTTAATTATTATTATACATATATCATATATATGGTTTATGTGTGTATGTATATATAAATGTATGTATTTATGTGTGTATATGTACGGCTTAAATGACATACTGAATTCTACAGAAATTATTTAACAACAAAATCCCATAAAAGTAAAAATATTTTTAGTCAAATTTGTGACGACGAGTTTACAATCTTAGTTGTAATAGATATGATATACGCTCATGCACTGGTTCATTCCTCTTTTGCTAAATATCATGCGACGGACACACTTGAATTTAAGATGTCTGTCATCATACACACACACACTCACACACACGCAAAGCGCATATATATATATATATATATATATATATATATATATATATATATATACGAGTACAGATGTATATACATATACGAGTACAGATGGATAAAAAGTTAAACAGCTTTCATCCGTTTGGCTTTAATAAAAAAACAGGCCCAATTTAACATAGGGCAATAAAACTGTCTACACATACGAGGGTGGCCGATGTCACCTAAATAAACAAACACTGACCACCACGCATCAAACAAGCCACTCTTGACCCAATTAAAAATCTAGAAGTCACGCGCACAGTACCGTGATACAGACACACACTCACATTCACACACGTATATGTAAACACACACATACATTTATATGTCATACACACAACTCCCATGAACCGCCCCTCACATATATAAGAGTATTAAAAAATAACCCACCTCATAGAGGTTCTTCACGGAACAAATGGACATGATATTACTAACACACTCGTCTACCCGGATTTTAATAGCATGTCAAACCCTCAAAAACACTTCAACTTTTATAGTTCTTCTATAATGCTCCCTTTCTAATAATCTGTCAACAATTTCTTCAAATAAGAAATGTTCTCCTGACGATGACCTAAGGTCGAAACTAATTGAGAATAAACAACATACAAGAAATATTCCTGATTGTCTTAATACTTTTGTTCGTACTATATATATATATATATATATATATATATATATATATATATATATATATATATATATATATTGTGTGTGTGTGTGTGTGTGTGTTGTATAATGAGAGATTAGATCTTCATTTTTTCTATTACAAAATAGGTTGACGTTTTTTCGTTTACACCGATTTTATTTCGGTGACGTTCGGGCTTAAATCTCAAACCACTAAAATTACAATGATTTTCTAATACCTTTTCAGTTTTTCATTTCTACCATAATAACAAGGTTGCACGAATCTGTTCGTTATCATCCCGCCAACAAGACATTTCCTTGTACTGACTCTTCAGCCCTATAATTTACGAAGCCTCATGTTAAAAGAATTACACACTTTACTTAGTTTACATTACACAAACTTCCCATCGATCCATAAATTATCTCCATATTATGCAGTGTTCATGACAAACGTTACTAAAAACAAACGAATATTTAACTAATTTGGCATTCGCATTATTGGACCTTTGGGGTCAATCAACTTCAAGTGAATTCAAATGTTCTACAATTATATAAATAAATGTAGGCATATGGTTTTATTTACTATTATCTGCGTTATTCGGACTATTGTCCTCATCTTCATTGTTATCTGTACAACTTTTCGGTCGATATGCCCTTCGGCCTTCTTCGGGTATTTCTTGTCGGACTCGGGAACCTTCTTGCATTCAGGAACCATCTTCTCGGACTCGGGAACCTTCTTGTCGTAACCGGGAACCTTCTTGTCGTAACCGGGAACCTTCTTGTCGTAATCGGGGGTCATCACAGAACTTTGAACGACAAGAAGGTTCCCGAGTCCGAAAAGAAGGTTTGCGAGCTCGAGAAGTTTCCCGAGTCCGACAAGAAATACCCGAAGAAGGCCGGAGGGCATATCGACCAGAAAGTTGTACAGATATCAATGAAGATGAGGACAATAGTCTGAATAACAAAGATAATAGTAATCATCAAGCCTCATCTCAAACATTAAGAGAAATGGTTTTATTTGTTGGGTGGCTGAGTAGCATTACTTATATAGCACGTCCTGTATATTACAAGGTGTTTTCAAAACATGCAAGGGTTTGTGTAACAAATGTTGCTTAACGTAAGGTCTGGTGGGTTTTATAACACCTCTTTCTTTTAAATCTATTTCTTATTTGGATTGTTATTGATACCTTTTTTCGCAGCATTCAATTCACAAGAAGTAGCTGACATTTTCGAATATTTGTCAGCTACTTCTTACACTTTTTATTCAGTACACGTTATAAGTTTTGGTCAGTATTCATTATACGAAGGTAATCCCAACGATTAAGTAGGAATCGCAGAAACGTTTATTGTCAAAGATGTTTACATCATGTTAAAGTTCCTCCCCTTCCTCGTCTTCTTTTTCGTCTTCGTCTTCTCCTGCCTCTTTTGCTCTTCCTCCTCCTCCTCTCACTCCTCCTCTCCTCTTCTCCTCCTCCTCCTCCTCCTCCTTCTTCTTCTTCTTCTTCTTCTTCTTCTTCTTTCCCTCCTTGTCTCCATTCTTCTTCTTCTTCTTCTTCTTCTTCTTCTTCTTCTTCTTCTTCTTCTTCTTTCCCCTCCTTGTCTCCATTATATTTCTTCCTCTTCTTCCACTTTTTTTCTTCTCCCTATCCTTATTCTTCTCCCTATTCTTCTCCCTTCTCTTCTTCCCCTACATCCTATCCTTCTTCTTTATCTACTTCTCCCTTCCTTCTTCTTCTTCTTTACATATCTTTTTACTACATAATCGTCATTTCGGTCGATGCTTTTTTCTTGGACAGTTTTGTACGCCCATGTCATACCAACTCACCGGCATGTCAGTAAAGAAGCGTTTAACCCCCTTTAACTCGGGGACGTTCTTATTGAACTTGCGAAACTTTTGGTCGAAATCGGAAGTGTTCATGGAACTTCGAACCGAACAGTTTATTTAATCCATTGAGGTTGATATGAAGGATCCCATTTTAATATACGATCAGATCACGCTTGGCTGTGGTATTCATGCACTGCATAGGCGAGAACTGTAATCGAAACCGGAACCTTGTGATTTCAACGCGGATTCTGTAACTGATTGAGCTAAACCGGCCCAAAACCTAAACCATACCTAAGAAAAAAAAAATCAACCAAATATAAAAGATTTGTCTTATCTTTTATTAAATATCATTCAATAAAAATCTATTTTAAATATAACCTATTACTAACAGGGAATATATATCATATATATATATATATATTATATATATAATATATATATGTGTGTGTGTGTGTGTGTGTGTGTGTGTGTGTCTGTGTGTGTGTTTTCTGTGTCTGTGTCTGTGTCTGTGTTTGTTTGTGTTGTGCAGGTGTTGAGGACCATGTTATTTCAGCTTAGAGAGTTGTTTCAATTTTATTTGGTGTAATCATTAGTGCTTAATATCAGTGTTCCTTGCATAATATTTTATGAAAAAATAAGAAGAATCTTATATCATTGATTTAGAAGAACATTATTTCTTATTCCGTTTCGTATTGAGAGTCTATATTACATTATATATATATATATATTATATATATATATATATATATATTATATATATATATATATATATTATTATTATATTATTATTATTGTTATTATTATTATTATTATTATTATTATTTATAATGTCGTTAAATAGATGTACCATCTATAATTTTGTATATTCTATCTTGTTATATCGTTCCTATTTATTTACGTCCTCTAATTTCTTTCTGACCTTAGCAGATGTTTCCGTATAAACTCCTTGATTTCTTTATTAGAACAATTTATTTACCTCACGGAAAATGTACAATATACTAGCAGGAAATGTACCTATTTGTATAACAGCTGCCATCGTAGAAATGTATTAGAATACCCGATTTTAAATCTATTCTACTGAGATATAATAGGTATCATTCCAACTAATATTCCTCAGGCTATGTGTTGGATATTCTGGAGGGAAAACTCTGAATTCAAATAGGTAGAGGGGCGGAGCAAAACACTTCCTGTATTATTTGTTTACTATTGAGATTTTACAAATGCTGGACATTTTTAAGTATATATTTCAATGTTATTTCATGTATATTTTTAATTTTTAAAATTATCCTCGAATATAAATTAAATTCATATTTTTTTGCAGCATAAAGCCATAATCGTGATATTCAATGCTTAATATATATTATAATATATATATTATATATATATAATATATATATATATATATATATATATATATATATATTCATACGGACATACATACATACCCACGAAGTGCCCTTTATGTATATATAAATTCATGTATGTTTTGTTGAACTCGACACACAATTTTTGTCTGACAAGTTTCTTTTCTATCCTTTTTAAATGTCTGTCCATCTTTTTCTACATCAGGGTGGAATTGGTATATGAATCCACCAAATGTTCTTACACGAGTACTTTCTGCACTACTCCCACCATTCCCCATAACATTCTTATAAATGTGTGAGCCCGCTATTTTTTACTGCTAAAGTTTGATAAAGAGAAATAATGGAAACATCTCACCAGTTCACACCTGATGACAGCACTAGGTAGTGCAGAACGTACTCGTGTAAGAACCATTGCTGAATTCATACACCAATTCCACCCTGATATAAAAAAAAACGATGGCCAGACAATTAGAAAAGAAACTCGTCAGACAATAATTGTCCGTCGAGTTCAACAAAACAAGCATAAAAGAAAAAATGCTGCCAAAATATACTTAGATAATTTCATCCAGACTTCATTTGGTAAGAAAATGACTATGCATTGCCTTTCTAGCATAGGACAGTTAGTGAGGTTGTTTCTTACTGGGTACCTCATATTTCAATTAATTTAAATCTTTACTTATTTGACTCATAGATGAGATCCTAATGGGTATTACTATTCCGGATCAGAGTGAACCCAGGAGTAATTGCATTGAAGGAGTACCCTGAACACTTTATGTATGTATTGAATTTCCATGAGCAGTGACATTCTCCAGTGGAACCAGTGGAATATAATATATATAATATATATATATATATTATATATATATATATATATATATATATATATATAAGCATTGAATATCACCGATTATGGCTTTATGTGCACAAAATATGGAAATTTAATTTATATTCGAGGATATTTAAAAATTAAAATATACATGAAAATAACATTGAAATTATACTTAAAAATGTCCAGCATTTGTAAATCTCAATAGTAAACAAATTAATACAGGAAGTGTTTTGCTCCGCCCCTCTACCTATTTGAATTCAGAGTTTTTCCTTCAGAATATCCAACACATAGCCTGAGGAATATTAGTTGGAATGATACCTATTATATCTCAGTAGAATAGATTTAAAATCGGGTATTCTAATACATTTCTACGATGGCAACTTTATACAAATACGTACATTTCCTGCCAGTATATTGTACATTTTGCGTGAGGTAAATAAATTGTTCTAATAAAGAAATCAAGGAGTTTATATGGAAACATCTGCTAAGGTCAGAAATAAATTAGAGGATATACATAAATAGGAACGATGGTCATGCCAGCGCGGGTCGTCCAGCAAAGACATTAACCAGTTCTGTGTGGATACTGGATGCTTCACAGAAGACCTCCAGAGAACAATTCATGATAGGGATGGTTGGTGAGATTTTGAAATGGATATCCGTGCTGCTAGCACAACATGATGATAGGATTTCAATTAATTAATGATAATCCTATTTTCATGATGATCCCTACCAACTATCGATCATCGTTTAGTTTAATATAAAGCTCTGGGTAACCTAGACCCATTTTAAAATGCACTGGTGAAAAATACTTGCAGAAACAGTCATTTAAGTTTTAATATAATAAAATATCATATTAAATTAGAAAGGCTAATGAAACTGAATAAGAATGCAGATAAAAAGATTTGGAACAGAGGGGGTATGATTGAAAAATAGAACAACTTTGAAAAATAACTCTTCCATCATTTTCCCTTACTCCCGTCTTTCATTGGTAAATTTTCCTAAATTAACTATTTAGTTAAAATAGGAAGTAAAGAATAGAATTACAGTTATTTCTTCTGGTTAATGAATTTCTTTTAAGATTTATCCCCGAGATTTTTGCTCATATTCAATAAGATAAAACCAAACAATTAGAAATCAATAATACTAAGCATATATTTATTAAAATCAAATTTTAAGATCAATATGCAAATTAGCCTTCCAATTCACACTGTAAACCGCTATTTTCTTGCATATATAAATACAATTGCATGTTATTAGTATGTAGATATGGTCAACAGTCTTAATGATGTAAAACAATTTTATTAATAATTGAAGTTTAAATAAAAATAAAATCATGGAGAATGTGATGTAAATAACTAAGGAAATTGTGACTTGAATAGTAATGTAGTTTCGGTTACAGACAGTCAAACCCACAATCTCCATTATAATAAGATTTCCATTAAGGTCTTTGTATTCAACAACCATTTCAACTAAGTATATTTTGCAAAAGGCGCTTTATGTGCAATGTATTGCATGTCATGAACTGCTCATCCACCTGGGCTCTATCCTTAAGCATCACGGGTCGCCACCCACGGCGAACAGGTGGCCCCATTGGGGGAGTCTTACCCCTCTGCAGAGGCGCAGTCGGTGCATTCTAACGCTCCAGCCGACAGGGCGGTGCCAAAATATACTTAGATAAATTCATCCAGACTCTTGAGTTAATTTAGTTTAATACAAAGCTCTGGGTAACTTAGACCCATTTTAAAATGCACTGTTGGAAAATATTTGCAGAAACAGTCATAAAATGGACAGACCTGAGAGGAGTATATATATATATATATATATATATATATATATATATATATATATATATATATATATTATATTTCTTTCCATTATATGTTTAAGGTCTTTGTATTCAACAACCATTTCAACTAAGTATATTTTTGCAAAATGCGCTTATGTGCAGTGAAAGGCTTTTCTATCGCACCCTAACACTCGCTGTTGTATTTGCATGTTAAACACATAACAAAAGGCAAACAGAAATATTTCGGCGTGAAACTTAAGATGATTAACTATAAACTGCGTCATAGAAAAGGGAAAGCACTTTCGAAAAATATCCCTGCACACAAACGCATGTTAACAGAAATATGCTAAATAGGAAATCGCATGCACATGAACAATCTGTTTTGAGGACAGATATCTGAATACCCTTTGAAAAATAATTACATGCATAATTTTCAAATACAACGTGAAATATCAATCAGCTATTGAATACGTTTCATACAAAAAACTTGTGGAATTGAATATCAATATACACCAATACTAGTATGGATAGAGGGCGTTGCCCGGGGGAAGATAACTTCATTTATTCATTTATGTAACAGAGTTATATAGCCCTTATCAACATCGGTTATATAAAAAGATATATATATATATATATATATATATATATATATATATATATATGAGAGAGAGAGAGAGAGAGAGAGAGAGAGAGAGAGAGAGAGAGAGAGACATCAAGAGGTGATAGTCTTACTCGATTCATTACGTGTTACTCTGCTGCTCCTGGTGATTCGTCTAACTCGGCTGGCCACCATCTTGTCTAATTGACTTCTATCTGCTGGCTACTTCTTCCTTGCTAATTCATCTTGGGCAGGGCTATCTGGTCATTGTCTTAATTATCTAAACACAAAAGACTTGAGTTTGCTTGATCAAGTTTTATTTTCTTCTAGCCCATATTTATTGGTTCCACGTAGGTGACTGAATTGACCCAGGAGGGCCAGCGATCACGTCGAATCTAATCTAAACCATCACGTGTCTGTCATGGCGCCCCAAATCACGCGCCTCAAAGGGGTCATTTATTAACAGTCACTGCTAATTTTATACGCATACTCCCTAATCCCAAAGTTAACGGCCCTTAATCTAAATTCTTAGCTACAGGTCTGTTCACAATTCATGGTCTCTCATGAATTGTAACAACTGTTATATTAAGTAATTTCATACGTCTCTTTGAAATCAAAGTCGGCATAGATAAGTATAGGGTGAATATAGACGGGTAAGATACCCCGCAAAAAGTGTGTTCTGTGGATGAGGATCCAGATCTAGATATCTGTAATATGAGGAGTACCACTTTATTGACATTATTGCCAGATTCACTCGGATGGGTAGAATCAGTTAGGTTTCTATCTACGAATCATATACAGGGTGTGCAAACGTAAGTATACAACGGTATCACACAGATGAAATTAGTAGCAAACTATCTTAACTCTCCTCATTTTGTAAAATGTTGGTTTCATTAGCCATATTTAATTGTGACTAAAAATTATGTTAATAATAATAATAATTAATGTTATTACACGTATATGTAACATTTGTTTGTTTAATAAATGCAATAAGTAGTGTATGTGTATTTTTTATAACTGTATACCTACTTTTGCACACCCCTGTGGATCCGTTAAAAAAACAATGCATGTTTAAAAATTAAAATAAATATCAAGTATACAAAAATATGCAATGAATGTTATTACCTAAGCTCTAGGCATAAAATAACGCCAAGCTTGTGTTATTAGAATGAATAAACTAATCAATAAACAAAATATAAGCAAATTATTTTTGGGGTTTATATGGGTTTTTTTTTCGGGTTTTTCTGCAGCTGTTTCCTTTGTTTAAATAAAGCAAATGTCTGCTTTATTAAATCACTATCCCTTATACAACACGTAGATTCCTTGATTTGATAAGCATATCTATAGAATACGCCGATTGCAAAGAGGTACCCACCACCCTTGGATATGGCCGGCGATCCGTGAAACCTGAGGACAGGATCGGGGTGGCTGTGCTCTCCTTGACCCGAATACTATGTGGTTCTGTGTCTTGTAATATTCTATTTCTACTAGGTTGTAGAAGCCAAACTCATTATCGGCCGGTCATGTTCAGCTATAGAACCTTATGATTTCCCGATCATATTCTTGAGATTGCTCTATTGGCAAACACCCAGCGATTTTTTATCCTATGAGCTGTTAGAAGCCGATGGCTTAGGGTCAATCAACAATAAATTAACTCTCCCAGTTTATTAACACGCGTGAAGTTAATGAAAATTATTTCTACCAGTTTATAAAACCACACAAATATATACTTACGAACTATTTGTCAAAAACATATATATATATATATATACGAAGATTTGGCATTAAGTAGTCAACAAGGTTTGAGCCCCCCCCCCCTGTCGGTGGGGCGTTAGAATGCACCGATTGCACCTCTGCAGAGGTGTAAAACTCCCTAAATGGGCCATCTGTTGGCCGTGGGTGGCGACCTGTGATGCTTAAGGATAGAACCCAGGTGGCTGAGCAGTTTATGACTTGCAATATTCCACTTTAGGCTTTTCTTGGGCTAGACGGGCGGTCGGAGAGCCCCCATCCGATCAATCGTCTGGCCATGTCAAGCCCTAGCACCTAATGATTGCCCCAACCCTATTTCCTTATGGCAACCCCAAATACATCTTATCACATGGGTGCTAGAAGGCGGTGGCTGAGGGTCTACATGTCGTAGGAATGATGTTAAACTCTATATGATGGTGAGGTTCCTGTTCTGGAGGTTTGGGGAATGTGGAGCACCCCTTCATCACCATTGCTCCCTGGTCCATTCTTATTCGGAGTGGTAGTATCTGTTAGGGTCCCATCTATGGGTTGAATAGAAAAACATGAGTTCATAAACAAAATTGTATTATGCATTAAGAATGAATTTATTTCAGAACTTTGTCGGTATTAAATGACCCACCGAGGTTGATATGCCGTAAAACAAAACAAACAAACAATGTTTGAGATGCCAGTAAATAAAATAATCAACCAACTAACCGAAATAATAAAGTCATATTATTTTACAAATAAAGTATGTCAATTAGTTTGGTGCATTCGAGTTGCAGAAGAACTCTCAGTGCGGTCAAAAATAATGTAAACAACCTACAAGAAAGTAGATGTACGGTCATTTAATCCTCTCACACAAACCATGGAATCTTGCACATTGGCACGCTAGTGTGAACCGTCCAACAAGGACCTACATCGATTAGCTCTGCGCTGATTCTGGATACTGCACAGAGGACCTACCAGTGGCGATGACCGATAGGGACTGTTCACGAAAGATTGTCATGGATATCCGTTCAGGTAGCACGGCTTGCTGATGATGACGATACGATAATAAAATTATATCTCAAAATTTGAAAGGGAAATATCGTCCTTTGTTAAGTACGTACCATCATTGTGTTGAAATTCAATGATGAATTGATTTTTGGTAGAATTTTAAACCTGACATGTTTCTATGCAAATTACTCAGTTACACAGTGCAAAATAAGACTTTTCAAACACATTTATCTCCCTTTACTTAGACTTTACTCAATGAACTTTTATAACACAATATTCTGTGATCG
>CM042162.1:40994786-41024786 GCA_023376005.1 Doryteuthis pealeii | reverse complement strand
AACAAATGGTGTCCCTGTTACTCTCAAGTTCGACAACCTTTTTAGTTCTCTGGCCATGTCCAAATATGAGTTAGTATTTTTTTATTTAAAAAATTTTCATTCTGTAGCCCACTGGTACAGCAACATCCACTCGACCATGGTTTATTTTTCATGTTAATTAACAGTAAGTATGGTCTTCCGGTCGGGATTAGGTGATCAGTTTGTATCTCAAAGTCCTAATGAATGTTACGCATCTCATTTTATAGGACGTATCATTGTTTGAGCATATACCATGGTTATTTTTCTAACTTGCAAATTTTCCCCCATGGAGGTATTTTACTGAGTTCTTAATGATAGCAAGTCTCCTCGGGTCTGCAGAACATTTCAAAATATTCTCGCCGATATTAATAATGGAATTATTCAGATCTCATTTCTTCCTGTCATTTTCAATTCCTCCAATCTACTTTCCAAGCCATTGTGGACCCTTGCAAGGACACCAACGACAATTTATATCGGTTTTTCATTTTCCCAATGTGTACCACAAGAACAGCAAAACCACTGGATGATGTTTTTTTCTTGTTGAGGCTACGATTATTTTATTTGTATTGTTTACTTCTTTGGTTATAGGTTGACTACGTATTATCACATATATAAACCACTATGTATATTACTTATGTACTTAGTGGTATATATATATATATATATATATATATATATATATATATATATATATATATATATATATATATATATATATATATATATATATATATAATATGGAATTAAACAAAAGACACATCTCCTGTTTAACAATTTTATTTTTGATCTTTTCGAGTTTTCTGGACAACTTTTTAATATTTGGGTGGAATTCATGGATAATTCCACCAAAGTTCAAGTCCCGGGTACTTTCGGCACTTTGAAGTGCCATTATCAGGGGTGATGTGTTCCAGTTTATTAAAGAAATTTTATTAACGTGGAGGCTGGAAGGAGAATAATTAATGAGAAAGGTGTTATAGTCTTTTTAATATATATATATACATATATATATATATATATATATATATATATATATATATATATATATATATATATATATATATATATATATCACACCTACACACGAGCAGGATGCGGCACAATTTCAATTTCTTACCCAGATTTTAATAAATTTGAATTCAGAGTTATCCTTCTCCTAGATCGGTTGCCTTGCCAAGGTTAAGAGCAAAGTCTGTCCTGCTATTTACCCATAGCTGGAGACAGAGTATTTAGATGCATGTCTTTACCAATGCTATTAGCGCCTCCATATATATATATATATGTATCATTACAAATATTTCTCTTCTTATGTGAAATCAATATTTAGAATATATACATTCATAATATTGCAATGTCTCCATATACTACTTAAAGGTAGAAACGATGAAAAAAATGTTATAATTAGAATTTTTTCTATTGAAATATTTTTGTTTAAATTAATGCATCAAAGCAATGAAAAATGATATAACACTTTAAAGAATGAAAGTAAAGTCAGAAGTAAAGGTAATTGGTCACACAAGAATTACAAACATTTCTTTATTCCCAAACATCGACCATATCTATAGTGTGAATCATGTCAAATACCCTGAACTGTTTAACACTTCCTTATTGAAGAAGAAGAAGAAGAAGAAGAAGAAGAAGAAGAAGGAGGAGGTGGTGGAGGATGAGGAGGAGGAGGAGGAGGAGGAGAAAGAAGAAGAAGAAGGAGGAGGAGGAGGAGGAAAAGAAGAAGAAGAATATGAAGAAGGAGGAGGAGAAGAAGAAGAAGAAGAAGAAAAAGAAGAAGAAGAGAAGAAGAAGAAGGAGGTGGTGGGAGGATGAGGAGGAGGAAAGAAAGAAGAAAGAAGAAGAAGAAGAGGAGGAGGAAAAGAAGAAGAAGAAGAATATGAAGAAGGAGAAGGAGAAGAAGAAGAAGAAGGAGGAGGAGGAGGAAAAGAAGAAGAAGAAGAAGAAGAAGGAGGAGGAGGAGGAGGAGAAAAAGAAGGAGGAGGAGAACAAGAAGGAGGAGAGAAGAAAAAGAAGGAGGAGAAGAAGAAGAAGAAGAAGAAGAAGGAGGAGGAGAAGAAGAAAAAAAGAAAAAGAAGAAGGAGGAGGTGAAGAAGAAGAAGAAGAACAACAACAACAACATCAACAACAACAGCAGCAACAACAACAACAAGACCACCGCTGCTATTTCATTATTTTTCAGATTTAAATAGTTTAGCATATATATATTTTAAAGAACAAAAGGTATTGATTTTTAAAATAGAGTAGAGACTGGCTCACTTTTTTTGTTTGTATTTGATTACTTCTCTATCCTTTAAACCAAGTAATAGTAATTCCTCCATTGAAGTGAGACAAGTCTCTTTTTAGTCATCAGGGATTTATTTCTACTTTGGGAAGATGGTCGGCATTCTGGACGTATGGGTCAGAATTTTCGGAACTCCCGACATTATTCCGTTGTATACAGCGAACATATTTCTAAGAAAACCTTATCTTAACGCAAATAACATGAAGGATCTATTAAGAAATCTCAGCATAGACGACATTCTGCTTTGTTTTATGTTTTTTTAGCGAAATAAAATTATAGCAAAAATATAGAAATTAATCCCATACGACACGATCCCCGCCGATGCTAACATCGTTAAAAGAGTTAATTACAAAAGTGTAACTGTAGACGTAAAATTTATGATATCCCACAATTTCTAGGCATAAAATAGCCTCGATTAATAATCAACCAATCAACAACAACAAAAAAGAAACAATCAGGAACGGAAGTATGAATCGTAAAATTAAGAAAATCCAAAAGAAAATAAAAATAAAGGAAGGAATATTTGCTATAAAAATACAAATAGAATTGGCGGTAACTGAAAGAAAGGCCCACAATAAAAGCAAACATCCGCATAGTTAGTCTAAAAGACACAAGAAATGTATGAACAGATGAGAAAGGAGTTAAAATCCGAAGAAGGAGTAACTGGAAAGGAAAAAAGAAGAGAAGCAAAATATAAAAGGCATAGTCTAAAACGAGGAACTGAACCCCCTAATAAAATAAGAACAACTTTCTTTAGATGTTATATCGTTGTTAATAATCTCTTTTAGGAACCTGTTCTCGCCCTCGATTGCTGACATGATCGACATAGTTTTAAGCTGCCTTTGAGCTGCCCACATTTTAGCTATTATTTAATACAGGTTCACTGAACACTGGAAAATATCACAACCCCAAAGCAACTAAAACAATCATGCTTGACATACAAATGACTGAGTCCTTCGACTTTTCAACTCACGATGTCACGTCGTTTAACTTCACAGAAAAATGGATTGATAAACAGCTATCTGGTTAAAACGCGGCAAATGAAATCCGTTGATATTTCATTTAATAATAATGGAAGACAAGCAGAAGAATTCTCCGCCTGTCCAAGACAAACATAGATTTTTGAAAGGTTTATGCTATTTCCCATGTTCATTCATCAGTTAAATACATTAAGGACGCCGTCTTAGAATGTTAAAGTACCCCTTTAAAGATGCTCAATAAAATCCCCGTCTTAAAGTTCCCACACTTATCTATTTTTCTACATAATCACCATTTCGGTCGATTAATTTTTGCCGGTGCTGTGATAGTTTTTGTATTCCCATGTCATACCAGTTTACCCTTATGTAAGTCAGAAAGCTTAGAACCTTGTCGTTGTAGCAAACTGCGTAAACCAATTGCTTATGTATTATACACCGATCCATAACTCACAATACACTTCCGTTAATTTTGCGTTTTAAGATGTGTAAAAAGAATAACTGCATGAACTTCAATCTTGGCGGTAGCGTCAATCGTGGGCTAAATCACAAAGATTCTGGGCGTGTCACCGACGTACCCACTGAGGCAGACAAAGGCGCATGTACAACAAATATATCAGTGTTGCCAATAGCTTCACCAACAGTCACTCTGTGTCCCCAGTTCTTTGGACACCTTATTTTGAGATTACCCTCATATAAAATATTGGTCCCAAGAGGGATTTACAACGGTAAAAGGTATATCCAGAACAAAGATAACATTTCGAATTACTGACCGAAGAAATCTTTGCTGCAAGGAGAATACTTTGCTGATTAGAGAGACAATACCACTGATAAGTGAAAACCAGAAAAACACCGTCCAGAACACCAATTTATTGAAAATATATTTTTTAAATATATATTAAATATATTTTTTAATTTAATTTAATCAAACAGTTGGTACATTTAACCAAATGTTTTTTTTTTCATATAAAATAATCAGAAATTTATGAATATTTTTCAACACTTAGAATAAAAAAAATAAATAAAAAGTAAAGAAAAACAAGGTTTTATAGTTTTTAATAAAGATTGTATAAATACACGTTTGCATATAGTTTTTATTGATATATATATATATATATATATATATATATATATATATATATATATATATATATATATATATATATATGGGTACGAGTCACACACAAAGCGGCTTCCAGTCTATAACTCTGCTGATGAGGCATAATAGGCCGAAATGTACATACAGAGATTGACTTGTTCTCGATTTGTTTACGCCTTACATTTGAACAGATATATTCGCCTAATTAATTAATTATCAACTAATTAATTTTTAAAGTTAGGTATGACTTCAATTAAGCACATATTCTCCCAAAAATTGTCCGTTCTCGCCATCTTAAACAAACTGTTTGCGTACACACACACACACACACACACACACACACACATATATATATATATATATATATATATATATATATATATATATATATTTGCCAACCACTCTGCACGGGCAGAATGGGGCACAAGGTCAATTTCTTAAGCAGAGTTTAACAGTATTATATGCATTATTCGGACTATTGTCCTCATCTTAATTGTTACCTGTAAAAAGTTTCGATCGATATGACCTCCGGCCTTCTTCTCAACCATTCAGAGAAATAGGTTAACAGGTTTAAATTCTGATTTGTTCCTTCTTTTCTTTAATGGTACCACCAAAGTCAATGTTCATTAGCATAAAGCAAAGACGTTACTGTATTTTATATCCTACCTACGATACGTAGTTCATTCATTTTCTGCTTTATATGATTACATGATTATATTACAATAAGAATCTATTGTTGTCTTTACAGGTGATTTACCTTGTTTTTGGAGTTACCAATGTCTTTAGCAATTTCCTCCTACTAACTTCTTGACCGGAGACAAAAATGCTTTGATCAACGCTTTGGATCGTAAGAACAGAACGGGGTTAGAGAAAATATTGACCAAGTAACCAGTCAGAAAATGTATTAGGTCAGCCCAGTCATAAGAACCCACTCAATCGTTGCTCAGGGGACATTATATGTTGAATTATTTAAATGGCCAAGACGGGTACTTCAGCTACTATATATTACGATAAATATTATCACGAGTCAGTGTGTTTCCATGCCATTGAAATCATTTGAGATGTAATTATATGTGTAAATACATAATCAAGCTAAATGAAACTAATAATAAAAGAGAAAAACATCAGATTAAACTTCACAATATATATATATATATATATATATATATATATATATATATATATTGAAAATTCTGCACCTACACCATGCATTCATTCTCTTGATTATACGAGGAATATTCTGTATTTATAAATATTTTTCTTCATTCATTTCAATCACGAGTTTCATCTGATGTTTGTGTTTTTTCAATAAATTAAACTTTTATTAATAAAACCAACATGAGGAGATTAGATAATATTTTCTATGTTTAATTTTTATGGTATGTTTTTTCAACCATGTAATTAAAATGTACTTGTTTTCACAATACACATTTTTCTGCGTTGGATCTACACATGCTGTTAAAATTTGCTATCATTTGAATGAGAATTCGCTAAGTTATTAGATTATGAACTGCTAACAATTTGGCGGAAACACTATGTATGATTATTACTTGATCTTATTTTATGATAAATATTAAATCAGGCAATATATATATATATTAGCGTACTAATTATTCATGTAACATATGGTTGGTTGCTTGCTTGGGTTTTACGGCATGTCAACCACTTGGGTTATTTTATGCCGAATACTTCTATTGGTAATCAAAAATGTTTAATGCTGACAAAGTTTTGAAATAATTTCCTTTTTAATGGATAATACAATTTTGTTTATAAACTCATGTTTTCTATTTAATCCATAGATGGGGCCTTAACAGGTACCACCACTCCGGGTCTGGGTGGACCAGGGAGCAATGGTGATGAAGGGGTGCTCCACATTCCCCAAACCTCCAAAACTGGAACCTCACCATCAGATAGAGTTTAATGTCATTCCCAGGACATGTAGACCAGCAGTCACCGCCTTCTAGCACCCATATGATAAAGAGGGGTTGGGAATTGCCGTAAGGGCAATAGGATTGGGAAAATTATATAGGTGCTAGGGCTTGATGTGACCAGCCGATTGATCGGAGGGGGCCTCTCTGGCCGACCGTCTTGCCTAAGTAAGGGTCTAAGTGGAGTGTTGCATGACATTGACTGCTCATCCACCTGGATTCCATCCTTAAGCACCACGTGTCGCCACCCACGGCCAACAGGTGGTCCCATTTGGGGGAGTCTTACCCCTCTGCAGAGGTGCAGTCGATGCATTCTAACGCCCCAGTGAATAGGGCTGTTTAACATACGATCTTGAGAACAAAATATCAATATAGTTTAATGCAATCAATTTACTTCATTTAATAAAGGTCGTTTCAGACAAATGGATATGATCACTTAATCAACAAATTCAATCAATTCTTGTCCAAATGATCTCAAAACTTAACTTCATGTGAAGTAAAAAATTACAATTCTGTTTTTACAATTTTTTCTTTAATCTATGGATAAAACATAGTATTTTGTGTTGGTTCTACACGTGTCGTTATTTAGTGAAATTAAATTAATTGAAATTAAAAGATGATATCAATTTTTCAGAAACATCATGTATAATCATTACTAGATTTAATCTTATAATCTATTAATAATGGAGATTCGCTTCCGGTTTTTATCTCTAACAAAACTACGTCACTGCTTACGTCACATTACCCAAAATCGTCATAGCATAGAATAAATACACTCAAAATTTTAACATGCAACATTAGACAGTCCTCATTGTTTTTTAAAACAAGTTTTAATAAATACATGACTGGTATTATATATATCTATATATAGTTTGTTTTATTTCAATACATATTTAAAGTTTACATTTCAAATTGTTTTATTTTTTAATCCTTTAATGAATTTGATGATTTTACTTACTTAGGGCACAAACTCGCTGACATTGAATTTTTAACTCCCACTCCTCAGGCAATATGTTTCAAAAATCTATTTTTACATCGCCCGGTGGGCGTGTTTTATTTTGCTAGTAAATATCATAGCAAGCAAGATAAATATAGCATTGAAATTATTCAGTTAACATATAAGTAAAGTCAACGTAGTGGCTTAATATCGGTATCAGCCAGACAAGCGAGAGAGTATTTTCCCTTTGAACTAGCGCTAGACCAGGGTTATGTTTTGTGGGTTAGGTAGAGTGCCACACCTAGCATCAGCTACTTTACCGTACATATCCAAGCTGTTCTACTCATGCACTGGTCGTTCTCAAACCTTGTGGTCCGTAGGTGGATGCTCTAATGACTGAGCTAAACCAGAGCTGTAACTAACATATCTCAAGAAAAAAAAACGTCGATTCTTGTGTAATCAATGTACTTTCATATAATACTTTATCCATTATTTTGGAGCTATGACTGCTGCAATCAAACCCGGGGAAAGAACACTTATACATTAGATTAAAACAACGAAGAACATAGGCCAATCTTTGAAATACATTCTTTTTTTCCCCACAAGTAAAATTTTTATGGTGCATAATTAAGTTTGAGTTTCAGATTGCCACCGGCTCGTTCATCCTGTTTCACGGTGAGGATACCCCCGTGCAGCAGAAGTGGATTTATTTGGTGAGAATATGCAGTTAATACAATTGCAGATAATTTATTCATCCATGGCGCACATTAAAACGAAGTCAGCTGCATGCATTGCTCGAAGCAAAGACAGAAACGCAGTTCTTGGTGGAAACGTTCTTTATATTGGTTACGAGTAAGATCTATCATCGTAATTGTATTTGTTGTCCATATTTGTCCTAAGGGTCAGATACGAATCTACATCAGATGGACATACAATGCCACGGGAAAGAAAAAAAGCGAAAAAGGGCATCCTTTTTTTATGAAGACAAAGAAGGAATCAACAAAGTATGATTAAGAAAAATCTGAAAAAGAAGAAGCAGAATGTATTTGCGATTAGGAATAATGAAAAGAAGATGGTGAGAGATAAAGGAGATGGAATAAAAGAAGTAGAGTGAAAGGAGAGAGAGAGAGAGAGAGAGAGAGAGAGAGAGAGAAGGAAGGAAAAATAATCTATACATATATAAAAGGCAGTTGGTGTGTATATATGTATGCCCGGATGAAACTACGAAAATATAACTGTTAACCACAACCTAAATATATATACACATTGAATATCACCAGGACTTGCTTTTTGTGCAAAATTTATGAGGATTTGATGTATATTTGAAGATTTCTCTGAATGTTTGAGATGACGCTTGATGATTAGTATTATCTGCGTTATTCGGACTATTGTCCCCATCTTCATTGTTATTTGTACAACATTTCGGCCGAATCCAATTGGACACATGGCCTAGTGGATAAGGTAGTTAGGTTAACAGTTCTAAGTGACAGTTATCTCTGGATTCCGGGTTCAATCCTGGGTAGAGGCAGTAACATAGAAATATAATTAACACAACGCCTACCCCGGCTATGGTTAGCGGATTGAGAACAGGATACCCCCGTGGACTGAATAAAGTTTTAGGTTCAAAGTTCCGTGATGGCTCCCGATTACGACAATAAAGTTCCCGAGTTCGAAAAGAAGGTTCCCGGATCCAAAAAGAAGGTTCCCGAGTCCGAGAAGATTCCCGAGTCCGACAATAAATACCTGAAGAAGACCGGAGTGCATATCGGCCAAAGCGTTGAACAAATAACAATGAAGATGGGTACAATAGTCCGAATAACGCAGATAATACTAATATTTGAAGATATTTAAAAATCAAAATATACATAGAAATAGCATTACAATTCTACTTAAAAAATGTCCAGCTTTTGTAAATCTCAGAAGTAAACAAATCAATACACCAGGATTCCCTTAACCTCTACACAGGCTTCAATGGGTAGCTGCTTCTAGTTTAATATAAAGAGAAGCGAAAATAAAACCTCCTGATCTTTAATGTATACGAGGCGTGATTAAAAAGAGAATCCATATTTAAATATTTAATTCAACATGTAGTTGCTTATTTGCTGATTTTGTTTAATGGTATATTAAATCTTGTGAAATATTTTATGCAATACTTGCTTCTTTAAGTATGAATTTTAGCGAATAGTTTGGCGATAGATATTTTTATTGGTTTGGTTTTATGAACGGATAGAAATAATTTTCATTAACTTCTGTGGAGGACGTCTTACCAAGGGCTATGAACGACGATAGGCATGGATGGCGAGATAGATACAGAGAAAGGAAGAAGAAATAATGTGTGAGCGCACGCGGGCTTGTGTGTGTGTGTAAGAGAGAGAGAGAGAGAGAGAGAGAGAGAGAGAGAGAGAGAGAGAGAGAGAGAGAGAGAGAGAGAGAGAGAGAATACGTGTGTCCTTGACGATGATAAGTATCGATATTGTTTGCTGAGAAAATTGTTTTGCAAAATGGTGGATTGTACAACTGTAACACCATTTATACCCACCAGAACTAGATGCGTGCATCTTATTCTTGTTTACAAGATTCAAGCATAATCCCACGAGTAAGAATGGAGGATATTGAAGCCTTTAAAATAAATATAGCAGTGGAACTTCACACCATGTTAAAACAGGAGTTTATGTGCTATTTCGACTGGAATAAGTTTGTTGAATTATAATCTGTCCTTTTTAGGACATTTCGACTTCATTCATTGTACATTTGCGTCTTCGGAAATACATCTTATGTCTAGATACATTTTAATTTTTATATCCGTCTATTCTTGGTGAGGAAATCATTAGTATCTTTTCTAGAAAATAATACGATTAACATTGTTTATTCTTGTTTAGTACTTAAATTCGATCCCGTTTGATATCATGTGTTTTCCATGAAATAATTTCTTGTAAATTTTCTTGTAATCCTTTAGAATTTAATTTTGCCGGATGATCGTAAAGGCATGAAAGTAGTTTCAGCAATTTATGATTTGTAGTTTCTTTGTTAGCATACACACCCAAATACTCACACTTTATATATATATATATATATATATATATATAAGATTTTTGGATGTTTGTTTATTTAGAAACGTTGCTGATAAAGTATATATTAAATTTTTTACTTGAAGGCACTTACAACGCATGTATCGCATAAAATTCGATACTTTTTCTTATAGAAAATAAACTTGACAAGTGTAATCCCAGTAAAGGATGGCTCGATGTGTAGAATACCGTAGACTGTTTCAACTTTATTAAGTCTCATCAGCGGTATATACTAACGATTTCCCTCCGACAGAAATCGAAACCGGGACTTCAGCAGGCGCAGTGAAACACTAGTGAAACACTTTTATCGCCTCGGCCACAGTACACAGCTGACCATCCTAGCGGAATTAAGCTTGTCAAGCGATTTTATGCGATACATGCGTTGTAAGTGCCTTCAAGTAAAAAATGTAATATATATATATATATATATATATATATATATATATATATATATACATACATATATGTTGAATTAAACAACAGACACATTTGTTTAACAATTTTATTTTGATGAAAAATCACAAATAAAATTGTTAAACAGGAGATGTGTCTGTTGTTTAATTCAACATGCATAGATGAAAGAATGCTTCCCAAATACACACACACACGCACACACACACACACACACACACACACACACACATATATATATATATATATATATATATATATATATATATATATATATATATATATATTGCAGTCTCGGAAGATTATATAGTTCTTGTGCCCCTGAAGTTACAGCGCCGCCTGTGCTAGTGAAGTCCAATGTTCGAAAAACATTCTCAACCACAGATGTTGCATGGTGAAGGCTGTCCCTCAAGATGTTGATGTGCTGGTGTTTTGTTGCCGCCGCTTTCTTCTGGATCTCTTGACTTCATTGGGTCGCGCGCGCACACACACACACACAAACACACACACACATATATATATATCTCCTATATATAAGGAATGGAGCGCTCTATGACGGCCTTTACATACAAAGTGATGTGTGATTTAAAAGTTAAAATCCTCTTCCCATTCTGTAAGTGATGACAGCCTAATGGTTAAGGTGTCTGACACCCAACCGATCGGATTTCAATTCCGGCTGTAGATAGCTTACAAAATTTCTAGCCACTCTGAAGAGACTTGATAAGTCGAAACACGTGTTTGTGGATGACCCTATATATATATATATATATATATATATATATATATATATATATATATATATATATATATATATAAACAGTTGTAACAAAAAATATAGTGTACTAACTGAAGAGTCCGAGTTTTACATTTTCGATCATCAGTTTAGTTGGGCACACATATAGTGATATTGCTCTGCATATTTTTGCACTTGCTCTGTAAAGTTCTTGCGATTTGCAGACGTTTTAGACATTGAATGGTGACTAACTGCTTGTTATTTGTAAGATGAACAAGATACGATGGGTACTGCTGGTGAATGCATAAGCGAATACATGTGACGCTCTCCTATGGACTTCTACACATTGGCCAACCAACAAAAACTAACATTATTTAGTTCCGTGAGGACAATGCGCGCTGTCTATATGACCCACCAAGAGCGGACGGATGGCGCGCGTGTATTGGAGAGAGAGTCAGAGAGTCAAATAAATATCTTCTTCCCCATCTCAATTATAAATGATGATATTTTTATAAACAAAACATAGATATAAAGATATGTGGGATTTTATTATATTAGCAGGTTTATATCCATCTTATGTTTTTCAGACAAAACATACGAACGTACAACGTATTGTATTTAAATATCTTCAGTTTTGCTAGTCCCTACAATATTCTCATGGTAACCCGATAACTCATTTTATTATATGTCTGCTTGAACGTTTATTTGAGGTTTTTATTATCCCGGTTATAACGTTAAACTGCATCTAGTGGTGAAATTCAAATTCTGGAGATCTAGAAAGCATGGAGTACACCTTCATTGCTATTACTCCCAAGTCTCATCTTACTCGGAGAGATAGTACTTTTTAGGGTACCATTTATGAGTTAGATGGGTTAAAGTTGGGTATTTAAAATATGTTTTAAAATGAGTTAAAAAATTGAATATCCAACGAGAATGAATAATACAAAACGTCTTCGACATTAAATAAATTTAGGGTTGAGATGCCTTAAAATCAAGCAAACCAGCATCGGCGGGAGTTACGCAATTTAATAAAAATCGTTTAGAAATTGGCTATTTTACTTGGGGAAGGACTTATTAAATCGATTTTAATAATCGGCAACTTTTTTTTAACTATCTTAAAAATCATTTTTCTACTCGGAAAGACATTTTCCAAGTAACTCCAATATGTTAGGCATGAAAAAAACAAAAACATACACCCGTTTCAATACCTAATATGCAGCGATGTTCAAAAGTTTACAAAAAAATCGTCTATCAATAGGATTTTGATAAAACGCCTTTCTTGTGCATGTGGAAATCTGATGTCCCTGATAAGATTAATTGACAATTCTCCCATGCTAAATAAAGTTTTTTTAGAATAAAATAGCTCAATTTATCTGAATTTTTGAGCTGGGGCTGGATAGATAGTATTTTTGGGATTATTCAGACTATTGTCCTCATCCAATTGGACACATAGTATAGTGGATAAAGGCGATAGTTAAAACAATTCTAAGCGAGAGTTACCTCTAAGCTGCAGGTTCAATCATGACCAGGGGCGACAGTAACATATAATGATAATTAACACAGCTTAACACCTGTACTCCAGCTATGGTTAGTGGGATGAGAACAGGATACTCCCGTGCATTGAATAAAGGGTTGGGTTCAAAGTTCAGTGATGGCTCCGATTAGGACAAGAAGGTACACGAGTCCGAGAAGGTTCCCGAGTCCGATAAGAAATACCTGAATAAGGCCAGAGGGTATATCGGCTGAAACGTTGTACATAAAACAATAAAGATGAGGACAGCACTCTGAATAATCCAAATAATACTAAAATAACCCAAGTGTTGAAATGCCGTAAAATTCTACTAAGTAACCAAACAACACTCAGTTGTTGTAATAAATTAAAATCAGTTCTGATACAATCATTACTAATTTTTAATCTCTCATTTTTCCATTACATTTTCCTTAAGCTAATCCGCGTTATAAAAAATGTCCTGCAGCAGAGTATTTTACTTTATCGAAATATTCTCTTTCCTTTTTCGGATCTGCTAGCAGGAGCCAATCATCCGCTACTTGATCCACTGGGACACTTAAACATTTACAAATACCTGTGGAGATATGATATTCCTTCTAGCTAAAAAAGCCCTTGACAGTAGCATATCTTCCATTTGTGCGTTTTGTCAGGAACACCTCAGTTTTTCAAAAAAAATATAGAAAAAAGGAATTTGTCGCCATCTCTGTATTTTCTCACAGGAAACGTCACTAATGCATTTATTCATGGATATGCGGATATCTTAGCTGTGATTTTGCTTTTTATCGAATCAAGGGAAAATCTAATGATTTTTAGGGGGTCTGCACTAAATTCGTTTCTTCAATCCTTCCGCGAAAAGATAGTTTTTGCTTTCGTTTATATTGGATTACGTATGCAATCATTTCTACAAATATCCGTTACTGATGGAATTTTAATAATTTCTTATAAATTCGGGCATATTTTCCCTAGTGTCGGTTTTTGATCTCTACATTAAGAGTCGGAAGATCATAGTGGTTCAAATGCAATATATGATCATTATGGTTACGGTTAAGATTTCAGATCTGATATCAACTGTTTAGGTGATTCAGTTATGAGAACTAAATGTTTTAACACGAAATCGCCAGCTATAAAATATTCGCATTCAGCGTTGGGTAAATAATAAAAGTTTAAAAAAGTAAAGTCGTCGGGGTGGCCTAAAGTTGGTATCAGCTAGACAGCGTGGGAATCTATCCCATTTTCACTAGTGCTAAACCAAGGAGATTGTTTTTAGCGTTTGAGGTGGAGCACCACACCTACCACCAGCTTCTCACTTTACTGCACATCTCCCTGTGCTACTCATACGCTGAGTTGGCGAGGCCCGTATCGAACTAGGAACCTTGGGGCTCCCAGGCGGATGCCCTACCGACTGAGCTAAAAGTTTAAATCAAATTGATCTGAGAGTATCTACAAAAAATATAGATGCACTGATAAGTTACTGAAGCAACCAAAGGGGAAATAAAGTTTTTCGACATTTTTATTAGTCATTTTACTTGTGGGTGTGTGGGTAGGGCATAAAAGGATCATGTGAAACGATGTTCGAACTATGTTGAACTTTTCTTGGATAATTAAGGTTCGAAACAGGATCAGTTTTAGTAAAATTTAGTTGCGCTTGAAGAAAAACGAAAGAAATATTTTGAAAAAAATATTTTGAAAGAAATCATTATTTTGGAATTCGTTTTTTTAATGTTTGTTGAAATTCCACCAGACAAGTCCTGGGGTTGAATATTTTCGGAATAATTACAAACACTGGCAAAGGAATGTCGGATTGTTTTGGCTAAAAAATTCACTGGGGCAATTTGACAATCTACAATGGAATTAAAATATGACGTAAGAAAGTACTCAGCTGAGAAAACAGAAAAAAAAAACAGCTTGTATTTCATGAATGTTCCACGGGTTTCGCCAAATTAATTTTTGGTCGGTCCGCTGATTTTCTGCCCTTTATTTTGGATGTTTTCATAGAATTGTGAACATTTTCGTCCTTCTTCATTTCTTATCGTTTTAAAAACAATTGACCATGTATCTACATGGCGTAGGAGCGGAAGTAAGATGCGTGAGAAAAAATGACCACGCAATTTAAAATCGGGAATAGGAAGGAGGAAGAAAGAGGGAAGCAGAAAACAAAAATAAATGTTAATTTTCTTCAATATACAGCTCTTAGTATTCGACATTTTTTCGGTGATTTTCAATTAATCGAAACACCTCTGTTACTCTCAGTTGCACAGTCTTATTTATTCTAATAAATAATGCACTAATTCCGATTTTCATATGAAGAAAGAAAGTGAGGAAAAAGTACATGCTACACAGAAAAATGCTATACAAAAAAACACGTGTCCCACTTATGTAGCAAGATTGCTTTTGTGAGCGAGAACTACTATATTAGAAAAGGAGGAAGAAAGAAATAAGAGATGATAAAGGTTTTAAAAAGAGTAATGAACACAAAACAGGATGAACGATGGTTTGACCGTAGCGTTACCCCGAATGGAGAATTGAGTGTCAACCGGAAGTTTCGGGTGTTGACCGGAAGTCACGTGGTGACGTGGAACGACGAGGAAAGGTCTCGGCCTCTTTTTGCTTTCGGACGCCTAGTGGAACGGACGGGCCTTTGGTGCCTAGTATGGGGTCACAGTAATCAAGTAGTGTTCTCTCTCTCTTTCTCTCTGCCTTTCCTCCTCTCCGATACAGCCCACGGGACGAACCTACCCTGGAAATAAAGGCTAGCAGTTGTGACTACATATTTCTCGCGTTGTAATTTTTATCAACACCAATTTAGCACTGTGAATTTGGAGGCACGTGGACGAGACCCGCTATAAAATATACACCGCCGCCGCCACGTTACAGATATCGTTTTACTGCTCGAAAAAAAAAAACACAACGTTACACTTACTAGGAAATCGAAATAAATTGAAAAAATAGCTATAGGTAAATAATTGAGCAGAATGGGCTCTTTGTAAGTCATCCGGTCTAGGAGATGAAATCTCTGAATTTAATTTTTTTAAACTTCGCTTAAAAATTGACTTTGTGTTTTACTCTGCTCTATGGAGGGCTTCGGTAAGTGCATATATGAATGAAAAGAGGAATCGCTAAGCAGTTAAATATTTATTAGTAGTACTAGCAAATATATGCACCCTCAGGGTGCAAGTATTTAAGTTTTAATGTAATAAAATATCGTATTAAATTAGAATGGCTAATGAAACTAATTAATAATGCAGATAAAAAGATTTGAAACAGAGGGGGGGATAATAGATAAATAGAACAACTGAAACGTACTCTTCCATCACTCTCGCCTTTCCTTGTTATTTTTTCTAATTTAAGTATTTAGTTAAAAGAGTGAGTAAAGAATAAAATGACAGTTATTTTTTCATGTTAATAGATTTCATTTAAGATTCATTGAAGAGATTTTTGCTTATATTCATTAAAATAAAACCAAACGGTTAAAAATCAATAATACTAAGCACATATTTATTAAAATCACATTTTTAATATCAATATGCAAATAAGCCTTCCTGATCACACTGTAAACTGCTATTTTAGTGTATATATAAATACAATTGCATATTATTCATTTGTAGATATGATTAACAATATTAATAATGTAAAACAATTTTATTAGAAATTGAGGTTTAAATAATAAAAATTTAAAATCATGGAGAATGTGACGTAAATAACAAAGGGAATTGTGACTTGAGTAGTGATATAGTTTCGGTTACAGACAGAAAAGCAAACAATCTCCATTATAATAAGATTATTCGTCACTTTTCCGTCCATCTTTCTTTATCAATTTTTTCTTTCTTTCATAACTGTGTTAAACCCAGCTCGATTTTCTTCTGTATACAATAATTTGATTTTTATCGCCTCCTTCTAATACTCGTATTGGATATTTACAACTTTGTTAGCATCAGCTTTTCTGTTTTATTATCTACTTGTTTTTCGGTTGTTATTTAATAAACACCAACCTATCTATACTTATCGTTCAACTAATTTTCCTACGCAAGTTGGCCTTATTCAATGTCTGACAACCCCAAAACTAATGTCCAAGTGAACTACCCTCCACCGTGTGGTCAACCGCAGGCCACCACTGGACAATTCACGAAGAGCATTGAAACAATGTTAACACAGGCTCCAGGTTAACTACTCTACTATTTAGTCTCGCCACTGAGATTTCATCTTTTCCTTCCAGCAAGTGAATTAAATTGCAAGATTTAGCTAGAGAAAGTTACCGCTATCTGCTACGGGGAAAGGTTTTCTAAGGTTAATGGGATAGCATGTTATAAACTACGATGAAACAGGACAAGAGAGGAAGACTTAGAGAGGATATAATTAACACCGTAAGGCTGCACGATGAAGGATAAATAAATGGACCGATAGGAAAAATAAGAAAACAAATTTGAAGAATTTCAGGGGCTTTGATCTGACCAGGGAAACATAAATAAAGAGAAACATTTGATAAAAAGGTTTTGTCGAAAAATAGTGTGATTGAAAGAGATGGAGGCCTTGAATTTAGGATAGATGTGCTGATGAATAAATACAAATCTTAGTGAGAAATAAGATGTGAGAATAATATAGAGTGGAGCAGAGGTCAATATACATATACATATATATTTGGGAGAACATGTGCTTAATTGAAGTCGAACCTAATTTTTGAAAGTTAATTCATTAATAATTAATTAGGCGGGATTTACCTATTTAAATGTAAGGCTAAACACATCGAGAATAATCAATCTCTGTATGTACATTTCGGCCTATTAGGCCTCATCAGCAGAGCTATAGATAGGCCGAAATGTACATACAGAGATTGATTTTTCTCGATTTGTTTAGCCTTACATTTAAATAGGTAAATCCCGCCTAATTAATTATTAATGAATTAACTTTCAAAAATTAGGTTCGACTTCAATTAAGCACATATTCTCCCAAATATTGTCGGCTGAAAATAGCCATATCACAAACATCGTCTGTTTGTTTACTTCTCATATATATATGTTATTTGTGGAAAAGGTGACTTACCGGTGAAACAGGTCACAATGGTTAGTTGATGCAAGATTCACAATGATATGGCAGCGATATAACAAATATAAATTGCTCAATCCGTTGGTAGAGCAAATTTATTAATTGCAGTTGATTGCACGTGTGTATTTCTTTGCGAAAAAATACACACGTGCAATCAACTGCAATTAATCAATATCTTGATTAATCCAGTGGATTTAACCCTGAAGATCCTTATAGTGAAACTCGAGTAGGTTATTACCGTTTACCATTATCATAATATATATATATATATATATATATATATAATGAATTAAGGAAAATCTTTAAATTTGCTTCATTGTAATAATTTATTTCAACTGTGTAATCACATCATCGTCAGACATGATCAAATGGTTATTACTGAAGCTTAGGTATGTTCTGAGAGTGTATTCTTCAGTAATAACCAGTTTGATCATGTCTGAAGATGTTGTAATTACACAGTTGAAATAGATTATTACAATGAAGCGAATTTAATTTTTTTTCCTTAATTTATTTCGTATATTGCTGTTTGTCCATTACCGGCACTAGGTACAAGGTGCTCTTACTATTGATTACCTGTATCACGACAGATAATCTACGCATGGAATGGTCCTTCTTACCAAAGGTATATATATATATATATTATATATATATATATATATATATATATATATATACCATTGTCAAATATGTTGGACATTATTGACGACTTTATTAAACATACCAAGTTCGGGGGTGTTCCTAAGCTCAACATCCAGTATCCGTACAGAGTTAGTCGATACAGATTTTTTACTGGCCGACCCACATTTGCGTGTCCATGTGTAAGTTGCCATAGAATAACATCACATGAGCTTATCGTTGCTTCTACAGCAATGTCCAGAATGTCATGTTTCTTTTACCCGCATGTTATGTGTGATAGTAAGCAAGTGGCCGTACAATCGTTCTTTTGTGGGAAACTGATTCCATGCTTTGTTAAAGACTGTATTTAGCATCTTTTTACATTTCCACCGTAGTTTTTTCTCTAAGCGTTTAGAGTTCATGGTGTAGTTGTACAGTAGCAATAACATGGGTACAGTTTGGAAGAATTGTCGTATCTGAGAGTTCAGATTTCTATATGGATAAGAAAGGCAGGACCGCGATAGAGACCTTATCAAAATCCGACAGTAAGCTCATCTTAATGAAAATTTTGAAAATTGGTGCATAATTGGGATTTGCACGGGTTCACGTTGTTTTGTCATTTATAACATATTTTAATTACTGGAAAAATGTCTAATGTACCTTTTAGGATTATCAATTTTTTTGTTTATAATTAAAAATAAAGCCAAATTATAACGAAAAAAAAAGACTATATTTAAATTCTTTATTAGATTGCATAGCTCCATAGAGGTAGGTATAAATCCTCCGTGTAGTATCTACCCTACAAGTTTCTTTATCTATTAGTCTGGACTAAGTCAACAGGGGAGGGGAGGTTGGTAGCTAACACGTGGTGCATGGAGGGAATAAAATAAGGCAGAATTAACCAAAGGAACAGAATTAATAAAATAAAAAAAAAAAAAAAATTAAAAACAATAAAAATAAAATCTATCTATTAATAATGGAGATTCGCTTCCGGTTTTTGTCTGTAACAAAAAATTACGCCACTGCATACGTCACATTACCCAAAATCGTCATAACATAGAATAAATACACTTAAAATTTTAACATGCAACATTAAACAGTCCTCACTGTTTTTTTAAAACAAGTTTTAATAAATACATGACTGGTATTATATATCTATATATAGTTTGTTTATTTTAATACATATTTAAAGTTTACATTTCAAATTGTTTTATTTTTGATCCTTTAATGAATTTGATGATTTTACTTACTTAGGGTACAAACTCGCTGACATTGAATTTTTTTACTCCCACCCTTCAGGCAATATGTTTCAAAAATCTATTTTACATCGCCCGGAGGGTGTTTTTTATTTGTACTAGTAAGAATAATAAACGTATTTTCTTAGGTGAAATGTGACGGTTTTGAGGCTTGACGTCTTGGTCACGTAGAAATCCTCCGTGTAGTGTCTACCCTACAAGTTTCTATTTCTACCGTTGCCAAACGGCATTGGTACCTAACCTTTCCTTTGGATCACAGCGGTAGTGTGGAGAGGGGAGATTTTCTGCATGGGCAACAGTTTATCCTCCATATGAGCCCACCCAGGCTATGTAGTTCAAAGGAAGATTTAAAAGAATATTCAAATAAAAAAAATTAAAAAAAGAAAATTTAAAAAAGAAAAGAAAAATATTTTTAAAAACCTTTTAAAAAAATAATTAAAACAAAGAATTAAATAAAAAGACATTGTAGTTCAAAGAAAGATGAAAATAAAGAATATTTAGATTTAAAAAAAAATTAGATTAAAAGTAAAAATATTTAAATCAATTAAAAAATAAAATTAAAAAATGTTTTAAAATTTTTTTTTAAATATTTAAAACAAAAGATTAAAAAAAACATTTATAAAAATTGACACTACTCCATCGTCTCTCATAGACGAAGGTTGGCAAACAAACCAACAGATGATGGCGCTAGAGCGAAATGACCTGCAAATTGATCAAAGGGGGCTTTTCTGTGCGTCTAGCCCAAGTAAAGACCAAAGAGTAGTGTTGCATGTCATGGAGTACTCAGCCATCATGATTCCGTTCTTAAGCATCAGGGTTCACTACCCACGTCCAGCAAATGTCCTCATTGTGGCTGCTTACCTCTCTGCAGAGGTGCAGTCGGTGTATTCTACAACCCTACCCGGCAAGGTGAGTGAGACAATCGTCAATAAAACCTACAGCATCAGAGAACATTATCTAAAACTTTGATTTTATCTTTCCCGACAATTTTGAATACTTAGTGTAATACAAAATTATTCCGAAGCGAATCATCATCAATACGATGACGTAGATATTGTAATGCAATTTCCATAGAACATTCAAAGGCAAATATTTATGAGTAATATGCTTGCACAAGATGATATGCACATAATCTAACTAGAATATATATGTCTATATTCATATATATATATAATATATATATAATATATATATATATATTATATATATATATATATATATAATATATCGATAAGGAAAGAGAGAGGGAGAGAGAAAAACACACATTCACACACACCTACGCAAGCACACACACACACCTATATATATATATATATATATATATATATATATATATATATATGTATTTATGTATCTCTCTCTCTCTCGTATTTATATATATAATATATATATATATATATGACGCATACGTATATGTACAAATAAATCTCTCTCTCTCTCTCTCTCTCTCTCTCTATAGTATATATATATATATATATATATATATATATAGGGAGAAAGATAGGAGAGAGAAAACACAATCACACACACACACGTGCGCACACATACAGACCCAGACACACACACACACACATAAACACAATAAACACACACGCACACACACACACACACACACACACACACATATATATATTATATATTATATATAATATATGACCGATACGTATATTCTGCATAGAAATGTCTCTTTCTCTCTCTCTCTCTCTCTCTCTCTATATATATATATATATAATATATATTATATATATATAATATATTATATATAATTAGAGAGAGAGAGAGAGAGGGGAATAGAGAGAGAGATAAAGAGGTGAGACAGAGAGAGAGAAAAAGGGGGTATCTGTTATCGATAACTCACTAATGTTATTTGTATTTGAGTTACCTGCAAACCCGGTAAAACATCGTAATAATCTTATTCGAGTAAGGCTTTACCGACTGATAAATAACTGGCAATAACGTGTAATAGAAAAATAATAAAAAGATTAGAATGAAAACAGATGAATGTAGGATACAAAATCATAAGATTATTTTGAAACCAACCCAGGTTGCACTAACGTTTCTCAGTTCTTCGAGGGGAAGAGTTGGAAATAATATTTGCAATAGCCAAAACTTTTCTTTATTTAATTTGGAAGTTATTCTCGGTTATTCCTGACAACCGAATTTCTTTAATCTCCAAGGAGTGAAACTGGAGACAGGTGCAATGTTAAAAATATAGTTTATAGTATATAACAATATCATTTCTATTTTTTAATACAGTGTGTGTTAGACTAGTTAAACAGGTAGGGCCTGTTGCTGGCATCAACGTACAAAGCAAGGGAGTCTATCCCCTTTTTGCTAGTGCTAGCCCACGGAGATATTTGTGCTGATGTAGAGCTACCGTCTGCTCTCAGATGCTTTACTTCACAAATCAGATTACCCAACTGTGCTACTCGTGCGCTGAGTTAGCGAGGGACCGGTATCGAACGTGGAATGTTGCACCTTATAGGCAACTGAGCTAAACTGGCTCTCCTACAATTGTGCTGTATCCAGTGTATTCATCAATGATCTATACTATATATCTTTAAAATCAGCACCGATTTTAAAGATATATAGTATAGTCATATAGATAAAATATTTAGATGGACTAAAATTAAAATAAAATCTCCGAAACAATGACTGGTTTGATTTTATATATATATATATATATATATATATATATATATATATATATAATATATATATATATATATAGAATTTGGCATTAAATAATACACAGGGGTTGATTTGCCATTAAACTATACAATCAAACCAGTACATTGTTTTAGAGATTTTATTTTAATTTCAGGCCATCTAAATAAAACAGATCCCTTTACAAGACATGAGGAGATATGTATTTTGTGGTCGAGAATTTTAAACGTTACACAATGGAAAATTCCACTTGCAAGAAGGACATGAAGACATGCCACATCAACACCAACACATGGGAGGCTGGTGCAGAAGACCAAGCGGCCAGGTGCATCCTTGTCAAACAAGGACGAAAAGGAGTGAAAAAGAGAGGAAAGAAGCTGCCACAGAAAAAAAGAGAGCTAAAAGGAAGGAGAGACAACAACAACTATAGCAAGCATTAATGTTTGTTAGCAGTCACTGCATCAGAAATTGCCATTCAAAAATCGGCCTGTTCAGCTACTCGCGCAGATGCAATTAAAAAAATGTGGACACTCTGACATCGTTTTTGGCCACAACAACAAAATGGAGACTTCCACTTGGACAATTGAGTCTATGGAAATAATATGGTGAAATAACCGAGAAAATTAGAAATGTTAAAAAGACTGATCCCAGATCCTCTCGGACAAGAGTCACTTGTGGAAACGTGATATGTGTTTGCTAGCGTTTTGCCTTTTAAATACAGTCGTTTATATCATTAGTCATGATCCATTACTTATTTACTCATGAATAATGTTTAAGTTCTCCTCACTTTGATATCAAGCAATTACTGGTGATTTTTGTTCCTGTTTACGGGATGTTAAATTCATTTGAAATCCATTGCTTCTAAATACAGGAAAACTGACTGATTGGTTGATGCATTGAATTAAACAGCGTATCAACACAGCTAGGGCTATTTTATGCCTAGGTTATAGAATCGCGTTCATTTTACGTTTATATTTACATATACTGGGTAGTTGTTTCTTAATATTATTTTTTGTCTCTTTGTTTGTTTTTGTTTCCAGTTCTATTGAATACGAATAATTTCCAAACAAAACTATTTGACTTATAAATGGGACATTACCATATACTACCAATCCTGTCAGAGTAAATCTGGAGTAATGACAATGAAGGGGTATTCCCACACACGCGGCCACACACACACACACACACAACACACACACGCACTCACACACACCACACCAAATGTATGCGTCTAAATATTTGTCTGAAGAGTGTGAGGGAGAAATTTATTTTGGTTAGATTTTACGGCATGTCAACACATTTGTAATTTTATTCCGAAGACTTTTTGCTTCATTCTTGAAGGGTACTTAATTTTCTTTAAACTCAATTTTTTTAAAAACTCATTTTATTAGAACTTATTTTGTTTTATGGGCCATAGATGGGACCCTAAAGAAACTATCCCTCCATGTCAGAGTGGATATTTGGGAGTATATGATGATGCAGGGGTACTCCACCTGTTTTGTCCAGAGTCTTTCCATCATAACTGACAACTGCGCCATAAGATTGAGCTTTAACGTCATACCCAGAACACTTAAAGGGGATTCTCACCCTCACATCCGGGTATTGTTTGCAGCGGGCATTATATTATAAAGGAATTCAGGGTTTTCATAAAAAAGGGTATTGGAGGACAAATTCATTGTACCCTTGTCTTATTGGCTTCAATGAATATACCAGTTTAGATTAATAATCAAATTGTCTTTCTGGACGCAACCCAGTTTAGTCTAAGTTAATGATGCCAAAGTGTGTAGGGTTTTTTTCTCTTATCACATTAAAGAACTCTATAAAATATTAACTCAGTCAAGACACTTAAGTATCCTGATTAATATGAAGTATTTAGTAAAATAATCGACGAGTTCCACGGCCATTGCACCCGTTCCTGTAAAACAAGACCGGTCGCTGGTGATTGCTTGGACAACTCAGGCCAATACATAGTGAAACACGTGGTATTGTGTCTCGTTAGCCCGTTTTGCTTTTTAGCGACCGCGTTCAACAATTAGTAGCCATGAATAATTGCTTTCTCTCATGAAAAATTGTTATTCAATGTATCTGTATGTATTATAAAACACAGGCAATTACTCTCATTTCGATTCCTGTTACGGATGATGTTTAGATCTCGTCTTGACGCCATTGCGAGTAAATATGTAGAAATGTGCTTAATAAAACTTGGAAAAGCTATGCATTTTAGCTATTTCCCATTCCGCCCAGCTAATGGATTAAACTAGTAGGACAGTTCCTGATATCTTAACTTCATTAGGTTACCAGTCTAGGGGAAGAAAGACATGAGAAATTAAAACTTTTCTTATAAGCTCTCGATTGACCTATATTGCACTACGATGACGATCCTTCGGGTAGCACGGCTTGGTACTCTACATTATATAAAGCGTGCAGATTATGGTGTTAAGTTAATATCTAATATTAATCTAGTTATCAGTAGTATATATTTATGTATTATATGTTGCATGATGGTCTGTGTGTGTGATGTGTGCGTGTTGTGTTGGGGCCGTTGTGATCTTGTGTGTTCCCGTGAAACTACGAAAATAAAACAATCAACGACAAAGTAAATAATATTACATTAAATATCCCAATCTTGCCTTTTTGTGGTCAAAACATTATTAGATTGGGTTATTATTCGAAGTTTATTTTAGAAAATTAAATATCTTATTTATAATGGAGATGTGTGTTTGTCTGTCTGTAACCGAAACTATCATTACCTACTTCAATTCACAGTTCCCTTTAGTTATTTACATCAACATGCTCCATTGGATTTTTATTTATTTAAACCTCCAAATAATAATATTTGTTTAATTATATTAAGATCGTTGAACCATATCTACATACTAATATACCGCAAGTGTATTATTATACAACAAATAGTGGTTGTACAGTGTGAATGGAAGGCTAATTGCATATTATCTTAAAAAATTGATTTTAATAAATATATTGCTAAGTATTATTGGATTTCTGTATTCGTTCTGTGTTTTTATCTTATTGAATATGAGAAAAATTCTGGGATAAATCTTAAAGAAATTCATTAAGAACGAAGAAATAACTGTAACTATTATCCTTTACTTCCTATTTAGTAAAGAGTTTAACATAAGGAAAATTTACCAATGAAAGACGGAGTAATGGAAATGATGGAAAGATGTTAGTTTAGTTTTTCCGGATTACATACATCCCCTCTGTTCCAAATCGTTTTGTCTACATTTCTATTTAGTTTATTAGCCTTTCTAATTTAACATTATATTTTTATATATAAAACTTAAAACTTGCACCCGGAGGTGCATACAATTTTGCTCGTACATATAAGATAGTCATTGAAATTCTACTTAATTATGACCAGCATTTGTACATCTCAAAATCAGTGCTACGACTCTACGTGATCCGGGTGATTCATTCCATTGCTCTCTTCGACTCCGACGGTCTAGTCTATGTAAGGGCCAAAGTTGTGAGGGTTTATTTTGTCATAAAGACAAATTAAAATGTTACACAATCGAGACTTCGGTATTTTGGTACACTGAAGTTTGTTGATATTAATAAGGCTGAGAATGCGCGAAAGATCAATCGAAAGTGGTTTGGCCATGGATGCGATATCCTGGAAAAGAACTGGTCGCTAGTTTGATTTACTTGACAGAGGGCCAACTTATAGCTTGGAAACACGATGGCATGTGCACCTGTTAACCGACATAATCAAAGTCACAGATACCCAAGGTATCGCCTGCAGCTTGTATCTACTTTCCATTATGTATAAATGTGCAGGAAAGAGTGAATTATTGATTTGATGTTTTCAGACAGCATTGAACGCTGTCTAGGTCATGTTATGCCTTGTGTTTAAGACTAGCGTTTATTTTACGGTTCTTATATTAAACATATTTTCTTAGGTGGTGATAATTGATGTTTGCACACGGTGTGACATCATGAGTCTTTCTCGTTATGTTGCAACTGTGGGTTGGTGAGCTTTCTTTCTTGCCGTTGAAGAACTGTCTCTTCACCTAAGTTTCGTCGGCGTCCTAATCTGGTCTGGTATAATAGTAATAAATAATCGTATCAGCAACTCGGTGTGCTATAAATGTATTATGTCACTCTGTGACAATCTATAGTGTATGTATGTCTGTGAGAGGCGATCTATTGATGTATTAGAATATAAACAGATATTCGTTTATGATTTATTTATTATACCCGTTAGATTCTGTGGGTGCTCTCAATCCTCGCTTGTTAGCTGTCACTATTTGGTGGCATTGAAAAGAGAAAGGAAGAGAAAGAAGACTGTCTTTCCTCTCCGCTAATTCGTTATTTTTTAGTTCGGTCGATCATTGGCTCCCCAGATTGACATTCGATGTCGTTCGGGGCTGAGTCGCTCGCTTCCTCTGTTTTTATATATACCGGATCGATCAGCTGATTATTTTACTCTCAGGCATAATTGTAATTCTCCGAAACTCTCGGCCTAGGTCCGAGAGACTATCTCTCAAGAGAATTTTTGACGAATTTTTGAAAAAGAAAAAGGTTAAGAGATTATTTATTATATATATGCAGCACAACTCAGTCGGGATCATTCATGTGTATTTTGTTTTGATGACTTGACGCGACTGGTCGCTCTTAGAGCTTTTTAGGCAGGAGGCCAGGACGGAACTTGTGCCGAATAGTACCTTTTCATAAACTAAATTAACCACATAATCAAATTACAATAAAAGAAGTGAAAAAAAAATATGATCACGCAACAAAACATAAGTATAAATTTCGTAATATACACTTGCTTGTTCAATATTTCCATAATTTTCTTTTACTCAGTTCTACTAGGTTAACATTATTCTAGTAAAAATATGACCAATAAGAAAAGCAAAAGTCATTGTCCATAAAAAATAAAAATTCAAGTTATATTATAAAAAGAAAGGATAATTGCAGAAGTATGATTAAAAAGAGGTGCATTGTCTTAATTACCAGGTCCCCTCCTCACTGTGGCGAGGAAGTAAACAGATCAATTTTTAAGCGGTTTTAAGTTGTCGGGTGGTCTAAAGTTGTGGTATTCTTACAAACAAGTGAGGAGATGCGCCACCCACGCATATTCAGCTCTTCACTCACTTGGAAGTATGATTATTAAACAATAGTCTTTTCGTTTTCATCGACTTCCTCTGCGGTGTAGATGAATGCACTTTCAGTTCTATGCATGTTTTTGGTCCAGAAGGAAATTACAGTACATAATATCTCCGTGTAGTGTTATTTTTGGTTATTCACGTGTGGTTGTACTCTTACTATTTGACAATCGCTATCATCTCTATCTATCTTTTCTGTGCTTCTGTGCAATTTCTCGTTATTGCCTGGCCACCTCACTGTGGTTAGTTGGTGATGGCTTGGTTCTTTACCTCTCAGTCGGTCAAATCGCATCGGAACCCACAATATCCGAAGTTAATACTCAAGCCTCGCGCAAACTAGATAACTCTATGTGATGTTTAGCGTGACTTTGATGCTGCTCTTCCAGTAACAGGTGGGGAGCGTAGATAGTTGAGGCCAAAAACGATGTCCATGGTGGACACTGGTGAAAAAGATGGGCTTGATTTCCTCGATGCCTTGGTTGATACGGCGACCAAATGCGCTTAGGGCCATGTTTATTTTTGGTTTACTCATACAGACTTCGTGGGCAATTCAGAGGTTCTCTGTTGTGCTAGACTAAAGAAAACTTATAAATAAAAAATAATCAAATAACACTATTCACCTACTTCTAAAAGTGTTGAACAAATTTCCAGCACTTGCATCAAAGCCCTTGTATTTAATTTGCTGGTTCGGATAACTCGTGATTCAATTATTTCTTTAATTAAAAAAGTAAGAAACGTTAATTTTTCATCTTGTTTGTAAGAACTGATTCTTTCGACAGCAATTCTATATACAGATGAACCGGAGAAAGGAAATTAAAACACTCATTACACGGAGAATATTGACACTCTCTGACATTGGGATTGGTGACCTCTCCCTGAACTTGAAGATGCCCGGAATAAGGAAATAAAACACAAGATGACCAGTCAACCTCACCAGAAAGTGCAAAGTGATGAAATCTGAGGTTATGAACTCCCCCATTTCATTCTCTCTTTCTTACTCACTCTCTCTCTCTCTGCTCTCTCTCTTCTCTCTCTCTCTCTCTCTCTCTCTCTCAATAGGGTATAGTATATATTCTGCTGTCTTACAGTTCGTGATTTGTAACTTGTGTGTTATTATATTATAAGTTTTAAAAACGATTTGCTTAATATTCCGGACTGCAGTTTCACTGCAGTAGCGCGAATCTTCAGGAATTGTTTGTCCAACCATGCGCCTTGGCATTTATAACTGGGATTATCCTTAGCTCAAGTATTTTAATAATGTTAGTAGGTTATGTCACATGTTTTAAAACGTATATTTAGCTCCTTTTTATGAGTACAGTCTTAACACGTTTTAATAAAATCTCAGAGGTAAATTATTGTTTGCTTTGGGATTTACTTGTAACTGTTCGATGTTTATAATTCATTTCAGGTATTATTAGTGGTTATAATATGTATGTTTATGGATGGTTATTTTAGTCTAATAGTTATGATATGTGGTGTCTGTGGTGTATGTGTGTGCTGTGTGCTATATTATAGCTATATGTATATATACTTATTATACTATATATATCTATGTATCATGAGATTATTTATTGCGTTAGTATATTATTACTATCATATGACATTTCAGTCTCGGAAGACTATGAATAAAGTTGTTTATGTGCCTCTGAAGTGTACAGCGACTCCACTGTGACTGTGTAAGTCCGATGTTTTTGAAACATTCTTCGACCGCAGATTCTCGCATTTGAGGCTTCGCCTGAAGTATTGCTTGGTGCTTGTTCGCAACGCTGCTTTCTTCTAGACTCTCTAGATTCATTGTGTTGCTGTCTAGGCTGACTCTGAGCATGGAAAGATCCTCTACGGCTTTCATGCCACCACGAGGGCTCGTGAGCCAAGATTCAGCCGCTGGAAGGAGGCAATGCCAAAGGCACCCTCGATCATCATTCTTGCGTCAGCCTTGAAATCGCAAGCTGGAGGCGGGACCCAAATCTGTTCTTTCGATTTGACAGCAGTAAGACTCTGCACTTTAAAGCAACTGTCTTCGGGTTTCGTACCCATATTCATCCGACGTACATTTGCCCAGCCATCGGAGAGACCGTTGCTCAGCCAGATGGCATATCAAGCTGGGGTGAGTCTCTCTAGAACTGCTGTACAGTAGGTACAAGTGTAGTAGGGTTTGTGTTTAGCCGAGCAATCCTCATGATTATGGGAGGTGAACATATATCTTATACTCCCCACAAGAGCCGTCAGCTAAATAACTCTACCTTAGGCTGGCTCCTCACCCAGAGGACAGGATCACTACTACACACACTACACGACAACACAACACACACACACACACACAATAAATCA
>CM042162.1:40978032-40993032 GCA_023376005.1 Doryteuthis pealeii | reverse complement strand
CCATTCTGTAAGTGATGACAGCCTAATGGTTAAGGTGTCTGACACCCAACCGATCGGATTTCAATTCTGGCTGTAGATAGCTTACAAAATTTCTAGCCACTCTGAAGAGACTTGATAAGTCGAAACACGTGTTTTGTGGATGACCCTATATATATATATATATATATATATATATATATATATACATACACATATATATATATATTATATATATACACATATATATATATATATATATATATTAACAGTTGTAAAAAAAATACAGTGTACTAACTCAAGAGTCCGAGTTTTACATTTTCGATCATCAGTTTAGTTGGGCACACATATAGTGATATTGCTCTGCATATTTTTGCACTTGCTCTGTAAAGTTTTTGCGATTTGCAGACGTTTTAGACATTGAATGCTGACTAACAGCATGTTATTTGTAAGATGAACAAGATACGATGGGTACTGCTGGTGAATGCATAAGCGAATACATGTGACGGTCTCCTATGGACTTCTACACATTGGCCGACCAACAAAAACTAACATTATTTAGTTCCGTGAGGACAATGGGTGCTGTCTAGATGACCCACCAGGAGCGATAGACTATACGGACGGATGGCGCGCGTGTATTGGAGAGAGAGTCAGAGAGTCAAATAAATATCTTCTGCCTTCCCATCTCAATTATAATGATGATGATATTTTTTATAAACAAAACATAAATATAAAGATATGTGCGGGATTTTATTATATTAGCAGGTTTATATCCATCTTATGTATTTCAGACAAAACATACGAACGTACAACGTATTGTATTCGAGTATGTAAATATCTTCAGTTTTGCTAGTCCCTACAATATTCTTCACATGGTAACCCGATAACTCATTTTATTATATGTCTGCTTGAACGTTTTATTTGAGGTTTTTATTATCCCGGTTATAACGTTAAACTGCATCTAGTGGTGAAATTCAAATTCTGGAGATCAAGAAAGCGTGGAGTACACCTTCATTGCCATTACTTCCAAGTCTCATCTTACTCGGAGAGATAGTACTTTTTAGGGTACCATTAAATGGATTAAAGATGGGTATTTAAAATATGTTTTAAAATGAGTTAAAAATGTGAATATCCAACGAGAATGAATAATACAAAACGTCTTCGACATTAAATAAATTGAGGGTTGAGATGCCTTAAAATCAAGCAAACCAGCATCGGCGGGAGTTACGCAATTTAATAAAAATCGTTTAGAAATTGGCTATTTTACTTGGGGAAGGGCTTATTAAATCGATTTTAATAATCGGCAACTTTTTTTTAACTATCTTAAAAATCATTTTTCTATTCGGAAAGACATTTTCCATGTAACTCCAATATGTTAGGCATGAAAAAAACAAAAACATACACCCGTTTCAATACCTAATATGCAGCGATTTTCAAAAGTTTACAAAAAAATCGTCTATCAATAGGATTTTGATAAAACGCCTTTCTTGTGCATGTGGAAATCTGATATCTCTGATAAGATTAATTGACAATTCTCCCATGCTAAAAAAAGTTTTTTTTAGAATAAAATAGCTCAATTTCTCTGAATTTTTGAGCTGGGGCTGGATAGTTAGTATTTTTGGGATTATTTAGACTATTGTCCTCATCCAATTGGACACGTAGTATAGTGGATAAAGGCGATGGTTAAAATAATTCTAAGCGAGAGTTACCTCTAATGGTTCAATCCAGACCAGGGGTAACAGTAACATATAATGATAATTAACACAGCTTAACACCTGTACTCCAGCTATGGTTAGTGGGAGGAGAACAGGATACCCCCGTGCATTGAATAAAGGGTTGGGTTCAATGGCATGGACCGGTATTGAACTGGAAACCACAAGGTTCCTAGTTCGATACCGGTCCCCGCCAACTCAGCGTATGAGTAGCACAGGGATCTGTGCGGTAAAGTAAAGAGCTGATGGTAGGTATGGCGCTCCATCTCAGATGCTAAAAACAATCTCCTTGGTCGAGCGGTATTGAAAAGGGGATAGACTCCCTCGCTGACTGGCTGATACCGATTTTAGGCCGCCCCGTTGACTTTACTTTTTTTACACGAGCTCGAGAAGGTTCCCGATTCCGACAAGAAATACCTGAATAAGGCCAGAGGGCATATCGGCTGAAACGTTGTACATAAAACAATAAGGATGAGGACAGCACTCTGAATAATCCAAATAATACTAAAATAACCCAAGTGTTGAAATGCCGTAAAATTCTACTAAGTAACCAAACAACACTCAGTTGTGGTAATAAATTAAAATCAGTTCTGATACAATCATTACTAATTTTTAATCTCTCATTTTTCCATTACATTTTCCTTAAGCTAATCCGCGTTATAAAAATGTCCTGCAGCAGAGTATTTTTACTTATCGAAATATTCTCTTTCCTTTTTCGGATCTGCTAGCAGGAGCCAATCATCCGCTACTTGATCCACTGGGACACTTAAACATTTACAAATACCTGTGGAGATATGATATTCCTTCTAGCTAAAAAAGCCCTTGACAGTAGCATATCTTCCATTTGTGCGTTTTGTCAGGAACACCTCAGTTTTTCAAAAAAAATATAGAAAAAAGGAATTTGTCGCCATCTCTGTATTTTCTCACAGGAAACGTCACTAATGCATTTATTCATGGATATGCGGATATCTTAGCTGTGATTTTGCTTTTTATCGAATCAAGGGAAAATCTAATGATTTTTAGGGGGTCTGCACTAAATTCGTTTCTTCAATCCTTCCGCGAAAAGATAGTTTTTGCTTTCGTTTATATTGGATTACGTATGCAATCATTTCTACAAATATCCGTTACTGATGGAATTTTAATAATTTCTTATAAATTCGGGCATATTTTCCCTAGTGTCGGTTTTTGATCTCTACATTAAGAGTCGGAAGATCATAGTGGTTCAAATGCAATATATGATCATTATGGTTACGGTTAAGATTTCAGATCTGATATCAACTGTTTAGGTGATTCAGTTATGAGAACTAAATGTTTTAACACGAAATCGCCAGCTATAAAATATTCGCATTCAGCGTTGGGTAAATAATAAAAGTTTAAAAAAGTAAAGTCGTCGGGGTGGCCTAAAGTTGGTATCAGCTAGACAGCGAGGGAATCTATCCCATTTTCACTTGTGCTAAACCAAGGAGATCTTTTTTAGCATTTGAGGTGGAGCACCACACCTACCACCAGCTCCTCACTTTACCGCACATCTCCCTGTGCTACTCATACGCTGAGTTGGCGAGGCCCGTATCGAACTAGGAACCTTGGGGCTCCCAGGCGGATGCCCTACCGACTGAGCTAAAAGTTGAAATTAAATTGATCTGAGAGTATCTAAAAAAATATAGATGCACTGATAAGTTATTGAAGCAACCAAAGGGGAAATAAAGTTTTTCGACGTTTTTCTTAGTCGTTTACTTGTGGGTGTGTGGGTAGGGCATAAAAGGATCATGTGAAACGATGTTCGAACTATGTTGAACTTTTCTTGGATAATTAAGGTTCGAAACAGGATCAGTTTTAATAAAATTTAGTTGTGCTTGAAGAAAAACGAAAGAAATGTTTTGAAAAAAATATTTTGAAAGAAATCATTTTTTTGGAATTCGTTTTTTTAATGTTTGTTGAAATTCCACCAGACAAGTCCTGGGGTTGAATATTTTCGGAATAATTACAAACACTGGCAAAGGAATGTCGGATTGTTTTGGCTAAAAAATTCACTGGGGCAATTTGACAATCTACAATGGAATTAAAATATGACGTAAGAAAGTACTCAGCTGAGAAAACAGAAAAAACAGCTTGAATTTCATGAATGTTCCACGGGTTTCGCCAAATTTACTTTTGATCGGTCCGATGATTTTCTGTCCTTTATTTTGTATGTTTTCATAGAATTGTGAACATTTCCGTCCTTCTTCATTTCTTATCGTTTTAAAAACAACTGACCATGTATCTACATGGCGTAGGAGCGGAAGTAAGATGCGTGAGAAAAAATGACCACGCAATTTAAAATCGGGAATAGGAAGGAGGAAGAAAGAGGGAAGCAGAAAACAAAAATAAATGTTAATTTTCTTCAATATACAGCTCTTAGTATTCGACATTTTTTCGGTGATTTTCAATTAATCGAAACACCTCTGTTACTCTCAGTTGCACAGTCTTATTTATTCTAATAAATAATGCACTAATTCCGATTTTCATATGAAGAAAGAAAGTGAGGAAAAAGTACATGCTACACAGAAAAATGCTATACAAAAAAACACGTGTCCCACTTATGTAGCAAGATTGCTTTTGTGAGCGAGAACTACTATATTAGAAAAGGAGAAAGAAAGAAATAAGAGATGATAAAGGTTTTAAAAAGAGTAATGAACACAACACAAGATGAACGATGGTTTGACCGTAGCGTTACACCGAATGGAGAATTGAGTGTCAACCGGAAGTTTCGGGTGTTGACCGGAAGTCACGTTGTGACGTGGAACGACGAGGAAAGGTCTCGGCCTCTTTTTGCTTTCGGACGCCTAGTGGAACGGACGGGCCTTTGGTGCCTAGTATGGGGTCACAGTAATCAAGTAGTGTTCTCTCTCTCTTTCTCTCTGCCTTTCCTCCTCTCCGATACAGCCCACGGGACGAACCTACCCTGGAAATAAAGGCTAGCAGTTGTGACTACATATTTCTCGCGTTGTAATTTTTATCAACACCAATTTAGCACTGTGAATTTGGAGGCACGTGGACGAGACCCGCTATAAAATATACACCGCCGCCGCCACGTTACAGATATCGTTTTACTGCTCGAAAAAAAAAACACAACGTTACACTTACTAGGAAATCGAAATAAATTGAAAAAATAGCTATAGGTAAATAATTGAGCAGAATGGGCTCTTTGTAAGTCATCCGGTCTAGGAGATGAAATCTCTGAATTTAATTTTTTAAAACTCCGCTTAAAAATTGACTTTGTGTTTTACTCTGCTCTATGGAGGGCTTCGGTAAGTGCATATATGAATGAAAAGAGGAATCGCTAAGCAGTTAAATATTTATTAGTAGTACTAGCAAATATATGCACCCTCAGGGTGCAAGTATTTAAGTTTTAATGTAATAAAATATCGTATTAAATTAGAATGGCTAATGAAACTAATTAAGAATGCAGATAAAAAGATTTGAAACAGAGGGGGTGATAATAGATAAATAGAACAACTGAAACGTACTCTTCCATCACTCTTGCCTTTCCTTGTTATTTTTTCTAATTTAAGTATTTAGTTAAAAGAGTAAGTAAAGAATAAAATGACAGTTATTTTTTCATGTTAATAGATTTCATTTAAGATTCATTGAAGAGATTTTTGCTTATATTCATTAAAATAAAACCAAACGGTTAGAAATCAATAATACTAAGCACATATTTATTAAAATCACATTTTTAATATCAATATACAAATAAGCCTTCCTGATCACACTGTAAACTGCTATTTTAGTGTATATATAAATACAATTGCATATTATTCATTTGTAGATATGATTAACAATATTAATAATGTAAAACAATTTTATTAGAAATTTAGGTTTAAATAATAATAAAATCATGGAGAATGTGACGTAAATAACAAAGGGAATTGTGACTTGAGTAGTGATATAGTTTCGGTTACAGACAGAAAAGCAAACAATCTCCATTATAATAAGATTATTCGTCACTTTTCCGTCCATCTTTCTTTATCAGTTTTTTTCTTTCTTTCATAACTATGTTAAACCCATCTCGATTTTCTTCTGTATACAATAATTTGATTTTTATCGCCTCCTTCTAATACTTGTATTGGATATTTACAACTTTGTTAGCATCAGCTTTTCTGTTTTATTATCTACTTGTTTTTCGGTTGTTATTTAATAAACACCAACCTATCTTTACTTATCGTTCAACTAATTTTCCTACGCAAGTTGGCCTTATTCAATGTCTGACAACCCCAAAACTAATGTCCAAGTGCACTACCCTCCACCGTGTGGTCAACCGCAGGCCACCACTGGACAATTCACGAAGAGCATTGAAACAATGTTAACACAGGCTCCAGGTTAACTACTCTACTATTTAGTCTCGCCACTGAGATTTCATCTTTTCCTTCCAGCAAGTGAATTAAATTGCAAGATTTAGCTAGAGAAAGTTACCGCTATCTGCTACGGGGAAAGGTTTTCTAAGGTTAATGGGATAGCATGTTATAAACTACGATGAAACAGGACAAGAGAGGAAGACTTAGAGAGGATATAATTAACACCGTAAGGCTGCACGATGAAGGATAAATAAATGGACCGAGAGGAAAAATAAGAAAACAAATTTGAAGAATTTCAGGGGCTTTGATCTGACCAGGGAAACATAAATAAAGAGAAACATTTGATAAAAAGGTTTTGTCGAAAAATAGTGTGATTGAAAGAGATGGAGGCCTTGAATTTAGGATAAATTTGCTGATGAATAAATACAAATCTTAGTGAGAAATAAGATGTGAGAATAATATAGAGTGGAGCAGAGGTCAATATATATATATATATATATATATATATATATATATATATATATATATATATATATATATATATATAAAGGAAAATCTTTAAATTTGCTTAATTGTAATAATTTATTTCAACTGTGTAATCACATCATCGTCAGACATGATCAAAGGGTTATTACTGAAGCTTAGGTATGTTATTGAAAGTGTATTCTTCAGTAATAACCATTTTGCTCATGTCTAAATTATTACAATGAAGCAAATTTTTTTTTACCTAATTTATTTCATATATTGCTGTTTGTCCACTACCGGCACTAGGTACATGGTGCTCTTACTATTGATTACCTGTATCATGACAGATAATCTACGCATGGGATGGTCCTTCTTACCAAAGGTATATATATATATATATATATATATAACTTGATGCTTCAAAGGAGTCTAATAATAGATGAGAAAATCTTTCTATCAGGGACCCCAAGCTCAAAAAGTGTTTTAATAATTTTGAGAGGGGTCCCTTGGAAAGGTTTTTTCATCTATCCCCCTCATTTGAATTCATTTTTATTTCATCCATTTATTCATTTTACCATTAAATTTTAATTAAATAATTTAGGAGCATAAGCGAAAACTTAAATTATATATATATATATATATATATATATATATATATATATATATATATATATATATATACCCATTTTAAAATATGTTGGACATCATTGATGATTTTATTAAACATACCAAGTTCGGGGGTGTTCCTAAGCTCAACATCCAGTATCCGTACAGAGTTAGTCGATACAGATTTTTTACTGGCCGACCCACATTTGCGTGTCCATGTGTAAGTTGCCATAGAATAACATCACATGAGCTTATCGTTGCTTCTACAGCAATGTCCAGAATGTCATGTTTCTTTTACCCGCATGTTGTGTGTGATAGTAAGTAAGTGGCCGTACAATTGCTCTTTTGTGGGAAACTGATTCCATGCTTTGTTAAAGACTGTATTTAGCATTTTTGTACATTTCCACCGTAGTTTTTTCTCTAAGCGTTTAGAGTTCATGGTGTAGTTGTACAGTAGCAATAACATGGGTACAGTTTGGAATAATTGTTGTATCTGAGAGTTCAGATTTCTATATGGATAAGAAAGGCAGGACCGCGATAGAGACCTTATCAAAATCCTACAGTAAGCCCATCTTAATTAAATTTTGAAAATTGGTGCATAATTGGGATTTACACGGGTGCACGTTGTTTAGTAACATATTTTAATTACTGGAAAAATGTCTATTCTTAGGATAATCAATTTTTTGTTTATAATTAAAAATAAAGCCAAAAAATAACGAAAAAAAAAGACTATATTTAATTTTTTCATTAGATTGCACAGCTCCACAGAGACTAGGTAGAAATCCTCCGTGTAGTATCTACACTACAAGTTTCTTTGTCTATTAGTCTGGACAAAGTCAACTGGGGAGGGGAGGTTGGTAGCTAATGCGTGGTGGCATGGAGTGAATAAAATAAGGCAGATTAACTAAAGGAAACAGAATTAATAAAATAATCAACAAAAAAGTAAAAACATTTTTAAAAAATCTATCTATTAATAATGGAGATTCGCTTCCGGTTTTTGTTTGTAAAAAAAATTACGTCACTGCTTACATCACATTACCCAAAATCGTCAAAACATAGAATAAATACACTCAAAATTTGAACATGCAACATTAGACAGTTCTCACTGTTTTTTAAAACAAGTTTTAATAAATACATGACTGCTATTATATATCTATATATATACATATTTAAAGTTAACATTTCAAATTGTTTTATTTTTTAATCCTTTAATGAATTTGATGATTTTACTTACTTAGGGCACAAACTCGCTGACATTGAATTTTTTTACTCCCACCCTTCAGGCAATATGTTTCAAAAATCTATTTTACATCGCCCGGAGGGTGTTTTTTATTTTGTACTAGTAAGAATAATAAACGTATTTTCTTAGGTGAAATGTGGCGGTTTTGAGGCTTGACGTCTTGGTCACGTAGAAATCCTCCGTGTAGTGTCTACCCTACAAGTTTCTATTTCTACCGTTGCCAAACGGCATTGGTACCTAACCTTTCCTTTGGATCACAGCGGTAGAGTGGAGAGGGGAGATTTTCTGCATGGGCAACAGCTTATCCTCCATATGAATCCGCCCAGGCTATGTAGTTCAAAGGAAGATAAAAAAAAAATATTTAAATAATTTTTTTAATTAACAATAAAAAAAAATGTTAAATTACAATTTGAAAAAGCAAAGAAAAAATATTTTGAAAAAAATGTTTTTTAAATATTTAAAAAAAAATCAAATAAAAAAAGACATTGTAGTTCAAAGGAAGATGAAAAGAAAAAATATTTAAATTGAAAAAAAAAAATTTTAAATTAAAAAAATTTAAAAATCTAAAATTTAGAAAAGAAAAGAAAAAATATTAAAAAAAAACATTTAAAAATATTTAAGACAAAAAATTTTTAAAAAAGACATTATAAAAAAAATTGACACTACTCCATCGTCTCTCGTAGACGGAAGGTTGGCAAACAACCAACAGATGATAGGCGCTAGAGCGAAATGACCTGCAAATTGATCAAAGGGGGCTTTTCCGCGCGTCTAGCCCAAGTAAAGGCCAAAGAGGAGTGTTGCATGTCATGGAGTACTCAGCCATCATGATTCCGTTCTTAAGCATCAGGGTTCGCTACCCACGTCCAACAGATGTCCTCATTGTGGCTGCTTACCTCTCTGCAGAGGTGCAGTTGGTGTATTCTACAACCTACCCGGCAGGGTGATTCACAGTGAGACAATCGTCAATAAAACCTACAGCATCAGAGAACATTATCTAAAACTTTGATTTTATCTTTTTCCCGACAATTTTGAATACTTAGTGTAATACAATCAAATTATTCCGAAGGGAATCATCAATACGATGACGTAGATATTGTAATGCAATTTCCATAGAAACATTCAAAGGCAAATATTTATGAGTAATATGCTTGCACAAGATGATATGCACATAATCAAACTAGAATGTATCTGTCTATATTCATATATATATATATATATATATATATATATATATATATATATATTATCGAGAAGGAAAGAGAGAGGGAGAGAGAAAAACACACATTCACACACACCTACACAAGCACACACACACATTCACACACACACATATATATATATATATATATATATATATTATATATATATATATATATTATGTATTTATGTATCTCTCTCTCCCTCTCTCTCTATATATATATATATATTATATATATGACCATATGTATGTACAAAATCTCTCTCTCTCTCTCTCTCTCTCTCTCTCTCTCTCTATATATATATATATATATATTATATATATATATATATATATATATATATATATAGAGAGAGAGAGAGAGAGAGAGAGAGAGAGAGAGAGAGGAGACAGATATGAGAGACAGAACACACTAACACACACACACACGCGCGCACACATACAGACCCAGACACACACACACACACACATAAACACACACGCACACGCACACACACATATATATATATATATATATATATATATATATATACATATATATGACGATACGTATATCAGCATAGAAATGTCTCTCTCTTTCTCTCTCTCTCTCTCTCTCTATATATTATATATATATATATATATATATATAGAGAGAGAGAGAGAGAGAGAGACGAAGAGATAAAGAGGTGAGACAGAGAGGGATAGAAAAAGGGGTATCCGTTATCGATAACTCACTAATTGTATTTGTATTTGAGTTACCTGCAAACCGGTAAAACATCGTAATAATCTTAGTCGAGTAAGGCTTTACCGACTGATAAATAACGGGCATAACGTGTAATAGAAAAATATAAAAGATTAGAATGAAAACAGATGAATGTAGGATATACAAATCATAGATTATTTGAAACCAACCCCAAGTTGGCACTAACGTTTCTCAGTTCTTCGAGGGGAAGTTGAAAATAATATTTGCAATAGCCAAAACTTTTCTTTTATTTAATTTGGAAAGTTATTCTCGGTTATACCTGACAACCGAATTTTCTTTAATCTCCAAGGAGTGAAACTGGAGACAGGTGCAATGTTAAAAATATAGTTTATAGTATATAACAATATCATTTCTATATAATACAGTTTGTGTTAGACTAGATAAGCAGGAAGGACCTGTTGCTGGTATCAACGTAAAAGCAATGGAGTCTATCCCCTTTTTGCTAGTGCTAGCCCATGGAGATATTTTTGCTAAGATGGAGCTACCGTTTGCTCTAAGATGCTTTACCTCACAAATCAGATTACCCACACTGTGCTACTCGTGCGCTGAGTTAGCGAGGACCGGTATCGAACGTGGAATGTTGCACCTTATAGGCAACTGAGCTAAACTGGCTCCTTACAATTGTGCTGTATCCAGTGTATTCACTCAAATGATCTATACTATATATCTTTAAAATCAGCACCGATTTTAAAGATATATAGTATAGATCATATAGATAAAATATTTAGATGGACTAAAATTAAAATAAAATCTCCGAAACAATGTACTGGTTTGATTTTATATATATATATATATATATATATATATATATATATATATATATATATATATGTATATAAGCATTTGGCATTAAATAATACACGGGGTTGATTTGCCATTAAACTATACATCAACCAGTACATTGTTTTAGAGATTTTATTTTAATTTCAGGCCATCTAAATAAAACAGATCACTTTACAAGATATGAGGAGATATGTATTTTGTGGTCGAGAATTTTAAACGTTACACAATGGAAAATTCCGCTTGCAAGAAGGACATGAAGACATGCCACATCAACACCAACACATGGGAGGCTGGTGCAGAAGACCAAGCGGCCAGGCGCATCCTTGTCAAACAAGGGACGAAAAGGAGTGAAAAAGAGAGGAAAGAAGCTGCCACAGAAAAGAGAGCCAGAAGGAAGGAGGGACAACAACAACTCTAGCAAGTATCACTGTTTGTTTGCAGTCACTGCATCAGAAATTGCCATTCAAAAATCGGCCTGTTCAGCTACTCGCGCAGATGCAATTAAAAAAATGTGGACACTATGTCATCGTTTTTGGCAACAACAACAAAATGGAGACTTCCACTTGGACAATTGAGTCTATGGAAATAATATGGTGAAATAACCGAGAAAATTAGGAAATGTTAAAAAGACTGATCCCAGATCCTCTCGGATATCACTTGTGGAAACGTGATATGTGTTTGCTAGCGTTTTGCCTTTTAAATACAGTCGTTTATATCATTAGCCATGATCCATTACTGATTTACTCATGAATAATGTTTAAGTTCTCCTCATCTTTGATATCAAGCAATTACTGGTGATTTTTGTTCCTGTTTACGGGATGTTAAATTCATTTGAAATCCATTGCTTCTAAATGTACAGGAAAATTGACTGATTCGTTGATGCATTGAATTAAACAGCGTATCAACACAGCTAGGGCTATTTTATGCCTAGAGGTTATAGAATCGCGTTCATTTTACGTTTATATTTACATATACTGGGTAGTTGTTTCTTAATATTGTTTTATTTTGTTTCTTTTTTTTTTGTTTTTTGTTCCCAGTTCTATTGAATACGAATAATTTCCAAACAAAACTATTTGACTTATAGATGGGACATTACCATATACAACCAATCCTGGTCAGAGTAAATCTGGGAGTAATGACAATGAAGCGGTATTCTACACACACACACATACACACACACACACACACACACACACACCAAATGTATGCGTCTAAATATTTGTCTGAAGATGTGAGGAGAAATTTATTTTGTTGTTGGTTGGTTGGATTTTACGGCATGTCAACACATTTGGTAATTTTATGCCGAAGACTTTTTGCTTCATTCTTGAATGGTACTTAATTTTCTTTAACTCAATTTTTTAAAACTCATTTTATTAGAACTTATTTTGTTTTATGGGCCCATAGATGAGACCCTAAAATGAACTATCCCTCCACGTCAGAGTGGATATGGGAGTATTGATGATGAAGGGGTACTCCACGTTTCCCAGAGCTCCACAACTGGAAATTTACTATCAAATTGAGTTTAACGTCATACCCAGAACACTAAGCCTCTCACCCACCGCCGTGTAGCGCATATATTCTAGAAAGTTTCAGGGGTTTTCCATAAAAAAGGGTTGGGACAATCATATCCCTGCTATGGCTTAAAATAACCAGCAGATTAATCAAAAATTGTCTTTCTGACCGCCCGTCTAGTCTAAGTAAGAGCCAAAGTGGAGGGTTTATTTTATCATAAAGAACTTAAAATATTACTCAGTCAAGACACTTAAGTATCCTGAATTAATATGACAGATTGGTAAAATAATTGAGAGTTCTAGGCCATGATGCGTTCTGTGAAAAGACCGGTCGCTGTGATTTCTTGGACAAGGGCCAATCATAGTGAAACACGTGGTATGTGTCTGTTAGCGTTTTGCTTTTTAGCGACGGCGTTCAAATTAGTAGCCATGAATAATTGTTTTCTCATGAATAATTGTTTTCAATGTATCTGATGATATAAAACACAGGCAATTACTCGTCATTTCGACTTCCTGTTTACGGAGATGTTAGATTCGTTTGACGCCATTGCGAGTAAATATGTAGGAAATGTGCTTATAAACTTGGGAAACCTATGCATTTTAGTTTTTCTCATCCCCAGCTATGGTTGAATAGTAGGACAGTCTGGGATATTTAACTTTGATTAGGTTACCGGTCTAGGAGAAAAAACATGGAAATTAAAACTTTTAAGCTCTACTTGAATTGACTATGTGCGCATCCTTCTCGAGAGCAGGGCTTGGTAATCTCCACATTATAAAGGGCAGTTAGTGTTTATATATATAATATATATAAATATATATATATATATTTATATATTATATGTGTGTTGTGTGTGTGTGTGTGTGTGTGTGTGTGCCCGGTGAAACTACGAAATAAAACAATTAACGACAAGTAAATATATATACATTAGATATCCCAATTCTTGCTTTTGTTGTCAAACATTATATAGATTGGGTTTATATTCGAAGTTATTTAAAAATTAAATATCTTATTATAATGGAGATTGTGTGTTTGTCTGTCTGTAACCGAAACTATATTACTACTCAATTCACAGTTCCCTTAGTTATTACATCACATTCTCCATGATTTTATTTTTATTAAACCTCAATGAATAATAAAATTGTTTACATTATTAAGACTGTTGACCATCTACATACTAATAATACGCAATTGTATTTATATATAAACAAAATAGTGGTTTACAGTGTGAATGGGAAGGCTAATTTGCCATATTGATCTTAAAAAAATTGATTTTTAATAAATATATGCTAGTATTATTGATTTCTTATTGTTTGGTTTTATCTTATTGAATATGAGCAAAAATCTCTGGGATAAATCTTAAAGAAATTCATTAAGAAGAAGAAATAACTGTAATATTATCCTTTACTTCCTATTTTAAGTAAAGAGTTAAATTAGGAAAATTTACCAATGAAAGACGGGGAGTAATGGAAATGATGGAAGAGTTAGTTTATTTTTCGATAATACCCCCTCTGTTCAAATCTTTTTGTCTACATTCTTATTTAGTTTTATTAGCCTTTCTAATTTACATGATATTTTATTATATTAAAACTTAAAACTTGCACCCGGAGGGTGCATAAATTTGCTAGTACATATAAATAGCATTGGAATTCTACTTAAAATGACCAGCATTTGTAAATCTCAAAATCAGTGCTACGACTCTACGTGACCGGGTGATTGATCCATTGTCTCTTCGACCGCCCGTCTAGTCTATGTAAGGGCCAAAGTGGAGGGTTTATTTTGTCATAAAGAAATTAAAATGTTACACAATCGAGACTTCGGTTTAGACACTTAAGTTTGTTGAATTAATAAGGAGGAATGGCGAAATAATCGAGAGTGGTTGGCCATGATGCCGTTCTGTGAAAAGACTGGTCGCTGTGATACTTGGACAAGGGCCAATTATAGTGGAACACGTGGCATGTGACTGTTAACGACAAACAAATCAATACACCAAGGTTATCCGCCTGCAGCCAGGTGATGCTTGGTATCTACTTCAATTTATGTATAAATGTGCAGGAAAGGTGAATTATTGATTGATTTCAACAGCATGTGAACCTGTCTAGGGTCATGTTATGCCTTGATGTTAGAGACTAGCGTTTATTTTACGTTTATATTAACATTTTTCTATAGTTGTGTAATATGATTTTTTTGCACACGGTGTGACATATGAGTCTTTCTCGTTGTTGCATATGTGTGGGTGAGTTTCTTCTTGCGTGAAAACGTCTCTTCACCTAAGTCCGTGGCAACTCGTGTCGTTAAAAAAAAAATCAGCAACTCGTTGGTATAAATGATTATTTCATCTGTGACAAATCTAGTAGTCGTTGACGTAGAGAGAGATATGATGTTAGAATAACAGATTCGCTTATATTAGATACACTAATCTTGTGCCATTC
>CM042162.1:40960532-40973032 GCA_023376005.1 Doryteuthis pealeii | reverse complement strand
TTATATGAACATTTGTGCATCATACATTTGTTTTTATAGAAGAGAAAGTGAACGGGTGAGGGGTGAGTTTAGAGATGAAGTCAGGAGGATGGGATAGACTTTGTGGGAATTTGATTGGTTAGAAGTAATCTTTCATGGATTGGGTGGGGAGGGAGATAAGATCATATGTGTGGGATTTTTTGGAAGAAACATAATAACTAAGGTAGTTTAGTGCAAAGGATGAGTACACGGTAGGAATGAAATTAGGGCAACATTCTTTGGTTGGCTTGGAGAACATTTTTTTTTAGATATTTGGATTCTTTGAGTAGAGGGGAAAAAGGACAAGATGAATGGGCAGCGTGGAAGAGATGGGTCATCATTTAATTAGTTGGCTTCTTTAGAGATTTTAGCCAACTAGGGAGGAGCGAAAAGGATCAAGAAAGTTGATGGGTGGGAGGGATTTTGATAGGTATAGGGGTTAGGTAGAGGGTGGGAGTTTGTTGGTAGGTGTACGTCAACTTTTTGGGAAAGTTTTTTTATGGGACTTTTATTTTCGTGTATAATGGATTTTTGCGATCGATATGTAAGACAGAGAGACGTTGGCCTCGTCAAGACAGAAAAGTTTTAACTGTCGACGTAGTCAGATAAGACAGAGACTCTCTGAACATCGAAGTAGTCAGGAATAAGAGAGGAGAGGTTTTTGACCGTCAAAGTAGTCATTAGAGAGAGAGTATGGACTATCAGAAATTAGTCAGGAGTCTAAATGCTAGTGGGCTACCAAAGAATAAAGTTTGCTATTGCGAGATTATAATTAGAGTCTATTTCAACTCTCTCTCTCTCTCTCTCTCTCTCTCTCTCTCTCTCTCTCTCTCTCTCTCTCTTCTCTCTCTTCTCTCTCTCTCATCCGAGACCGCGGTTAAAAATAGATAAACAATGAAGGGACATTTCTGGAGTTTGTTTTTCACCGTGCTAAACCGAATCTCTGTTATCACGAATATACATACATTCATACATACATTCACAACACACACACACACACACACAAACATATATATATATATATATATATATATATATATATATATATATATATATATAACCCCTCCACCCAAACAGGATGCGGCACATGGTCAATTTCTTAAGCAGATTTCAACAGGTTTAAATTCAGAGTTTTCCTTCTAGACTGGTTACCTAGTCAAAGTTAAAGAGCTCAGTCTGCCACACTATTTAAACAGAGCCGGAGAGAGAGAGAGAGAGAGAGAGAGAGAGAGAGAGAGAGAGAGAGAGAGAGAGAGAGAGAGAGAGCAGATACATAGCCTTCCCAAGTGTATTAGCGCTATGTGAAAAGCAGCCTCGTTCCAAGTTTTGAACTCAGGTCGACCAGTCATTTCCTACGTCTCTAACCATTACACCCGTGCCCATACATACATATATATATATATATATATATATATATATATATATATATAGAGAGAGAGAGAGAGAGAGAGAATAGCGTGTGAGGGTGACAGAATAGCGTGTGAGGGGGAGAGAATGAATAAAGAGAGAGTACAAAGGGGGTATTTTCAAGGTGACAGGCTTGTTTATTAAATTCACATCTCGGGGTGAAAACGAAAAATCAAATTTCTCTAAGAAATTTCTTTTAAACAGATTTTAGCAGAACGCAGAAATTGAGTAAAATAATTTACAAACATTTCTATCGTGAAACCATGCATCAATAAAAATCCTTGTTTAAAAACTTTCATGACCAAGCAATTCTGTTAAATTGTTCGGTGTAATAACCCGACAAAAGATTTAAGAAGTAAACAAATGAGTGTATATTTTACCAACACCTCACTACGAGTAGGATATGACACAATGACAATTTTGAAACGAACTTAAACAACTTTGAATTCAGAGTTTTCCTTCTCCTGGATTGATTGCCTTGTTGGAATAGTTTGGTATATAAGGTATGCTCCAATTCCGATTCTGGATTTTTAGACTGGCCAAGGTAAGGTGATTTATTCCTCTGGCCAATCAACAACCATAATACGTGACTGATTCACTACTTAAACTCTGATATTTGCCACATTTCACTTGCAATCAATGAGGAGGAACTTACAACCATTGACGAAGGAGCTGAGGATTCTTTACCAGAAGAACCAAAGGATTCATTATCGAAGGACTCTTTACCAGCAACTGAGAACTCTTTACCAGAGTAACCAAAGGATTCATTATCGAAGGACTCTTTACCAGCAACTGAGAACTCTTTACCAGAGTAACCAAAGGATTCATTATCGAAAGGACTCTTTACCAAGAACTAAGGACTCTTTACCAGAAGAACCAAAGGATTCATTATCGAAAGGACTCTTTACCAAGAACTAAGGACTCTTTACCAGAAGAACCAAAGGATTCATTACTAAGGGACTTTTTACCAAGAATCCAATTCCACTGGACAAACGCTCTTGCTTACGGCCTACAGGATGGCCCAAAAGATTGTAACATGCCTAACCAAGGTTAAAGAGCCGAATCTGTCCTACTATTTACCTACAGCTAAGTGTAAAATAGATTCACAACTTTCCGAAGAGTATTAGCACTATGTGAAATGCAAACAACATCGACCAGGATTTGAACTCGTCCCGTCGTGTCCGTTTACTACGATTGTAACCATTACTCCACACACCTTCACAAATATGAATGTATAAATCCCCATGGAATTCACGAAGTACCTGCAGGTAGCATAATGGTTATAGTTGCAGGAAATACACTCAATAAATCTTATTAAAATTATGGACGGGGCTTTATGTGTTTCACTTCACACTAATATATTCGAAATCTATCTCTTGTACTCTCATACATAGGTAAAAGGATATAGCCCACTGATTTATCTAATCTAGCTTAAGGCAACCATTCTAGTCAAAGGAGAACATTCTCAATATAAAACAAGAATCTAGAGCAGGTTGATCGGAATTTGTGCCCCGCCTCGTTATGGAAGTTCCTGCGGTAGGAGGACCCAACCGGTTCGTCACGGGTAGAATAGAATGTAACCCAGGGTGGCAAGAAATGGACATCCAGCAAGGATTGAATTCACTATTCAGTAGGAATGTATCTACCAGACTAGTTTGCTAACCATTTAATCCTTGTGGGGTGTCCATCTTGTGGCAACATTAATGTCATTTTGTTAGGTAGCTTACCTTTTTTCTTGAATGCCATTGTTCTCGGGAAGAAGTGAAATCTTTTGCGTGGGCAACAATATATTTTCTATAAACAGCCTTGCCTTTACCCGTGTTAAGATTCAAATTATATTAATTATTATTGGATTTTTTGCAAGTGTTAAACTAATAATTTGAAAAATAATTTGAATAGTGCGTTGGGGTGGTCACTAGCAATTGTAGCGTTGTTTCCATTCATCTTCCCGCATGGTCTCGGTCTCAACACAGAGGGCTACATAAAGTGCCTCGAGGCAGTAGTACTGCTTTGGATCGAGATGGTACCTGCTGGAATACCTTACATCTGTACCATACCGCACATGCAGGAGAAGTCGGTTTTGACTGTCAGAAAATGTTTGCAGTGATTATTTTCAATAATCTGTTAGACTGATGAAACTAAATAAGAATGCGGATGAAATGATTTGAAATAGAGGGGGTTATATTCGAAAAATAGAACAGCTGAAACTTACTCTTCCATCACTCCCATCTTTCATTGCTAAATTTTCCTAATTTAACTATTTAGTTAAATTAAAAAGTAAATAATAAAAGTACAGTTATTTCTAACATCTGACCACCTTACTCCCCAGATTGTAATCCACTTAATCATTAAGTGTGGGCTGCAGTTGAGTGAGAGGCCTACATAACTCCAGGCAACACCAAAGGGGAAATGAAAGCAAATATAACAGTAGCATTTACCAATTAAAACAAGGAGACCATTGGAAACGCTTGCAGGAGATTGCAAAGTCATCTGGAGACCCTAGTTAAAGCCAATACCAATAAACCCCATATATATTAAGATATTTTCATGTAATATATAATGAATTCAAATCCACAGTTTTGGGAGACTGACTGCTTCAATAAAATTAATCTTTGAATGAATCAAGATACTTGGTCGGTTGGTTAAGTCAAACCCTAGCACCTATAGGATTGTCCCAACCCTATTGCTCGTATGGGAAAACATGTGGAATCTGATCAACTTTCTATGAATGTAGGCTGCTGTTGCTCTCTTTGTTCTTTCAGGTATAGCAGTGTTAATAACAGCCTTGCCAAGAGACAGCCCATGAATGGCCAAGGCAAGAGACAGGAAAGCCCATCGACTGCCCAGCCCAGAGAGGGACAGACCAGAGACAAGTATGGACTAAATAAAATAACAACCCTCTCCCAAGCATTATTATCATATACTAGCAAATATATGCATCCTCCGGGTGCAAGTATTTAAGTTTTAATGTAATAAAATATCGTATTAAATTAGAAAGTCTAATAAGAATGCAGATAAAAAGATTTGAAACTGAGTGGGGGTATAATAGAAAAATAGGAATGAAACTTACTCTTCCATCACTTCCGTCTTTCATTGCTGAATTTTACTTATTTAACTATTTAGTTAAATTAGACTTATTTTTTCTTGTTAATGGATTTCATTTAACATTCATTGGAGAGATTTTTGCTTATATTCATTAAAATAAAACCAAACAGTTAGAAATCAATAATACTAAGCACATATTAATAAAATCACATTTTTAATATCATATGCAAATTAGCCTTTCCGTTCACACTGCAAACCGCTATTTTTTGTATATATAAATACAATAGCATGTTATTAGTATGTAGATATGGACACACTAATAAAAAGGTGAAGCAATTTTATTAATAATTGAGGTTTAGATATAAATAAAATCATGAAGAATGTGATGTAAATAACTATGTGAATTGTGACTCGATTAGTAATATAGTTTCGATTACAGACAGAAAAACACACAATCTCCATTATAATAAGATGTGTTAGGAGGTAGTGACTGAGGGTATAAGTGTCAGGGGTATGGCGTTAAACTGAATCTAGAGCTGAGGTTCTAATTCTTAAGCTCTGGTGAGAGTTGAGTACCCCTTCATCGCGATAACCCCTACGCCCACTCTAGTCCGGAGTGGTTGTACCTGTTAGGCTCACATCTATCTGTTAAGAAGATTTTAAAAAATGAGTTTTTAAATTTGTTTTAAAACGATTTTTTAAATTTTTATTCTCAACAATAATGAATAAAACACCCCAAGGTCTGCCGTAGAATTTGTTTAAACTAACCAAGCAACTAGATAATTGGAGTGTAATATGATAATGTTGTGATGTTAGTCCAAAAGTAAAAAAGAAGTCAAGTCGAGATAGGGTAAAATAAGACAAGTGTATTTACAATAATGGTACAGGAACGACTAGCTTGTCGTTAACGGTAACAGTACAACCTTTTCACTCGGTATCTCACTATTTATAGTGAGAACCGGTGTATATTCTCCACTGTAAGAACGGCCGGTACAACAGATAATAACTGACACTAAACTTTGGTTCCAAGTTTTTACCGTGAAATATAATCAGAATTCGTGTACTAAATTCATTTTCGCAAGACTTGGTCGAAAATTGTGCTCTTTCAAATTCAGAAAAAAAGTTATAGATTAACATTCAAAGTGAATCAACCAAGCAGTTAAATAAACTTCCGAGTCTTTTTCATAAGATTTATTTATTGAATCAAAACACAAATACATTGTTGCGAAATACTTCGGATAAGGCTTTTCGTTGCTTCTAAAAAGATTTCGATGGGATTCTGGTTAGAATCCCTTAAATTGTATATATTTTTTATTCATATTTTACGTTAAAGAGATAAGGAAAAGAAAACCGGTATTGTCAAATATTACGTGTTTAAAATCGCCCTACCCTACACACACACACACACACACACACATACACGCACACGCACACATACACACAGACATACGCAAACACACACATACACATATACATATATATATATATACATATATATATATATATAGGTATATGTGTATGTGTGTGTTTGCGTATGTCTGTGTGTATGTGTGTGTGTGTGCATGTATGTGTGTGTGAGTGTGTGTGTGTAGGGTAGGGCGATTTTAAACACGTAATATTTGACAATACATACATATATGTATGTATATATAAATATATATATATATATATATATATATATATATATAAAAGGTGTGTCAAAAAGTATCGATAATTTTTGTACTTTTTGACACATCTTTTATTCTAAGAAAATAACGTTCCATTCAACAGTTTTTTCAGAATACAAGATGTGTCAAAACGTACTAAGTTTAAAGCTGTAAGGATAGAAATTAAGAAGGAATAGAAAGTTATTTATTTTAGAATACAAGATACAAGGCATGTCAAACATTGCTAAAAGTCACGATACTTTTTGACACACCTTTGACACACGACGAACGCCTCTATAGATACGTACATTTCTGTGTGCTTGTGACCACTTATGTGTTTTTGTACGTGTTACCATTTGTGTGTGTATGTGTGACTATTTGTGTGTGTTTGTGTTTGATCTTGTGAGGATTTGTGTGTGTGTATGCTTATGAGTATTTGTGTGTGCGTGTGTGTGTGTGTGTGTGTGTGTATGTGTGTGTGTGTGTGTGTGCATATAAGCATTTTTGTGTGCGTTTGTGTGTTTGTAATTATGTGTGTGTGTGTATGCTTATGAGTATGGGTGTGTGTGTGTGCGTGTTTGCATATGAGCATTTGTATGGGTGTTTGTGTGTGTGTGTGTGTGTGTGTGTGTGTGTATGCTTATGAATATTTGCGTATGTATCTGTGTGCATATGAGTATTTGTGTGTGCGTTTGTGTTTGTGTGTGTATGTGTGCTTATGAGTATTTGTGTGTGTGTGTTTGTGTGTGTGAGCATATGAGCATTCGTGTGTGTGTGTGTGTGTGCGTGTGTGTGTGTGTGTGCATATGAGCGTTCGTGTGCATGTGTGTGTGTGTGTGTGTGTGTACGTGTGTGTGTGAGTGTGTGTTTGCTTGTGAGATTTCTATGTCTTTTAAAAATTTGTATGTGCCTGTAGGCGATTTTGACATTTCTGTGAATTCATTTCTTCGAGTAAAAAGTCTAAATCTGTTCAGAGGACTGTTTTGTGCAAGTCTCTGACATTTCAATTTATAATTAGAAATAACAAATGATAATCTTATTGTCATTTTCATTACATAAAGCATCATTTGAAATGTTATCTTTAGTAGAGTAGGAAGACGCACTTTTAATTATCCTATTTCTTCCTATTTACGACCTACTCAAAACTGGACGAAAATTGACACAGTCTAATTTAATGTAACTGGAGTAAAATTGCTGTCTCTTACAATATTACCAACGGAAATACCGTCGCGACAATTGGTTTTTGCGCTAAATTTTGTAGTCAATTAGTTTGGGTTTTTTTTTCGTTAGAAAGAAAAAACAAACGATTTATGATTATTTATAAAAACGCAGGACTAATTTTACCAGATTAGTGTTAATCTTTACGATTAGTAGAGCTTATCGGAACTTATTTTTTGGAATTCGACTCAGATAAACAAAAAAAATGTGAAACTGTATTTAAGACAGAAATTAAGTATAAAAATTAGCTGTGTATTCTATCTTTTTTACTTATTAGAAAAAAACACACACACATATATATGTATATATATATATATTTGGGAGAATATGTGCTTAATTGAAGTTGTACCTAATTTTGAAAGTCAATTAATAATTAATTAATTAGGCGGGCATAATTAATTAACTTTTAAGAATATGTACGACTTCAATTAAGCACATATTCTCCCCAAAAAAGCCATATCAAAACACATCGATTGTGTATTTACTTCTCATATATATATTATATATATATATATATATATATATATATATATATGGTGATTGCCACTTCTTCACAGAATAAGGCCATTTCTACAAGTATTTTCAGTTGTGAGTAGTTTGAGTAGTTGTGAGCATGCAGATGGCCCACGGTTCCAGCTTGTTTTTATGTACCCTGTCACACATATGAAACCCTCGGCATACAGGCCCTGCCATACAGGTCAGACTTCAATGTGGGAAATGTTTCCATGGTGTGTCATGTGTTTCTTCAGGGTGGAGGGCTCGAGTCACCTTACCTCAAACTTCTTACAGCTACCACCGGCCAGTCTTTCCATGATGATGTGTATCCAGCCCACTCTCTTCTATCAATTGGTCCTTATCGCTGAACGGACTTCTGCAAGGGCATCGATGTCGGCCCCATATAGAGATGCTCCCCTATCATGATACCAGTACGTAGTTAGGTGTTTCCCTATCTCTCAAGATTGGGAAGTGTCCAGACCTTCCAGGTGGCCATTCTTTGTCTTATTTTGTGTCGTAGTATTTTCTTGTTTTCAGCCCAGCTTGTTTTCAGTCCAGCTAATGTGGACATCCGTCGAAATGCTGGTTTCTGGCCAGCTTGATAGGTGAACCGGCATTTGTTTAGGTCACATTTTCTGGACACTTCCCAAATGGCTGGGTGAAGAGTATTAACCAGGGGCTGCTCATTCACCCACAACCTCACAGAGGCATGTTGCTGTTCAATCAGCAATGTGGTGATGCTAAGTAGGTCACGAGTCACGCCGTATGTAGATTCACATCTGCGTGCTTCCAGTACGTCAGGCCTGCACAACTCATCATTCCTCCATCACTCTGGGACTTGTAAAAATATCTGCACATGTTTTGTTTTACATGATGTGCGCTTGTGCGACACGCACCGCATGCTCTCCTTCCCCAAAGTCAAGTATCAGTGACAAGCCGAGGCAAGATGACTGGGAGACTTTGGGGAACGCAGGTAGATGATCTGACGAGATCTACGGGTCCACCACACCGAAAAAAAAAGTCCATAGGTTCCGTTTTCTATTAAAACGAAATGGTTTAGGGGCAAAATTTAAATGCCATTTGCCCAATAGTGTTAATACAATATTTAACATTTAAAATTAAAATAAGTTACTTAGCTTAAGAGTCGAGTTCAGATAAAATGGTCTCTCAGCATCTACATTTTTATATCGACAAAATTATTTTCCTATTTCTACGTGAGTAGGTAGGTCCGGGATGGTGGAAGGGGGCTATTAGTTCTAGGAAGACATGCTAAATGACCAGACAAGATAAATGAAACTGTACATTTTTCCCCCTTTCTTACATGTTCCTGTAAACGAAATGGTTTAGGGGCAAAATTTAAATGCCATTTGCCCAATAGTGTTAATACAATATTTAACATTTAAAATAAAAATAAGTTACTTAGCTTAAGAGTCGAGTTCAGATAAAATGGTGTCTCAGCATCTACATTTTTATATTGACAAAATTATTTTCCTATTTCTACGTGAGTAGGTAGGTCCGGGAGCATGTCTTCCTAGAACTAATATATATATATATATATATATATATATATATATATATATATATTATATATATATATATATGGGTGGTTTCATAAGGTCTTGCGGCAGTTTTTAAAATCAACTTGCAACGCCATTTGGCTATGAATGCGCTATCTAAATCATCCAAGATGAAATACAAAATATAAATTCTGATTATATGGTGTCACTTATCCACCGAATTGTTATTTCACATGAGTATCGTCACCTCGGCTAATTAATAGATCATTTAGTTTTTATTATAAGGAAATATAGGGAAGGAAAAGGATATGCTACAAAGAAAAAATATAATGAGAAAGAAAGAGAGAACGAAAGAAAGAGGGTTGGAAAAATAGAGAGACGGGGTGGGTGATCGGATGCGATAACAATAATTCTTATACTGATTTCAGTTCTATTGATGTTAGTAAACTGGCTATCATAATTTCTGTCTTAAATATATTTTCAGAATTAGCGGGATATGAGTTCGAATCTAACATCCGTATCAGCATAATACTATCGAAATGTTAACCTAACACTGAACATTTTGGTAAGGAAAAAACAAAGTCAATAGAACAAAGAATATTCATATTAATTATATCTATTAATAATGGAGATTCGCTTCCGGTTTTTGTCTGTTACAAAAACTACGCCACTGCTTACGTCACATTACCCAAAATCTTCATAACATAGAATAAATACACTCAAAGTTTGAACATGCAACATTAGACAGTCCTCATTGTTTTTTAAAACAAGTTTTAATTAATACATGACTGGTATTATATATCTATATATAGTTTGTTTTATTTTAATACATAATTAAAGTTTACATTTCAAATTCTTTTAGTTTTTAATCCTTTAATGTATTTGATGATTTTACTTACTTAGGGTACAAACTCGCTGACATTGAATTTTTTCTCCCACCTCAGGTAATATGTTTCAAAAATCTATTTTCACATCGCTCGGAGGGTGTTTTTATATTTTGGTAGTAAATAAAAAAAAGAAAACCTGTTATAAATCTCAAAACATTAAAAAGGGCATAATTATGTTCTAATGAAAACAAAGTAATGTCAGATATAAAAAGGGATGAATAAACTTACAGAATTTCAATGATCGTTCTTCTTTAAGAACAGAAGTGAGATAAATATACATATTACCTCAAATATTATTGAATGTGCGTGGCGTAATGGTTAAAGTTGTAGGAAATGGAGGCGGCGACCGGAGTTCAAATCCATGACGAGACTGTTAACATTTCGCTTTGCGTTAATACACTTTGGGAAAGGTATGCATCCAACTACTCACCCTCCAGCTATGAGTAAATAGTGGGACATATTTTGCTCTGTAACATTGGCTAGGTAACCAGTCTCTATATATTTACCAACCCCTCCGCACGAGTAGGATGCGACACAAGGTCAATTTCTTAAGCGGAGTTCAACAGGTTTGAATTCAGAGTTTTCCCTCTCCTAGACCGGTTACCTAACCAAGGTTAAAGAGCCCAATCTTCCCTACTATTTCTCCATAGCTGGAGGGAGAGTAGAATCCATACGTTTCCCAAGGGTATTACCACGTCCAGGATTTGAACTCGGGGCCACGAGTCCATTTCCCATGACTTTAACCATTACACCACGCGCTTCCTAGGTAACCAGTCTAGGAGAATGAAAACTGAATTCAAAACTGTTAAATTCCATTTAAGAAATTGACCTTGTGTCACATCATATTCGTGCGGAGGGGTTGGTAAATAATAGTCAGAAGTGCAAGAGCCATTAAAGTCAGGTAGTTAAGGGAGAAAGGATTAAGGGTTTTAACTGATATGTGGCCATGGAACATGTGGCGTGTAAAGTCATGACTACACTTCCAAGTACGGCACTTCTATTACTGTTTATTAAAGCCTTTTAATCCTTTCTTTCTTAACTATCTCACTTTGAAGAAACAAGACCTATTACTGTATCCACAACAATTAAATTAAATACATTACATCTCGCAAGATAGTAGTCATTTCGTTTTAAATCATTAAACGACTGATGATGCCGAGCTCAATATATATATATATATATATATATATATATATATATATATCACTTCCATTTTCTTTAAACTTTAAAAACATAATTGTAAATTGTCGCAGATTTTAAAGTTTTCCCTACAGGAATTCTCAATTTTAACAATGAAATAAATAGCGTTAAAAACATATTAACCAGAGAAAAAACGGGTGTATTTTCCTTTAGAATATTTCGGTAATTAGAGTGGCGGCTTCACCTCAACCACATTGTCCCTTCGTCTAACTCTCCATTTAACAGATAACAGCTCCATTTCACAACACCTAATATTACATTCATGCCCCCACTCTAATTACCGAAATATCCTAACGGAAAATACACACATTCTGCACAAAGAAAAAAATAAACAAAAACTCCAAATACTAGAAGCTCTATACATAAAACAATACAAACCATCCTTAAACAAAATTAATTTCCAATGCAGTACACCCATTTTAAAATGCTTATAGCACGTTTCCTATCAATTCTTCTCCTTCCAGCCTCCACATTAATATAATCTTAAAAAACTGGAACATATCACCCCCGATGATGTCACTTCGAGGAGCCGAATGTACTCGGGACCTGAACTTTGGTGGACTAATCCATGAATTCCACCCAAATATTAAAAAGCTGGCCAAAAAATTCGAATAGATCAAAAATAAAATTGTTAAACAGGAGATGTGTCTTTTGTTTAATACAACATGCATATGTATATATATATATATATATATATATATATATATGTGTGTGTGTGTGTGTGTGTGTATGTGTGTGTGTATGTGTGTGTTTGCGTCTGTCTGTGTGTGCGTCTGTGTGTATGTTTGTGTTTGTTAAATTCCAATACTATATATCGGTGTTCTATTCCCTTGCAATTATTTTTAACTATTTTCTTAAACACAAATATCTATGTTCTATTTGGTGGACACGTATAACCGTAACCTCTAAATTTACCCTCACATCATTCTAACGAATGATAATAACTTTTTTGCAATAATATTAACCGTCTCTATTTTCTCAAAGTTGTCTGGAAATATCTAGAGTATAGAAATAACGGACCATATGACCTTTAGGGACCCCTTTTGCGATCTCCGTTAATAAGGACA
>CM042162.1:40948032-40955532 GCA_023376005.1 Doryteuthis pealeii | reverse complement strand
AACAATAGTCCATATAATCCAAATATTACAAATTATTCGTTGAGGGGGATAAGACTGATTTGTAATTAAGTTAATAGTGATACGTTTTAAATAATCAGTTCCGTTACTTTATAACAATAATATGTTTAAGGGCTCCTTCTGTCCCAGTTCTTGCAGAAAATGAATAAGTAGGAAGTTTTACGAAATAGCAATTTATGTCCAGTAGGAGAAACAACAAGAGAAATACTCAAATAAGAGCAAAAATCAACTATGCCTTAATTACAACTATGCACATATAGCATGGTTTAAACACAATTTGCGATTTTATTTTACTGGTTTTAAAGGTGTGTACATATATGTACATCCGACCAACGCCGGAGGTCCAGTGGCTTCGGTCCTGGATCTTTACAAGTTAATAGCGTTGATTCCAGGGGGGTCATCCGCCCCCCAGGTAAAACCTGCCCTCTCGATTTAAAGGAGCAGGGCTGTCGAAGGGATGAACGCAATTTTTCACCCGCCACCCATTCGCTTTGGCTTGTGGGTGGTCCCACATTAATAGGGCCTTGTGCCTAACCCGTACAAGTGGGGTACAAGGTAAATACAGTGGACATATGTTTTGGGGTATTTTTAATACATTAGAACGTGTTATTCATATTTGAGAGGTACTGTTAAGCAATTAGCAGTAAGGATTCCCTTCTTTCAAGGGTTAATCCCCAAAATATGTATTAGTTTATTCGTCTGATAAGATGTTCTTAATTGACAATATATGTTTGTCCTAATAGACTTATTTGTCTGAAAGAATCATTTTCTTCTAATCATAGGAATTAATTCCCCGGGAAAATTGGGAAGGTAAATGAGTGAGGAATATTGATGTTTCTTATGTAAGAAAAACAATATAAAGCAACAACATAAAAATGATGATAATAGGAAGTGGAAGAAAGTTCTTACTATATAACAGATTGTAATTAACTCGTTCAGAACAGTTTGATTACATCAATAATAGAATAAATTCAATTCTTTATATATATATATATATATATAATATATATATATATATATATATAATATAATATATATATATATATATATTAGATGCTTCGTAATAACGAAGCATCTAAAAATAAATGAATGAACTCGATGTTATGGAGTATTGGATTCACTTATTTTTTTTATCATTTGTTATCATAAATTTTCGGGTTCGTTAGATACCCTTTTTCAAATGAATGTTGCTCGTTCAACGGATCTTTTGTCTTTGTTGTTATTGACAGCGGCAGCGTCTGTACAATATTTATAATAACGGAGTATTCCGATGTCAGCGTTCAGTCCCCTCACGTGAGTTTGTAATTTTAGAATCCATTTAGTTTCTGCTTGTTTTCGAGATTGCGTTGATGGAAATGCGTGTTCTATTAAAATGCATCTGAGGTGTGTAATGGTGTGTGGTAGGGTGTTAAAGTGAAGTGTTATTGTAGTATTCGGGGATTTGAGTTTTATTGTAGATTTGTGGTTATTTGATCTTAGTCTAAAGATGTTGATGTTTCTCCCCCCATATATATATATATATATATATATATATATATATATATATATATATATATATATATATATATATATTATATATGTATGTATGTATGTATGTATATAATGTATCTGTATATTATTGCAGTAATAAAATTAATTATATTCCGTGTTTCCTCAATTGAAAATCTGTTAATGAAGAATGTCTGTAACAAAAACTACGTCATATCTCTACATCACAGCTTACGTCACAATATTCTTATGCTATATACACCCAAAATTTGAGTAACAATTTTAAAAATTGTTTTTTATTCTCGTCCTTTTTTTTATACAGTAACAAGAAGTTAACTAAAATTTTACAAATAAATAAATACCTATGATTTTGTGTAAAATTGATGTTAATAAATAATATCTCTTCTTCGTCTTGGTGGTCGGTCGCACTTAACTCATTTCTTCTTCTTCATCAGTCTTGTTACCAAGGCATTTACCAACCACAAAACTGTGTTATTTTCTTAAGCTTTTATTTACTTAACTATACATTTCATGTAACTAAATCTGACTAACATAGCGCGCGTATACAGTGTGAGTTCAAGTTAAGGCAGGACATCCTCTCTGCCTGACGTCCAACTGAAAACTCAGGACCCAACCAGGTCCCACGTGACTTCACGTATTTCGCGGGCTTTCTGTACTATTCCATGGAAAGTCCCGCTCGTGATATGAAAAGGGCCATCCCTTTAGAAATACAGGGGATTGACAATAATCTTATGGAACCGTATAGATTATGTAACATAGGGATAGCTAACCGGTTTGAAATAGTGCTGTAACTATAAGTCACTGATTCTCTATCTCATGTAAACACTAAGCTCTAATGTCTTCCCTCAACTCAACGAGCTGTTAACGTGAGAATAACATTGGTGATACTCTATGCAACGCATTATGTTCTTTGTTGGAATTATCACAAGTATTAAACTGAAAAAGTAGTCGAGAAGGCTTCACCGATAAAACGGTTATGTGAATTAGTTATACTTACAAAAAGAAATGGATGAAGGTTTTTCGCTCACATCAGAAAACGTTATTTTAAAGCAAACAATATGAAGGATCTGTTTGAAAACGTCAACATGGAGGATATTCTCTTTTTTTAAGGGAAATAAGATTATACCATAGAATATAGACATGAAACAAATCAATACGATACAACATAATCCCCAATAAGGCTAACACATTGTTAAAACCAATTACTAAAATGTATAAATATAAATACACGATATTTATCACTTCCTAACCATTAGGCATGACATAATCCCAGACGGGTTGATATGCCGTTAAAATCAACAAACCAACAAACAAACAAACTAAAAGAAAGAAATGTAAAACGGTATTTTAAAATTGCGTGAATACATTTGTATTTTCCTATTTTACAAAATTCACTTGTAAAATTTACTAATATTTAACCTATTCTTCTGAAAATTGTGTTTCATTTTTTTTACTTTTGTGCTCAGCGTATGAGTAGTACAGGGATCTGTGCGGTAAAGTAAGGAGCTGATGGTAGGTGTGGCGCTCCACCTCAGATGCTAAAACAATCTCCTTGGTCTAGCGCTATTGAGAAGGGGATAGACTCCCTCGCTGACTGGCTGATAGCGACTTTAGGCCGCCCCCTCGACTTTACTTTTACATATAAAAAAAGCCTGGCATCATCCGGGCTTTAGATTCTGATAATTGAAAAAATTATCAAATTTATGGGTATCAAAATAATTTCGACGTTGGATTAAAACAACAACAAAACAGATATGTCTTCTTTTTATTAGTATTATTACTATTATTAATATTATTACTATTATTTCCTTCTTCTTCTTTTTATTATTATTATTACTATTATTTCTTTTTTATTATTATTTCCTTCTTCTTCTTCTTCTTATTCTTTTTTTATTATTATTCCTTCTTCTTCTTATTATTATTATTTCTTTTTTATTATTTTTCTTCTTCTTCTTCTTCTTCTTCTTCTTCTTCTTCTTCTTCTTCTTCTTCTTCTTCTTCTTCTTCTTCTTCTTCTTCTTCTTTTTATTATTATTTCCTTCTTCTTCTTCTTCTTCTTCTTCTTCTCTTCTTCTTCTTCTTCTTCTTCTTCTTCTTCTTTATTATTATTATTATTATTATTATTATTTATTATTATTATTATTATTATTATTATTATTATTATTATTATTTCCTTCTTCTTCTTATTATTATTATCATTATTATTATTACTATTATTTTCCTTCTTCTTCTTAATATTATTACTATTATTTCCTTCTTCTTATGATTATTTTTATTCCTATTATTATTATTATTATTATTATTATTATTATTATTATTATTATTATTATTATTATTATTATTATTATCTTCTTCTATCCTCCTCCTCGTTATTATTATTATTTCCTTATTATTATGATTTCCTTCTTCTAACTATTATTATTTCCTTCTTGTTATTATGTCCTTCTGCTTCTTCTTTCCTGCTTCTGCTTCTATGTGTCTTCTTCCTCCTCCCTCTCATGTCTCCAACATGGGCATCATCAGATGATGACCCTGGCGCCAGGAATAGAAAACAAATTACTTTTAATGTGTCTATTACCTCATTATTACCCTTATCTCAGAGAACCCTATATGACAATGCCACCAGACTTGGTTAATTCCCCCTAAAATTGTGGGATTGGCAGATCGAAATGCAGCATTGTTCTGTAATCCTTTATTGTATTATTTAACATTCCAGCCAATCTAAACAATCCTAGAAACGAATCATTAATTCAATAACGTCAGACCTGAATTAAATATGCATATCGAACGAGCAATGGAATCTACTTCAAATTCACATGTTTAGTCACTGTTCAAAAACACTGTAATGAATCGCTAATTCAACGATGACTGGAAAGTTATGATAACGTTCATACAATTATTTTTTTTACTTGTAAGTCATACAAAGAAAGGAATACTTGGATACTGTTGTGTAATCTACCCACTAGCCCTTTCAATCGATTTATAAAATGTGTTTAGTTTTAAAACTTTATAAAGACAGGCGACCAATTTAATTTAAATTGCGGAATCAGTGAACAAAGCTGAGGAATATTCTATTTTATTTGGGTATACGAAAACATATACAATTATATACGTTAGGGCATCCCATCCTGGTGAAATGGTTAGAAGGTAGACTCGCATATATATATATATATATATATATATATATATATATATATATATATATATATATATATATATATATATATATGTATAAGTTAAAAGAAAGGAAATGAATCCGACAATATGAGTAAGAAAAGGTGGAATGAAAACATCACACAATGCTGTTAAAGAAGAAAACAATTTATAATATAATCATAGCTGATACTGATCAATATTTCTATTTTACAAAAATCATCATCAGAGCTCATTCACTCCCGTAGGGTCGGAGAGGAAAGTCAATATATATATATATATATATATATATATATATATAGTATTAAGTCAATATATATATATATATATATATAGGAAAGTCAATATATATATATATATATATATATATATATATATATATGTGTGTGTGTGTGTGTGTGTGTGTGTGTGTGAGAGAGAGAGAGAGAGAGAGAGAGAGAGAGAGAGAGAGAGAGAGAGAGAGAGAGAGAGAGTTGCAAATGGAAGCGACTCCGACGGTATGTTGAAATGAAAAATAAAGGAAAGAAAATGCTGAACGGATAAAATAGATTTTATTTTTATTTTGTTTTACTGACACGTGTTTCGGCCAGAAGTTTATCCATGTACATATGTATTCTATCTATAATTATTTTAAATACAAAATCAGTTTCTGAAATGTTCTAAAAAAGAATCTTTTTTGAAATTGCTCCACAGCGATAGAAAAACAGTGATTTTTACGTCATTTTAAGGATTTTGAAAAAGAAATCAAACGGCTAGAGAATATGAGAATGAGGATCATGAGTCTCATGAGGATCCTGATGAGATTGAGGATGATGAGGATGATGAGGTTCATGAGAATGAGAATCATCTCATGAGGATCCTGATGAGATTGAGGATGATGAGGATGATGACGTTCATGAGGTTCATGAGAATGAGGATCATGAGTCTCATGAGGATCATGATGAGATTGAGGATGATGAGGATGATGAAGTTCATGAGAATGAGGATCATGAGTCTCATGAGGATCCTGATGAGATTGAGGATGATGAAGATGATGAGGTTCATGAGGTTCATGAGAATGAGGATCATGAGTTTCATGAGGATCCTGATGAGATTGAGGATGATGAGGATGATGAGGTTCATGCGAATGAGGATCATGAGTCTGATGAGGATCCTGATGAGATTGAGGATGATGAGGATGATGAGGTTCATGAGGTTCATGAGAATGAGGATCATGAGTCTCATGAGGATCATGATGATATTGAGGATGATGAGGATGATGAGGTTCATGAGGTCATGAGAATGAGGATCATGAGTCTCATGAGGATCCTGATGAGATTGAGGATGAGGATGATGAGGATGATGAGGTTCATGAGAATGAGGATCATGAGTCTCATGAGGATCCTGATGAGATTGAGGGATGATGAGGATGATGAGGTTCATGGTTCATGAGAATGAGGATCATGAGTCTCATGAGGATCATGATGATATTGAGGATGATGAGGATGATGAGGTTCATGAGGTTCATGAGAATGAGGATCATGAGTCTCATGAGGATCATGATGAGATTGAGGATAATGAGGATGATGAGGTTCATGAGATGAGGATCATGAGTCTCATGAGGATCATGATGAGATTGAGGATGATGAGGATGATGAGGTTCATGAGAATGAGGACCATGAGTCTCATGAGGATCATGATGAGATTGAGGATGAGGATGATGAGAGGTTCATGAGAATGAGGATCATGAGTCTCATGAGGATCATGATGAGATTGAGGATGATGAGGTTCATGAGAATGAGGATCATGAGTCTCATGAGGATCCTGATGAGATTGAGGATGATGAGGATGATGAGGTTCATGAGGTTCATGAGAATGAGGATCATGAGTCTCATGAGGATCATGATGAGATTGAGATGATGAGGTGATGAGGTTCATGAGAATGAGGATCATTGATCTCGATGAGGATCCTGATGAGATTGATGAGATGATGAGGATGATGAGGTTCATGAGGTTCATGAGATGAGAATGAGGATCATGAGTCTCATGAGGATCTGGATGATATTTGAGGATGATGAATGATGAGGTTCATCTGAGGTTCAGAGATGAGGATCATGAGTTCTCAAGAGAGGATCCATGATGAGATTGAGGAATATCGGTGGCATGATTTATGGAGTTCAGAGAATGAGGTAAATGGAGTCCTCATGAGACGATCATGATGATGATGTGATGCGATGATGAGGTATAGTGATGAGGCTGTTTTCATTGAAGAGGAGTACGAGCTCTATGGACGTCTCGCAGCGAATGAGGATCATGAATGAGATTGAGGATGAGAGAGAGATGAGAGGTTTCATGAGAAATGGTGGGTACATGGAGTCGTTTCAGCTCAAATGAGGATCCTGGATGATGTTGGAGATGGGCGGGAGTGTGTCTGAGAGGATGTAGGATGAGGTGTAGTTACATGGAGTAATGAGGATCGATGGATCTTTCACAATGAGGGAAATTCCTGAGAGCATTGTCGTGGAGGAATGATGGGCGATGGAGCATGATGAGGTTACATTGGTGTCATGAGATGAAGCGATATTTTTCCTCATAGCTCTCTATCGAGGAGATTTATGGGATGAGTGAATTGAGGATGGATGAGATATGAGGTTCATGAGATAATGAGGATCATAGAAGTCTGCGGGTTGGGATGAGGACCTGATCTGTGAATTGGTGAAGGATTCCTGTTTTATTGGAGTGTGGGATTTTTGGAGGATGATGAGGTGGTAGAAGAAATAGCGGAGTTGTTCATCGAGGTTCAATGAAATGAGGATCATTGGTCTCTATCATAGGATCATT
>CM042162.1:40888429-40947932 GCA_023376005.1 Doryteuthis pealeii | reverse complement strand
ATGCAATAGATTATAGCATTAGTAATAACTAATATTACATACAATAGAATTATAATTAGTATGCAAGCATTAAGTATTATACAATGCATAATTAAATTAGTAATAACTTATATTACACATACAATAATTATAATAAGTAATAACTATATTACAATGCAATGAATTATAGATAACTTATAGTAATTAATATTACATACGGATTGTAGGATGGTCATTATTAAAAAAGAATTAATTAGGATCACTTTAATGAAATTTTAGTAAAAGTATTCATATTTAACTAAATTTTATTTGTTAATATTCTTTATTAGCTTCATGAATATTTAGTAAATATTGATAAGATTAGAATTTCCTTGATGCTCCCTTCTTCAGATGTAGACAACTTAGTAAAAACTGGAATTGGTAGTTCATCAGTGCAAAGTAGGTCGACTTGCTAATGGAATGCTAGGATAAGTCATTTCATGTCTGTTTTCTTACCAACGACTTTTTGTATTGGACCAGACTAAAAAGTCAGTTTGTGTGGTCCCTTCGGTTCCTCCAAGGTGCAGGAATTCGCGAGAGGTAAGCCGGTGTCATCTTACTATTGTTCCCATTCGTCAACCGCGACGCAGCATTTCTTTCGCACAGTTATAACATCAATAGCAGTAATGCAGGGCACCATTCACTTGTTTTAGTCACCAAGGAGTTGTAAGTCGGCGAAGTATGATGTTGTATTTCGAGGCCTCACTCGTTCAGCAAAAGAAGAATATGTTGATAGCTCGGCACATAATGCTCGCCCTGACGAAGAGGCTAAGGCATGGATGTGTAAAGCTTAATCTGCAACAAGTACGCATACAGTAGCACAAGTAGCTTTGAGGTGTGTCACAATCATTGAAGTGGCTCCTATTCCATATTTGTATAGCCATGATAAAATGTATTTAAAAGATTAATTAGAAATATACGAAACAATTAGAATATTCGCTCTATTGATACACGGTAATGAGACCGATAAATATGCGATGCAGTAATTAAAGTTGAAGATAATCACAAGTTTTTGGCGGTTGGTCATCGCGTTGGCACTGATATGCAAGATGAATCAGCAGTTCTGAACTGTGATACGCGGCGACAGGCGATCGCTGTTAAATCGTTGGAACACGTCGGAGAACATCATTCGCACAGTACGTGGACGATGAGGAGCGATTCCAATGTAATTCAAATTTATAGCGCTACATGATCAAGCGAAACATAATGCACCACTAAATCTTTATGGCTTGAAGTATAACTAGGCACGCGCAATACAACAGCTAATTTTGGATGATAGTTGGATACACGAAAATTTCAGAACCAGGACGGTAGGTTGAAGAATCGCCGGCAGGCAGGCTGATTCGTGAGTGGTAGAGAGATATAACTTTGCACAAGACTGTTTGAAGAGCGTGGAAAGTGACAGTGTGGATTAAGTGTACCTTTGGTCTGAAAGAGAATCACAAGTAGTGACTAAACAGAGATAGGCGTCTGTACGATTTACTCTTAATAATAAGTCGATATGATCTCTCAGTTATGCGACGAAACCTCTGTGTTGAGCATAACATATGATTAGTATTGTCCATAGAACAGTATGCAGCATACACATAACAAACGCACCATGAGAGCATAAACACACAAGCGCGTGCACGCCCACACCACCACACACACACTCACGAAAAATCAGAGTGCACCAAAACCGCCACATTCACATTCGCCAATACTATATATATATTATATAATATATATATTATATATTATAAGTACAGAAAGGAAATGAATCCGACGGTATGGAGTATATAACAAAAGATATGAAAAACACCCCACAAAATGCTGTGTAAAGTGAAAACATTTTTATAAACTTCGCTGATATTGAAACAATATTTCGATTTTTAATTGAAAATCGTCATCAGAGTTGTTTATTCTACGTGTTGTTAATTTCTATGACTTTTGTTCTCCGCTCTTAACAAAAACGGGATAATAAACAAAGCTCTGATGATGATTTTCATAAAATGAATATTGTTCAATCATCAGCCAAGTTAATAAAAATGTTTTTCACTTTAACAGCATTTTGTGGTGTTTTTCATATCTTTTTTTAATTTACTGATATATATTATATATATATATACTATATATATATATATAGTATAGTATATATATATCATATCTTGCCCTGATAATGACTGCTGTTTTGTAATGACTTACATTTTTGAAAAATATTTTTCTATTATTATTATTATTTTATTTTATCTTGTATGTAAAATAATAATTAATAAGATACAACTGTTGTACAAGGACAAAACAGCTTAGTCGAAAGCGTGTGGCTCTCGCGCAGATAAGAATATTTGTTTATCCATTCAAACAATTTCCTTTCCTTTGTATTATGAATGATATATATATAGCATCTATCCGGTTAATATATATATATTTATATGTTGTGTGTGTGTGTCGTGTTGTGTGTGTGTGTGGTGTTTTGCGCCGGGTGGGTGAGAATTCATAACAAGTTTGTGTTATAAGGCGGTCTTCTACGTCAGGGCACAGCCTGTAGCCCTCGTTTAAAAGCGGGTAGGGGGATATTAAGTTATCAATGGGAAGGGAATTCCTACGCGAAGCTAAGACATTTCGTTAAAACACACCTTCAGGGAGCCTTCGAATTCCTGCGAGGTACGCGTGCTCCTACATTAACTTATATTGTGTTAAAGTTAAAGTACGAGTGCTGTGACATGAAGAGTCGACGCTGCTCTTGGTTGGCTGGACGGTTATCTCTCACGTGTACCGAATTTCACAAACATGGCAGAGGTGAGCAAACTGCATTATCCACGCTATCATAACTTAGACATGCTAATAACTATATTGAACATAATCTGCCACTAATAGAATAATTATTTAGCGCACTATATATCAATACAACACACACACACACAGTGATGAGCACTACACACACACAGCCATATATATATATGACTATATATCTATATATTTGGCATAGTACTTTATACTTAGGGGCCGGGTTAGCATCAGTTCGGTAAGACGCGTCGCTAGAACCACAAGGTTCTATTCGATACTGGTCCCACAATCACGCGTATCGAGTAGCACAGAATCTGTGCGGTAAAGTAAGGAAGCTGATGGTAGGTGTGCGCTCCACTCAGATGCTTAATAAAACAATCTCCTTGGTACTAGCGCTATTTGGAAAAGGGGATAGACTCCTGCGCTAACAAGCCTGCGCCTGATACGACTCTTAGGTGCCGCCCGCGTCGAACTTTTTTACTTTTTTTTTATTTAAGATTAGCTTTTAGCATGGCATGAAGTCACCTTGGGGCTTGGTTACTGATCAGTCTTCTTGTCTATGGCTATTCTAAACAAAACCTAGTTTGAAAAATTACATTAAACCGGGAAACTGTTAGAGGAGGACACACTGCAGTTGACTTCATGTCCCGCACAGCACTAACTTAGATTCGACATGCTTACTGTGCACGATAGTGAGTCACTAACGGTGCTGATCACGTTCTCTTTGGTCTAATACACTAAAGACAACGTTGAGCCCCAAATCTCGTAGCTTATGGATTAAATATACGCAGTCCAGTTTAGCACAAGCGGCCTTCTTTGGCAATAAGTATAGCCATAAAGGTTGATATAGCCATTTAAACATTAGGCGTATCTCTGGCATACAAATAAGGTCACTCAATATATAATATATATTATATATATTATATTATATATATAGTATTTATATATCTATATGTATATATATATATATATATATATATATATATATATATATATATATATATATATATATATATATATGGCGAGGGGCTAGTGGTTAGAGTCGTCGGAAATGGCTCATCGGTTCGAGATTCAATTCCTAGACGTAGCGTGTTGGGATTGCGCACTATAGCGTTAATACCTTGGGCAAGGTATGAATCCATCATATTCTCCTCTCCAGCTTATGGGTTAATTATAGTAGGGGCAGACTGGGACCATTCAGCTTGGGTAGGTAACCATCTAGGAGAGGGATACTCTGAATTCAAAATTCTGAGGTCAGTCGTTGATTGGGTTTCATGGCATTCCTTGATGCACCAATTTTCCTATCGACTGTGCCAAGAAGTGTGGAATGGTCCCTAACAAGCACTTCACCACTATAAAACAAATAGACTGGCATCTGGTTGTTCACTAGATGACACTCTGCGTCGAAAATCGATGAGAGAGTCCATTTATATATATATATATATATATATATATTATATATATATATATATATATATATATATATATCCAAATACCCCATGAGAATTGAAAATTGAGATTCCACTTGATTTTCTTCCCTATATTCTTATCCGTTTGAGTTCTTTTTCAAAATCCGACGATGACGTAAAAATCACTGTTTTGGTTTTCCTGGAGCAATTTCAAAAAAGATTATTTTTTAGAACATTTCAGAAACTGATTTGTATTTAAAATAATAATAGATAGAATATATAGTACATGGATAACCTGCCCTGGCCGACAAACACGTGTCAGTAAAACAAAATAAAAATAAAATCTATTTTATCCGTTCAGCATTTTCTTTCCTTTATTTTTCATTTCATCATACCCGTGGAGTCGCTTCATTTTCAACTCCTCTCTCTCTTTCCGTCGCTCTTCTCTCTCTCTCTGTCTCTCTCTCTCTCGTCTCTCTCTCTCTCTCTCACACACAACAACACTCACACACACACACACTATATATATATATAGATATATATTGACTTTTATATATATATATATATATATATATATATATATATATATATATATATATATATATTGACTTTCCTCTCCGACCCAAAAACTACGGGAGTGAATGAGCTCTGATGATGATTTTTTGTAAAATCGAAAATATTGATCAGTATCAGGCTATGATTAAATTATAAATTGTTTTCTTCTTTAACAGCATTGTGTGATGTTTCATTCCACCTTTTCTAACTTATATTGTCGGATTCATTTCCTTTCTTTTAACTTATATATATATATTATAATATATTATAATATATATATATATATATATATTGCATATGCGAGTCTACCTTTTAACCATTTCACCAGGATGGGATGCCCTAACGTATATAATTGTATATGTTTTCGTATAAACAAATAAAATAGAATATTCCTCAGCTTTGTTCACTGATTCCGCCATTTAAATTAAAATTGGTTGCCTGTCTTTATAAAGTTTTAAAACTAAACACATTTTATGAATCGATTGAAAGGGACCAGTGGGTAGATTACACAACAGTATCACAGTATTCCTTTCTTTGTATGACTTACATGTTTTAAAAAAAATAATTGTATGAACGTTATCATAACTTTCCAGTCATCGTTTGAATTAGCGATTCATTACAGTGTTTTTGAACAGTGACTAAACATGTGAATTTGAAGTAGATTCCATTGCTCGTTCGATATGCATATTTAATTCAGGTCTGACGTTATGATTGAATAATGAGTTCGTTTCTGGGATTGTTTAGATTGGCTTGAATGTTAAATAATACAATAAAGGATTACAGAACAATGCTGGCATTTCGATCTGCCAATCCCACAATTTAGGGGGAATTAACCAAGTCTGGTGGCATTGTCAATATAGGGTTCTCTGAGATAAGGGTAATAATGAGGTAATAGACACATTAAAAGTAATTTGTTTTCTATTCCTGGCGCCAGGGTCATCATCTGATGATGCCCATGTTGGAGACATGAGAGGGAGGAGGAGGAGGAAGGCACATAGAAGAAGAAGCAGGAAAGAAGAAGCAGAAGGACATAATAACAAGATGGATAATATATAGTTAGAAGAAGGAAATCATAATAATAAGGAAATAATAATAATAACGAGGAGGAGGATAGAAGAAGATAATAATAATAATAATAATAATAATAATAATAATAATAATAATAATAATAATAGGAATAAAAAATAATCATAAGAAGAAGGAAATAATAGTAATAATATTAAGAAGAAGGAAATAATAGTAATAATAATAATGATAATAATAATAAGAAGAAGAAGGAAATAATAATAATAATAATAATAATAATAATAATAATAATAATAAGAAGAAGAAGAAGAAGAAGAAGAAGAAGAAGAAGAAGAAGAAGAAGAAGAAGAAGAAGGAAATAATAATAAAGAAGAAGAAGAAGAAGAAGAAGAAGAAGAAGAAGAAGAAGAAGAAGAAGAAGAAGAAGAAGAAGGAAATAATAATAAAAAAGAAATCAATAATAATAAGAAGAAGAAGGAAATAATAATAAAAAAGAAATAATATTAATAATAAGTATAATAATAATAAGAAGAAGGAAATAATAATAAAAAAGAAATAATAGTAATAATAATAATAAAAAGAAGAAGAAGGAAATAATAGTAATAATATTAATAATATTAATAATAGTAATAATAATAATAAAAAGAAGACATATCTGTTTTGTTGTTGTTTTAATCCAACGTCGAAATTATTTTGATACCCATAAATTTGATAATTTTTCCATTTATCAGAATCTAAAGCCCGGATGATGCCAGGCTTTTTTTTATATGTAAAAGTAAAGTCGAGGGGGCGGCCTAAAGTCGCTATCAGCCAGTCAGCGAGGGAGTCTATACCATTGACCCTAGCGCTAGACCAAGGAGATTGTTTTAGCATTTGAGGTGGAGCGCCACACCTACCATCAGCTCCTTACTTTACCGCAAAGATCCCTGTACTACTCATACGCTGAGCACAAATGAAAAAAAATGAAACTCAATTTTCAGAACAATAGGTTAAATACAGCAAATTTTACAAGTGAATTTTGTAAAATAGGAAAATACAAATGTATTCACACAATTTTAAAATATCGTTTTACATTTCTTTCTTTTAGTCTGTTTGTTTGTTTGTTGATTAAATCTATATAAAAATTCTAGTTAAAGATCCACAGTTATCAGCGCAAAATCTTGATCTAAGACAACGATTTACTTTACAGTAAGATAACGATTCAAAACATAGCTGGGAAGTGACAGTGTTGCTTTAGAAAAATAAAATTACTGAAAGTGGACATAATAGAGCGAATGATGTTTGAACTGGTTTACTAAGATGCCGTAGTTTAACAGGTTAACCATTACGCCTGATCCATCTTCAATTGCAGCTAGGAAATCTGTTTGATATATAAACATGTCGGGTCTTGCGTGATTTTAAAAAAATTAACTATGAAGAATTGTAAAGAGTCCGATAAATCAATTGATTTCTAATCATTTTATTATATGATTTAATCTGTAATAATCAAAAGCTAGACATTGTATTTTTCCTAATTAGAAACATATTAAGATGTATGCGCAAATTTAATTCTCAATATAGTCACTTTTGCGAGTTATACTTCCATACCCAGAAAAGCGCGAATATAATTATATATACATATATATATATATATATGTGTGTGTGTGTGTGTGTGTGTGTGTGTGTGTGTGTATGTGTGTGTGTGTGTAAAAAGTAAATCCGACGATATGTGATTTCATAAAAAATGAAAAAACCCAATCTTCATTGCCGAGGGATTTTTATTGAGCCGACACTGCAGTCTTATGGTTTGTTTAACAATCCTTACTCAGGGTCTTCGTTTGTTTAAAGAAAAAGAAATTAGTGAATAAAAGTCTGCGAGCCTCTGTTTTTGGTATGTGGCGGCTTTTGTTCATATTCAAATATGTAAAAAATACATACTTTTAAACTATATGAGTAATTTTATCCGAAAATTGTTAGGAATAATTTTAGTGAATGGAAAATTATCTAATTTAAGTATTTTTTAAGAATAATATTATTGATCAACATACGTATTTTGTGATGTTTAAGCACTAGTTTAACTATGTGAGGTGAAAATCCTGGTCTTTGTTTTATCGTATTATGAATCGAAATTAAGCTAGATTCCTCAAGTTCTCTTAGTTATTTGTTGTGTATCTTAACTAATATTTTGGTTTCTTTAAAAAGGAAAGAAGTGGTTGTTTCCAGAAAGTGTTTAGTTAATGCCTTATCTAATTTCCCGTTGTTTATGTCTCTTTTATCTCTTTTGTGCTCGGGGATTTATTTGTTAGACATCAAGAAATATCCACAACTAAATTCATGTTTGTGTGCGTAGTGTACGTGTATTTGTACGTGCGTTTATCTATTTGTGTGCTGCAGGTATCTCATTTTTCTCTTATAGGGACTATCCATGTATTATATGGACTAGCAACAGAAAACACTCTCCGGGCGTCGTAAAAATTAATTTTTGAAAGCCATTGCCTGAGAGGGTGGGAGTTAAAAATTCAATGTCAGAGGGTTTGTATCATAAGTAAGCAAAATCATCATAATTATTAAAGGAGTAAAAAATAAATAAATAAATAAAACAAATTGAAATGAAAACTGAACCTTCCCCTCTCAAATAAAATGTTGCGTGCATGAAATAACCAAACAATTATTCATTAACATCAATTTTACAAAACATCGTAAGTATTTATTTATTTGGAAAATTTTTAGTTAACTTCTTGTTACTGTAAAAAAAAAAGGACGAGAATAAAAAACAATTTTAAAAATTGCTTACTCAAATTTTGGGTGTATATAGCATAAGAATATTGTGACGTAAGCTGTGACGTAGAGCTATGACATAGTTTTTTGTTACAGACAATCTCCATTAATAGATTTTCAATTGAGGAAACACGGAAGATGATTAATTTTATTTTTGCTATAATATACAGATACATTATATATATATATATATATATATATATATATATATATATATATATATATATATATATATGGTGGGGGTGAGAAACATTTTTAGACTAAGATTAAATAACCACAAATCCACAATAAAACTCAAATCCCCGCATAGCACAATAGCACTTCCCTTTAACACCCTACCACGCACCATTACACACCTCAAATGCATTTTAACAGAACACGCATTTCCAGCAACGCAATCTCGAAAACAAGCAGAAACTAAATGGATTCTAAAATTACAAACTCACGTGAGGGGACTGAACGCTGACATCGGAATACTCCGTTATTATAAATATTTTACAGACGCTGCCGCTGTCAATAACAACAAAGACAAAATATCCGTTGAACAGGCAACATTCATTTGAAAAAGGGTAACTAACAAACCCGAAAATTTATGATAACAAATAATAAAAAAAAGTGAATCCAATACTCCATAACATCGAGTTCATTCATTTATTTTTAGATGCTTCGTTATTACGAAGCATCTATATATATATATATATATATATATATATATATATATATATATATATATATATATATATATAAGGAATTGAATTTATTCTATTATTGATGTAATCAAACTGTTCTGAACGAGTTAATTACAATCTGTTATATAGTAAGAACCTTCTTCCACTTCCTATTATAATCATTTTATGTTGTTGCTTTATATTGTTTTTCTTACATAAGAAACATCAATATTCCTCACTCATTTACCTTCCCAATTTTCCCGGGGAATTAATTCCTATGATTAGAAGAAAATGATTCTTTCAGACAAATAAGTCTATTAGGACAAACATAGATTGTCAATTAATAACATCTTATCAGATGAATACACTAATACATATTTTTGGGATTAACCCTTGAAAGATGTTAATCCTTACTGTTAAATGCTCAACAGTAATTCTCAAATATGAATAACACGTTCTAATGTATTAAAAACACCCCAAAACATATGTAAACTGTATTTACCTCGTACCCCACTTGTACGGTTTAGGCATAAGGCCCTATTAATGTGGGACCACCCACAAAACTGAAGCGAATGGGTGGCGGGTGAAAAATTGCGTTGATCCCTTCGGCAGCCCTGCCCCTTTAAATCGAGAGGTATTGCCTGGGGTGGGGGTGACCCCCCTGGAATCAACGCTATTAACTTGTAAAGACCCAGGACTGAAGTTACTGTACATCCGGCGTTGGCCGGATGTACATATATGTACACACCTTTAAAACTAGTAAAATAAAATCGCAAATTGTGTTTATACCATGCTATATGTACATAGTTGTATTTAAGGCATAGTTGATTTTTGCTCTTATTTGAATATTTATCTTGTTCTTTCGTCAGAAGGATCCCTTAAACCTACTATTGTTATAAAGTAATGGAACTGATTATTTAAAACGTATCACTATTAACTTAATTACAAATCAATCTTATCCCCCTCAAAGTAATTTGTAATATTTGTTTTGTTTTGTTTTGTTCTACGGCATATCAACCTCAGTGGGTCATTTAATGCCGATAAAGTTTTGAAATAAATCAATTCTTAATGGATAATACAATTCTTTTATAAATACATTTTTCTATTTAACCCATAGATAGGACCCTAACAGGTACTACCACTCCGGGTCAGAGTGGACCAGGGAGCAATGATGATGAAGGGATGCTCCACATTCCCCAAACCTCCAAAACTGGAACCTCACCATCAGATAGAGTTTAACGTCATTCCCAGGACATGTAGACCCGCAGCCTCCGCCTTCTAGCACCCATATGATAAAAAGGGGTCGGGGCTTGTCATAAGGGCAATAGGGTTGGGAAAATCATATAGGTGCTAGGGCTTGACGTGACCAGCCGATTGATTGGAGAGGGCCTCTCCGACCTGTAACATTTGGATTATACGGACTATTCTCCACATCTTTATTGTTATCTGTATGTTTCGGCCGATGTGACCCCCGGCCTTCTTGCGGAATTTCTTGTCGGACTCGGGAAGCTTCTCTTCCAACTCGGGAACCTTCTTGTCATTACGACAATAATTTTAGTGAATGGAAAATTATCTAATTTGATTGAGTATTTAAAAAAAATAATATTATTGATGAACATAAGATATTTCTTGATGTTTAAGCACTAGTTTAACTAGGTTAGGGGGGATAAGTTATAAAAACCGGGTCTTTTTTTATCGTATTATGAATCGAAATTACGACAAGAATGATCTGAACCCAACCCTGTATTCAATCCACCGGGGTATACTGTTCTCATTCCGCTAACTATGACTGGGTACAAGTGTTAACCTGTGGTAACTGAATGATTTCTGATGATATTTATTGAGGGTTGCGAACCTGAAAAAAAAAATTATATTATTTTTTCTAGATTGACATCTGATATTTTATTCATTTTTTTGTTCCAGATGTTTTCCCTACCAACTTTACTTATATTTTTCATCTTAGTTTTCTTTTTGCTTTTCCTTTAAATTTCTTCTTATTCCATGAAGTGACACCCTTGCTATATTTTTTTTATTTTTTTACTTCCTTTCCTTTAACGTAAAATTAATTATTTTCCTGCCTATCATTTTTGACTCTGTTTGTTTTTCAGATATTCTCTGATGGAACAGGAGATACGCATTTTAAGTATTTATTTATTCATCAATTTCTTCAGAGATAAATATAAAACTTGTTTGAATATTGATGTAAAAAAATCGCATGTAATATTTTCTTCGACTAGAGAAAACATTTATTTATTATTATTTTAATGACAGTGCTTCATCCCCACCTCCTCTTTCCTTCTTCTTCTTCTTCTTCTTCTTCTTCTTCTTCTTCTTCTTCTTCTACAATACATATATATATATATATATATATGTGTGTGTGTGTGTGTGGGTGTGTGTGTGGGGGGGTGAATGTGTGTTTAGGCAGCATTCTTTCATTTATACATGTAGTATTAAACAAAAGGCACGTCTCGTGTTTAACAATTTTATTAACGATATTTCGAGCTTTTCTGGCCAACTTTTTTACATTTCGAAGGAAACTGTGGATTAGTCCACCGATGTGTTTTTTTTATCCCAAAATACTTTCAGCACTTTAAAATGGCATCATCAGAGGTGATGTGTTTGTGTTCCTTTTTTTTTTCAAGTTAGTAATATTTTCTTCCATTAAATATATCATTTTATTATAATGATGGTGCTTCGTCTCCTTCGCCTCTTCCTCGTTATTATTATTATTATTATTATTATTATTATTATTATTATTATTATTATTATTATTATTATTGTTGTTGTTGTTTTGTTGTTGTTCTTCTTCTTCTTCTTCTTCTTCTTCTTCTTCTTCTTTCTTCTTCTTCTTCTTCTACAATATATATATATATATATATATATATATATATATATATATAAACACAGATATATATATATAAATATATATATATATATATATATATACATATATATATTAGGACAACTGTAATAATTTACACACAACACACACACACACACACACATACATATAAAATATATATATATATATATATATATATATATATTATATATATATATAATACCCCATAGAGGAAAGACAATGAAGAGAAAAGTATAGACATATAAAGGTGCTCAATGCTAAAATAGCAGAGCAGCTTTACAATCAATAATATATCATATTATATTGTAACTATTAGTTCCATGCATACGCAATCCTCTGACAAGAGTCAAATGGTTGATATTTAAAAACCAGTTGTCTTTTAGCTTTATATATAACGTGAAGCGTATAAATAAATAAAAAATAAATATCTTTATTATAATGGAGATTGGAGTTTTTCTGTCTGTAACTGAACTATATTACTACTCAAGTTACAATCCTTAGTTATTGACATCGATTCTCAATGATTTTATTTTTTTATCTAACCTCAATTATTAATAAAATTGTTTTACATTATTATTACTGTTGACATATCATACATACAAACAACATGCAATTATATTTATATATACAAACAAAATATGCTGTTTTACAGTTTGAACGGAAAGGCTAATTTGCATATTGATATTAAAATGTGATTTTTAATAAATATGTGCTTAGTATTATTGATTTCTATTTGTTTTGGTTTTATTTTATTAATATAAGCAAAAATCTCTTCAATGAATCTTAATGGGAATCCATTAACAAGAAAAATAACTGTCATTTATTCTTTACTTACTCTTTTAAGTAATACTTAAATTAGAAAAAATAACAATGAAAGACGAGAGTGATGGAAGAGTAAGTTTCAGTTGTTCTATTTTTCGATTACTCCCTCTGTTCAAATCTTTTTTTAAATTTGCATTTCCCATTTAGTTTCATTAGCCTTTCTAATTTAATACAATATTTTATTACATTAAAACTTAAATAACTTGCACCGGAGGGTGGGCATATATTTGCTAGTAAGTTAAATAAACGTGAAGTCTCTACTCTCCCAACTCATCCGATGAGTCGGGAGAGTTAGACACTTTGTCTAGCTCGCTGAAATAGACTATAACGCTAAATCTCTAAGTCTTTTGTTATTTCTTTACACACCACACACACACACACACACACACACACACGTATAATTATATATATAATATATATATATATATATATATATATATATATATATATATAGAGAGAGAGAGAGAGAGAGAGAGAGAGAAATTTTTGGTTAGAAAAGATTTGCAATTATATTTTTGTTATATTGGTGCAATGCTATAATTGGTTTTATTTAATAAATAATACTTACATATAATTTATATATAGTATATATGTTTTCTTAGCGTGTAAGATTCGACAATTTCTTATTGATAGCAGGCAATAAAGCATATTTTTCGAGTAATTATACTATGCAACGATGTGAGTTGATATTGAGTTTAAAGGCTGTATGTAGTGGAAGTTATACTAAAGTACGTAAGACTCAATTTATTAACTCGTTTAGTCGTAATTTTGTTACTCCTTTAACTCTAAATGTATATTAACATTTCTCATATTTGTGCAAATCTCTCAACCTGGTTTTATTCACTTAATGCAATTTGCTTTTCATTCCACAAAATCCAATTTGATTTATTCAACATAAGCGTATTAGCAAATTGAGTTCATTATAAACTGCTTATCAAACAAAAATAAAATAAAATGCGAAAAACATAAAGATATGATAAAATTACTTTTAATAAATATCTTAGATTATTAGTAATTAATGTTTAAAAATTGTTTTGCTTTCAACATTACACATAGAGATACAGTAATTAACGAATAGGCATTACAATTATATCCTTACATTTAACATCTAAAATATTTCTATTACTTCAAAGTTTCGTCCAGGAAAAATCATTTAAAAACAAAGGTATTACTTAATTTTTGTTAACCCCTTGAATGATACTGTTACAATTCATGAGAAGTCCCAAATTGTGAACGCACCTGTCAGTTAGTTTTAAATAAAGTTCGTTAAATTTAAACCCGGAGGTGGGTAATTTTCCATAACCGTTGGGGCTCATGATTGACATTTTAGATAGACCCCAACTGACCTCCGGTACAGACACGTGATAATAGTTAGTTAATTAAGCAGATGCAACCCAGCTTTGTGAGAGCGTAGACGTATTGTCATCTCCGGGCCAGTCTTTCCCCGTGGCCGAAATAATATGGACTAGAAGAAAATAAAGCTTGATTAAGCAAAACCAAGTCTTGTTTTAATTAAATAAATGAAGACACAAGCAATGTCAAGTCCAGACCAGATCAAAGAAGTAGTCCCTAGATCTGTCCCAGCAAAAATGGTGACAGAAGTAAAAGCAGATTGTAGCAACGAGTCAGCAACAAGTAAGAAGAGTAGCCAGTAAATTCTACCATACCTATCTCTAATATGTCTGTCTGTTTGTCTGTCTGTCTCTCTATCTCTATTATATACCCGACTATGTTAGAAGTGTATATACGGCTATATGACAATACATCGTATAAGCAATACAATATACATTTAAAGTTACTTAAATTTAACATCTACCAAATTCGGATATTCAAACTATAAAGTATATGGTATTTCGGACCATATGACCTTAAGGCACCCCTTTTGCGATCTCCATTCATAACGACACGTTTTTCATTAACACCGTCAAAATCCGGTTGTTTGTTAGGGGTTAGGGTCAGGGGTTAGGGTTAGGGTTAGGGGTTAGTTTTTATCATTTAAAAAAACTCTAAAATCGTTTTGTTAACAAACAACCGGATTTTGACGGTGTAAATGAAAAAACATGTCCTTATTAACGGAGATCGCAAAGGGGTCCTAAAGGTCATATGGTCGTTATTTCTATACTCTAGATATTTCCAGACATTTGAGGAAATAGAGATGGTTAATATTATTGCAAAAAAGTTATTATCATTCGTTAGAATGATGTGAGAGTAAATTTAGAGGTTAAGGTTATACGTGTCCACCAAATAGAACATAGATATTTGTGTTTTTTTAAAAATAATTGCAAGGGAATAGAAACCCTATATATAGTATTGGAAATTTAACAAACACACAAACATACAACACAGACGCATACACACACAACACATGACACACCCACAACACACACACACACACACACACATATATATATCTTATATGATATATATATATATATAATATATAGGTGTGTGTGTGTATGTGTATGTGTGTGTGTGTGTGTGTGTGTGTGTTGTGTGTGCATGTTGAATTAAACAAATGACACATCTCATGTTTAACAATTTTATTTTTAATCTATTCGAGTTTTTTGGCCAACTTTTTAATATTTGGGTGGAATTCGTGGATTAGTCCACCAAAGTTCAGGTCCCGAGTACTTTCGGCACTTCGAAGTGACTTCATCAGGAGTGATGTGTTCCGTTTTTTTTAGATTATATTTATGTGGAGGCTGGAAGGAGAAGAATTGATGGGAAAGGTGCTATAAGCATTTTAAAATGTGTGTACTGCATTGGAAATTAATTTTGTTTAAGGATGGTTTGTATTATTTTATGTATAGAGCTTCAAGTATTTGGAGTTTTTGTTTATTTTTTTCTTTGTGTAGAATGTGTGTATTTTCCATTAGAATATTTTGGTAATTAGAGAGGGGGCATGAATGTAATTTTAGGTGTTGTGAAATGGAGCTATTATCTGTTAAATGGAAAGTTAGACGACGTGACAATGTGGTTGAGGTGAAGCCTCCACTCTAATTACCGAAATATTCTCAGCGTATGAGTAGCACAGGGATCTGTGCGGTAAAGTAAGGGGCTGATGGAAGGCGTGGCGCTCCACCTCAGACGCAAAAAACAATCTCCTTGATCTAGTGCTAGTGAAAAGGGGATAGACTCCCTCGCTCTATGGCTCATACCGACATTAGGCCACCCGATGATATATATATATATATATATATATATATATATATTATATTATATATTATTATATATATATATATATCTGTATATATATATATATATATAATGTTAAAAGAAAGGAAATTAATCCGACAGTATGAGTATGAGCAGGATGGAATGAAAACAACACACAATTCTGTTAAAGGGAAAACGATTCATAAAATATACATAGTTGATACTGATCAATATTTCGATTTTACAAAAATCATCATCAGAGCCATTTACTCCGTGTTGTTGGTGGTCGGAGATAAAAGTTGAATGAAGTTCGTTCTCTTCTTTGCAAAATCAATTTGTTTTGAACTTCATTCAACTTTTATCTCCGACCACCAACAACACGGAGTAACTGGCTCTGATGATGATTTTTGTAAAATCATAATATTGATCAATATCAGCTATGTATATTTTATAAATTGTTTTCTATTTAACAGCATTGTGTGTGGTCTTCATTCCATCTTGCTCATACTCATATATATATATATATATATATATATATATATATATTTCATGAATTTAAAAATCAAACAAATTTGAATAAAAATCTGTATCTCTTAAAATGGGACCACTTTGCCGGTTTTTTCTCTGGTTAATATGTTTTTAACGCTATTTATTTCATTGTTATAATTGAGAATTCCTACATTTTTATACCTACCTTTAGGCCCTTTCCTGTAGGGAAAACTTTATAATAAGTGACAATTTACAATTATGTTTTTTTAAAGTTTAAAGAAAATGGAAGGTGCCAACTTAGCGATATATATATATATATATATATATATATATATATATATATATATATATATATATATATGAGCTCGGTATCATCAGTCGTTTTAAGGATTAAAACGAATACATTACTATCTTGCGAAATGTAATGTATTTAAGTTTACTGGTGTGGATACAGTAATAGGTCTTTGTTTCTTCAAAGTGAGATAGTTAGAAAGAAATGAGTAAAAAGGCTTTAATAAACAGTATAGAAGTGCCGTACTTGGAAGTGTAGTCACGACTTTACACGTCACATGTCCCATGGCCACGTGTCAGTTAAAGCCCTTAATCCTTTCTCGCTTAACTACCTGACTTTGAAGAAACAAGACATGGCTCTTGCACTTCTGACTATTATTTACCAACCCCTCCGCACGAATATGATGTGACACAAAGGTCAATTTCTTAAATGGAGTTTAACAGTTTTGAATTCAGTCTTCATCTCCTAGACTGGTTACTAGGAAGCGCGTGGTGTAATGGTTAAAGTCATGGGAATGGACTGTGGCCCGAGTTCAAATCCTGGACGTGGGTATTGAGTTTCAACTTAGCGCTAATACCTTGGGAAAGGTATGGATTCTACTCTCGCTCCAGCTATGGGTAAATAGTAGGGAAGATTGGGGTCTTCAACCTTGGTTAGGTACCGGTCTAGAGAGAGGGAAAACTCTGAATTCAAACCTGTTGACTCCGCTTAAGAAATTGACCTTGGTGTGCATCCGCTGCTCGTGCGGAGGGGTTGGTAAATTATAGACTGGTTACCTAGCCAATGTTACAGAGCAAAATATGTCCCACTACTTACTCATAGCTGGAGGGTGAGTAGTTGGATGCATACCTTTCCCCCAAGTGTATTAACGCAATGTGAGATGTAAACAGTCTCGTCATGGATTTGAACCCCGGTTGCCCTCCTCCATTTCCTACAACTTTAACCATTACGCCACGCACATTCAATAATATTTGAGGTATATGTATATTTATCTCACTTCTGTTCTTAAAGAAGAACGATCATTGAAAATCTGTTAGTTTATTCATCCCTTTTTATATCTGACATTACTTTGTTTTCATTAGAAATAATTATGCCTTTTTATGTTTTGAGATTTATAACAGGTTTTTCTTTTTTTATTTACTAGCAAAATATGTAAAAACACCCTCCGAGCGATGTGAAAATAGATTTTTGAAACATATTTCCTGAGAGGTGGGAGAAAAAAATTCAATGGTCTGCGAGTTTGTACCGTCCTAAGTAAGTAAAATCATCAATACATTAAAGGATTAAAAAATAAAACAATTTGAAATGTAAACTTTAATTATGTATTAAAATAACTAAACTATATATAGATATATAATACCAGTCATGTATTAATTAAAACTTGTTTTAAAAACAATGAGGACTGTCTAATGTTGCATGTTCAATTTTGAGTGTATTTATTCTATGTTATGAAGATTTGGGTAATGTGACGTAAGGCAGTGGCGTAGTTTTTGTAACAGACAAAAACCGGAAGCGAATTCCATTATATATAGATATAATTAATATGAATATTCTTTGTTCTATTGACTTTGCTTTTTCCTTACCAAAATGTTCAGTGTTAGGTTAACATTTCGATAGTATTATGCTGATACGGATGTTAGATTCGAACTCATATCCCGCTAATTCTGAAAATATATTTAAGACAGAAATTATGATAGCCAGTTTACTAACTCAATAGAACTGAATCAGTATAAGAATTAGTGTTATTCGCATCGATCACCACCCGTCTCTCTATTTTCCAACCCTCTTTTCTTCGTTCTCTCTTTCTTTCTTATTATATTTTTTCTTTGTAGCATATCCTTTTCCTTCCCTATATTTCCTTATAATAAAACTAAAACGATCTATTAATTAGCCGAGGTGACGATACTCATGTGAAATACAATTCGGTGGATAAGTGACACCATATAACAGAATTTATATTTTTGTATTTCATCTTGGATGATTTAGATGTCGCATTCATAGCCAAATGGCGTTGCAAGTTGATTTTAAAACTGCGCAAGACCTTATGAAAACCACTATATATATATATATATATATATATATATATATATTATATTATATATATATATAGTATAAATGAGAAGTAAATACACAATCGATGTGTTTTGATATGGCTTTTTTTGGGAGAATATGTGCTTAATTGAAGTCGTACATATTCTTAAAGTTAATTAATTATGCCCGCCTAATTAATTAATTATTAATTAACTTTCAAAAATTAGGTACGACTTCAATTAAGCACATATTCTCCCAAATATATATATATATATATATAATATATGTGTGTGGGTTTTTTTTTTTATAAGTAAAAAAGATAGAATACACAGCTAATTTTTATACTTAATTTCTGTCTTAAATACAGTTTCACATTTTTTTGTTTATCTGAGTCGAATTCCAAAAAATAAGTTCCGATAAGCTCTACTATCGTAAAGATTAACACTAAATCTGGTAAATTAGTCCTGCGTTTTTATAAATAATCATAAATCGTTTGTTTTTTTCTTTCTAACGAAAAAAAAAACAAAAAAAAATATTGACTACAAAATTTAGCGCAAAAACAATTGTCGCGACGGTATTTCCGTTGGTAAATATTGTAAGAGACAGCAATTTTACTCCAGTAACATTAAATTAGACTGTGTCAATTTTCGTCCAGTTTTGAGTAGGTCGTAAATAGGAAGAATAGAGATAATTAAAAGTGCGTCTTCGCTACTCTACTAAAGATAACATTTCAAATGATGCTTTTATGTATGAAATGACAATAAGATTATCATTTGTTATTTCTAATTATAAATTGAAATGTCAGAGACTTCCACAAAACAGTCCTCTGAACAGATTAGACTTTTTACTTGAAGAAATGAATTCACAGAAATGTCAAAATCGCCTACAGGCACATACAAATTTTTAAAAGACATAGAAATCTCACAACCAAAACACACTCACACACACACACACACACACATACATACACGAACGCTCATATGCACACACAACACACGCACACACACACATACACACCAACGTCATATGCACACATACATACGCACACACACACACACACACGAATGCTCATATGCTCACACACACACACACACACACAAACACACACACACAAATACTCATAAGCACACATACACACACAAACACAAACGCACACACAAATACTCATATGCACACAGATACATACGCAAATATTCATAAGCATACACACACACACACACACACAAACACCCAAACGTACATACATATGCTCATATGCAAACACGCACATACACACACCCATAATCATAACATACACACACACATAATTACAAACACACAAACGCACACAAAAATGCTTATATGCACACACACACACACACACACACACACACACACACACGCACACACAAATACTCATAAGCATACACACACACAAATCCTCACAAGATCAAACACAAACACAGACAAATAGTCACACATACACACACAAATGGTAACACGTACAAAAAAACATAAGTGGTCACAAGCACACAAAAATGTACGTATCTATAGAGGCGTTCGTCGTATAATGGTTATCGGGATAGAAAATGGATACAACCACCCTATTTAAAAGCCGTTTATATTTCTCATAAAGCTAATCCTCTTGGGAAATATATGAATCTAATTCTTCTTCCTCTAGCTACAATAATAGAACAGATAGGTTCTTTAATTTGGTCTGGCAACCGGTCTAGAAGAATGAAAAAACACTGAATTCAATCCTGTTAAGCTTTGCTTGAAAATGTCTTTGTGTCGCATACGGATCTTGTGGAGGGGTTTGGTAAATTCATGTATACATTTGTTTATCATAAATCTATTTGTATCTCTCAGTCAAATGAACCAGCAGTTATATATATATATATATATATATATATATATATATATATATATATATATATATATATATATAAGGTGTGTCAAAAAGTATCGTGATTTTTAGCAATGTTTGACATGCCTTGTATTCTAAAATAAATAACGTTCTATTCCCTCTTAATTTCTATCCTTACAGCTTTAAACTTAGTACGTTTTGACACATCTTGTATTCTGAAAAAACTGTTGAATGGAACGTTATTTTCTTAGAATAAAAGATGTGTCAAAAAGTACAAAAAGTATCGATACTTTTTGACACCTTTTATATATATATATATATATATATATATATATATATATATATTGTCAAATATTACGTGTTTAAAATCGCCCTACCCTACACACACACACACACACACATACATGCACACACACACAGACATACGCAAACACACACATACACATATACATATATATATATATATGTATATATATATATATATGTATATGTGTATGTGTGTGTTTGCGTATGTCTGTGTGTATGTGTGCGTGTGCGTGTATGTGTGTGTGTGTGTGTGTGTAGGGTAGGGCGATTTTAAACACGTAATATTTGACAATACCGGTTTTCTTTTCCTTATCTTTTTAACGTAGAATATGAATAATAAAATATATATAATTTAAGGGATTTTAACCAGAATCCCATCGAAATCTTTTTAGAAGCAACGAAAAGCCTTATCTGAAGTATTTCGCAACAATGTATTTGTGTTTTGATTCATAAATAAATCTTATGAAAAAGACTCGGAAGTTTATTTAACTGCTTGGTTGATTCACTTTGAATGTTAATCTATAACTTTTTTTCTGAATTTGAAAGAGCACAATTTTCGACCCAGTCTTGCGAAAATGAATTTAGTTCACGAATTCTGATTATATTTCACGGTAAAAACTTGGAACCAAAGTTTTGTGTCAGTTATTATCATATTACACTCCAATTATCTAGTTGCTTGGTTAGTTTAAACAAATTCTACGACAGACCTTGGGGTGTTTTATTCATTATTGTTGAGAATAAAAATTTAAAACATCGTTTTAAAACAAATTTAAAAACTCATTTTTTAAAATCTTCTTAACAGATAGATGTGAGCCTAACAGGTACAACCACTCCGGACAAGAGTGGGCGTAGGGGTTATCGCGATGAAGGGGTTCTCAACTCTCACCAGAGCTTAAAAATTAGAACCTCAGCACTAGATTCAGTTTAACGCCATACCCCTGACACTTATACCTTCAGTCACTACCTCCTAACACATCTTATTATAATGGAGATTGTGTGTTTTTCTGTCTGTAACCGAAACTATATTACTAATCGAGTCACAATTCACATAGTTATTTACATCAGATTCTTCATGATTTTATTTATATCTAAACCTCAATTATTAATAAAATTGCTTCACCTTTTTATTAGTGTTGTCCATATCTACATACTAATAACATGCTATTGTATTTATATATACAAAAAATAGCGGTTTGCAGTGTGAACGGAAAGGCTAATTTGCATATTGATATTAAAAATGTGATTTTATTAAATATGTGCTTAGTATTATTGATTTCTAACTGTTTCGTTTTATTTTAATGAATATAAGCAAAAATCTCTCCAATGAATGTTAAATGAAATCCATTAACAAGAAAAAATAAGTCTAATTTAACTAAATAGTTAAATAAGTAAAATTCAGCAATGAAAGACGGCAGTGATGGAAGAGTAAGTTTCATTTCTATTTTTCTATTATACCCCCACTCTGTTTCAAATCTTTTTATCTGCATTCTTATTAGACTTTCTAATTTAATACGATATTTTATTACATTAAAACTTAAATACTTGCACCCGGAGGGTGCATATATTTTGCTAGTATATGATAATAATGCTTGCGGAGAGGGTTTTTATTTTATTTTAGTCATACTTTCTCTGGTCTGTCCTCTCTGGGCTGGGCAGTCGCTGGGCTTTCCTGTCTCTTGCCTTGGCCATTCATGGGTTGTCTCTTGGCAAGGCTGTTATTAACACTGCTATACCTGAAAGAAAAAGAGAGCAACAGCAGCCTACATTCATAGAAAGTTGATCAGATTCCACATGTTTTCCCATACGAGCAATAGGGTTGGGACAATCCTATAGGTGCTAGGGTTTGACTTAACCAACCGACCAAGTATCTTGATTCATTCAAAGATTAATTTTATTGAAGCAGTCAGTCTCCCAAAACTGTGGATTTGAATTCATTATATATTACATGAAAATATCTTAATATACATGGGGTTTATTGGTATTGGCTTAAACTAGGGTCTCCAGATGACTTTGCAATCTCCTGCAAGCGTTTCCAATGGTCTCCTTGTTTTAATTGGTAAATGCTACTGTTATATTTGCTTTCATTTCCTCTTTGGTGTTGCCTGGAGTTATGTAGGCCTCTCACTCAACTGCAGCCCACACTTAATGATTAAGTTGATTACAATCTGGGGAGTTAGGTGGTCAGATGTTAGAAATAACTGTACTTTTATCATTTGCTTTTTAATTTAACTAAATAGTTAAATTAGGAAAATTTAGCAATGAAAGATGGGAGTGATGGAAGAGTAAGTTTCAGCTGTTCTATTTTTCGAATATAACCCTCTCTATTTCAAATCATTTCATCCGCATTCTTATTTAGTTTCATCAGTCTAACAGATTATTGAAAATAATCATTGCAAACATTTTCTGTCAGTCAAAACCGACTTCGCCTGCATGTGCTGTATGGTGCAGATATAAGGTCTTCCAGCAGGCAACATCTCGATCCAAAGCAGTACTACTACCTTCAGGCACTTTATGTATCTCTCTGTGTTGAGACCGAGACCATGCGGAAGATGAATGGAGACAACGCCACAATTGCTAGTAACCACCCCAACGCACTATTCAAATTATTTTTCAAATTAGTTTAACACTTGTAAAAAATCCAATTATAATGAATATAATTTGAATCTTAACACGGGTAAACGCAAGGCTGTTTATAGAAAATGTATAGTTGCCCACGCAAAAGATTTCATTTCTTCCCGAGAACAATGGCATTCAAGAAAAAAGGTAAGCTACCTAACAAAATGACATTAATGTTGCCACAAAATGGACACCCCACAGGGATTAAATGGTCAGCAGACTAGTCTGGTAGATACATTCCTACTGAATAGTGATATTCAATCATTGCTGGATGTCCATTTCTTGCCACCCTGGGTTACATTCTATTCTACCCGTGACGAACCAGTTGGGTCCTCCTACCGCAGGAACTGCCATAACCAGGGGGGTGCAAATTCCGATCAACCTGCGGACTCTAGATTCTTGTTTTATATTGAGAATGTTCTCCTTTTTCTAGAATGGTTGCCTTAAGCTACATTAGATAAATCAGTGGGCCATATCATTTTGCCTATGTATGAGAGTACAAGAGATAGATTTCGAATATATTAGTGTGAAGTGAAACACATAAAGCCCCGTCCATAATTTTACTAAGGTCTGTTGAGTGTATTTCCTGCAACTATAACCATTATGGTACCTGCAGCTACTTCGTGAATTCCATGGGGATTTATACATTCATATTTGTGAAGGTGTGTGGAGTAATGGTTACAATCGTAGGAAACGGACACGACGGGACGAGTTCAAATCCTGGACGATGCTGTTTGCATTTCACATAGTGCTAATACTCTTCGGAAAGTTATGAATCTATTTTACCCTTAGCTGTAGGTAAATAGTAGGACAGATTGGGCTCTTTAACCTCGGTTAGGCATGTTACAATCTTTTGGGCCATCCTGTAGGCCGTAAGCAAGAGCGCTTGTCCAGTGGAATTGGATTCTTGGTAAAAAGTCCCTTAGTAATGAATCCTTTGGTTCTTCTGGTAAAGAGCCCTCAGTTCTTGGTAAAGAGTCCTTCGATAATGAATCCTTTGGTTACTCAGGTAAAGAGTTCTCAGTTGCTGGTAAAGAGTCCTTCGATAATGAATCCTTTGGTTCCTCTGGTAAAGAGTTCTCAGTTCTTGGTAAAGAGTCCTTCGATAATGAATCCTTTGATTCTTCTGGTAAAGAGTCATCAGTTCCTTCGTCAATGGTCGTAAGTTCCTCCTCAATGATTGCAAGTGAAATGTGGCAAGTATCAGAGTTTAAGTAGTGAATCACTCACGCATTATGGTTGTTGATTGGCCAGAGGAATAAATCACCTAACCTTGGTCAGTCTATAAATTCAGATGCGGAATTGGAGTACACCTTATATACCAGACTATCACAACAAGGCAATCAATCCAGGAGAAGGAAAACTCTGAATTCAAAGTTGTTTAAGTTCGTTTCAAAATTGTCATTGTGTCATATCCTACTCGTAGTGAGGTGTTGGTAAAATATACACTCATTTGTTTACTTCTTAAATCTTTTGTCGGGTTATTACACCGAACAATTTAACAGAATTGCTTGGTCATGAAAGTTTTTAAACAAGGATTTTTATTGATGCATGGTTTCACGATAGAAATGTTTGTAAATTATTTTACTCAATTTCTGCGTTCTGCTAAAATCTGTTTAAAAGAAATTTCTTAGAGAAATTTGATTTTTCGTTTTCACCCCGAGATGTGAATTTAATAAACAAGCCTGTCACCTTGAAAATACCCCCTTTGTACTCTCTCTTTATTCATTCTATTCTCTCCCCTCACACGCTATTGCTCTCTCTCTCTCTCTCTCTCTCTATATATATATATATATATATATATATATATATATATATGTATGGAGGCACGGGGTGTAATGGGTTAGAGACGTAGGAAATGGACTGGTCGACCTGAGTTCAAAACTTGGAACGAGGCTGCTTTTCACATAGCGCTAATACACTTGGAAGGCTATGTATCTAACTCCGCTCTCTCTCTCTCTCTCTCTCTCTCTCTCTCTCTCTCTCTCTCTCTCTCTCTCTCTCTCCAGCTCTGTTTAAATAGTGTGGCAGACTGAGCTCTTTAACTTTGACTAGATAACCAGTCAAGGAGAAGGAAAACTCTGAATTTAAACCTGTTGAAATCTGCTTAAGAAATTGATGCATGTGCCGCATCCTGTTTGGGCGGAGGGGTTATACATACACATATATATATATATATATATATATATATATATATAATATATATATATATATGTGTGTGTGTGTGTGTGTTGTGTGTGTGTGTGTGTGTGTGTGTGTGAATGTATGTATGAATTTATGTATATTCGTGATAACAGAGATTCGGTTTAGCACGGTGATAAAACAAACTCCAGAAATGTCCCTTCATTGTTATCTATTTTAACCGCGGTCTCGGATGAGAGAAGAGAGAGAGAGAGAGAGAGAGAGAGAGAGAGAGAGAGAGAGAGAGAGAGGAGAGAGAGAAGAGAGAGAGAGAGAGAGAGAGAGAGAGAGATGAAATGGACTCTAATTATAATCTCGCAATAGCAAACTTTACTCTTTGGTAGCCCACTAGCATTTAGACTCCTGACTAATTTCTGATAGTCCATACTCTCTCTCTAATGACTACTTTGACGGTCAAAAACCTCTCCTCTCGTATTCCTGACTACTTCGATGTTCAGAGAGTCTCTGTATTATCAGACTACGTCGACAGTTAAAACTTTTCTGTCTTGACGAGGCCAACGTCTCTCTGTCTTACATATCGATCGCAAAAATCCATTATACACGAAAATAAAAGTCCCATAAAAAAAAACTTTCCCAAAAAGTTGACGTACACCTACCAACAAACTCCCACCCTCTACCTACCCCTATACCTATCAAAATCACTCCCACCCATCCACTTTCTTGATCCTTTTCGCTCCTACCTAGTTGGCTAAAATCTCTAAAGAAGCCAACTAATTGAATGATGACCCATCTCTTCCACGCTGCCTATTCATCTTGACCTTTTTCCCCTCTACTCAAAGAATCCAAATATCTCAAACAAATGTTCTCCAAGACAACCAAAGAATGTTGCCCTAATTTCTTTCCTTCCTTGTAATCCTCCTTTGCACCAAACTACCTTACGTATGTTTCTTCCAACAAATCCCACATATTTGATCTTATCTCCCTCCCCACCCAATCCATGAAAGATTACTTCTAACCAATCAAATCCCCACCAAGTCTATCCCATCCTCCTGACTTCATCACTAAACTCACCTCTCACCCGTTCACTTTCTCTTTTATAAAAACAAATGTATGATGCACAAATGTTCAAATAAATGACTAAAGAAGTCGTGCACAATGCATGACGAAATATATCTCCTACATCTAAATGTTTGAGCTGTTCTCTTGTTCCCTCCATTTTTACCATACACACACACACACACACACACACACACATATATATATATATATATATATATATACATATGTGTGTGCGTGTGCGCGCGCGTGCGTGTGTGTGTGCGTGTGTGTGTGTGTGATGTTTCTAAAGATTCTATATCATTTTATATATACAAGGAGTTTCAGAAAAAATATCTCGTTTCGTAATCTAATAACTTGATCGATTCTCGTTCAAATGATGTTGTATGTTAGGATGTTTAAAAGCAAATCATAATTCTATCTTTAACTTTTTTTCTTTTCTGGTGAATGAACTTTCTGTACCTGAAAAGAAAGGTATATAAAACATTCAATTTTGAGTTGTTTCTATACATGCTGACATATATATATATATATATATATATATATATATATATATATATATATATATATATATATATATATTATATATCAAATAAATGGCAATTTCACTCTGTCTGTGAATAAGAACTTGGTGACTACACCAACGATCCGATCATAATGAAATTGTACACACATGTTAAGCTAATATTCTGAAAAAGTACCGGCTAATTCGATTTTAATAAAAATGAATAATTGAAACCCTGCGAACGTCTTTATAATAGAAGAGGAAAAAGCAGATGTTTCAGCGAGAGAGAGAGAGAGAGAAAGAGAGGGGAAGAGAGGGAAATAAAGAGAGAGTGAGAGAGAGAGATGAAAAACAAAAGGTAGATTAAGTAATGGTCATAACGTTACAAGTCCATTTGTACGGGAAAACATTTCTGATTATTGTTTTTTCTCGGGTTATGTCTACTATATAGATATACGGGGTGGTTTTACTGATTGCTTCAATTATTCGAAGGGATTTGAAATGGTGATATACTGGGTGTTTAAACAGTTCCTGATTATGATCACTCGGTAATAATTTCTTCAATAATTGCGATGAGTCCATCATTTGTTCTATGTTTGTTTTTAAGCGTTAGTGCAGTAAGTTTGCTGAAAAAGTTTGATATTCTTCGAGCTCAAACTTCCTCGGCTTAATCACTGTGAATGAAGAAACCTGGTTGATATAGAAAACACTATACGGGCACCCAGGGTTGCTCACATTTTCGGGCGCACTGTAAGAACTTCAGATACTCCAGCTAGTATATTGATGAAGAGGTGAACAAAAGTTATATGGCAAATAAGAATAATTCAGTAATTCTTAACTGATATCTACTATCTTCCAACTTATTTCATCATCAGGAGTTATTTTATACATGAAATTTAAAAAAAATAAAAGGTTGATAAGCTAGAAAACAATCGACAAAATAAACTGGTAACTTATCATAGCCATTTGTTGAATGAAAATTGTTTATATGTTCAATTGATCCTTGTATAATTTCTGCTATCATAGGACCCTCCACTCGTAACATATCTGTCAGTGTGAGATATATATTATATATATATATATATATATATATATATATATATATATTATATATATATATACCACCTGGAATGTCTGGACACATCCCGATCTTGAGATTGGGAAACCCCAAACTACATACTTGCATCGTGACAGGGAAGTATCTCGATAAGGGACAGACACCGATGCTCTTGCAGAAATCAGCTCCAGCTATAAGGTCCAATTGACAGGAGCTCTGGATACACATCCTCATGGAAAGACAGGCCGATGATAGCTGTAAGAAGTTTGAGGTAAGGTGACTCGAGCCCTCCATTCTGAAGCGACACATGACGGACACCATAGAAACATTTCCTACATTGAAGTCTGACCTGTGTGGCAGCGCCTGTATGTCGAGGATTTCATATGTGTGATAGGGTACATAAAAAATAAGCTGTATCCGTGGGCCATCTGCGCGCTCACAACTGCTCACATCTGGACTACTTGTAGAAATGGCCTTATTCTGTCAAGAAGCGGCAATCACCATATATATACTCACAAGTTGTGTCATAAAAGTATCGAGATTGAAGCTTTATTTACCAAGATAGAAATGAACAATGAATGGAACGTTATTTTTTCAGAACACAAGGCCTGTCAAATATTACAACAAATCTCGATACTTTTTGACAACACATTATATATATATATATATATATATATATATATATATATATATATATATATATATATATTAATAAATAAGTTATACACAGACACGTGTTTCGAGGTTTACCTCTCATCAGTGGGGCTACACTTTAACAGCTACCCCTGGTCGGATTTGAGACCTGATTGAATTTTCGTTCACCAAGTCTCTTACCGATGCGGCCAGTAGCGACTGTTAATTATAGGAGAATATTTAATTAATACATTTCTAAGCTGAAATGAATTCACTAGAGTCATCGAACTATGTAAACAAATCGAGGTTTATATAATATATATATATATATATATATATATATATATATATATATATATGTGTGTGTGTGTGTGTGTGTGTGTGTGTGTGTGTGTGTGTTAGTGATCCTGTCCCTCTGGGTGAGGCCCAGCAGCTAAGGTAGAAGTTATTTAGCTGACGCTCTTGGTGGGAGTATAAGATATATGTTTCACCTCCATACATGAGGTTGCTGCTAACACAAGCCCTATACACTTGTACCTTTGTACAGCAGTTCTAGAGAGAGCTCAACCCCCCAGCTTGTATGCTCTGCTGAGGCAACGTCGTCTCCGATGGCTGGGCAATGTACGTCGGATGGATAATGGACGAATCCCGAAAGACATTCTTTATGCAGAGCTTACGTCTGGTAAAAGACAGATTTGTCGCCTCCAGCTGCGATTCAAGGCTGACTGCAAGAATGATCTCGGGTGCTTTGGCATTGCCCCTTCCAGCGGTGAAAATTTGGCTCACGACTGCCCTCGGTGGTGGCAGAATATCCGTAGAGGACTGTTCATGTCAGAAGTCAGCCTGACACAACACAATGAATCTAAGAGGTCTAGAAGAAAGCAGCGGCAACAAAGCACCAGCACATCTTCAGGGACAGCCTTCAAATGCGAAATCTGCGGTCGAGAATGTTTTTCAAACATCGGACTTCACAGTCACAGTGGAGTCGCTGTAACTTCAGAGGCACATAAAAACTTTATTATAGTCTTCCGAGACTGAAATGTCAATATGATATAATAAAATATAATATAATATTATATATATATATATATATATATATATATATATATATATATATATATATCACACACACACACATACACACACACATATATATATATATATATATATATATATATATATATATAATGACAGTTACATGTAAATCCACCAAGCAAACAAAATATTTACCTCTGGATTTTATTAAAAACGTGTTAAGAGTGCTCAATAAAAGAGCTAAATATACGTTTTAAAACATTGCATACCTACTTACTTGAGAATGGGTACAGCCCAGTTATAAATGCAGGCCGATGGTTGGACAAAGCAATTCCCTGAAGATTCGCGCTACTGCGTGAAACTGCAGTCGGAATATTTTAAGCAAATCGTTTTTAAAACTTATATATATAACACACAAGTTACAAATCACGAACTTGTAAGACAGAGAAATATATATATACCTATTGAGAGAGAGAGAGAGAGAGAGAGAGAGAGAGAGAGAGAGAGAGAGAGAGAGTGAAGTAGAAAGAGAGAATGAAGGGGAGTTCAATAACCTCAGATTTCATTCACTTGCACTTTCTGGTGGAGAGTTGACTGGTCATTTGTGTTTTATTTCTTATTCGGCATCTTCAAGTTCAGGAGAGGTCACCATCCAATGTCAGAGAGTGTCAATATTCTCCGTGCTAATGAGTTTTAATTTCCTTTCTCCGTTCATCTGGTATATAACAGTGCTGTCGAAAAATCAGTTCTACCAAACAAGATGAAAATTAACGTTTTCTTTACTTTTTTTAATTAAGAAATAATTATTGAGTTATTTCGAACCGATTAAATAAACTTGTGATGCAATGTGCTAAATTTGTTCAACTACTTTTAGAATAGGTGAAATATGTTATTTGATTATTTTTTATTTATAAGTTTTCTTTAGTCTAGCACAGAAACCTCTGATTGCCAACAGTCTGTATGTAAACCAAAATACATGGCCTATTGTCGGTATCAACCAGGCATCGAGGAAGTCAACCCTCTTTTCACCAGTGCTCCACCATGGACATCGTTTTTGCCTCAACTATCCGCTCCCCACTTTACTGAACAGATCAAAGTCACGCTACTCATGAGTTATGTTTGCGAGGCCTTGTATTAGTTCTGGATCATTGTGGTTCCGATGCGAATTTTGTACCGACTGAGGTAAACCAGCCTCAACCATCCGTGGGTGGCAGGTTCCGAATGAAATTTGTCGAGGACAAAGATAAGATAAAGAGATGATGGCGTGTAAATGTAAAGTAAAACACGTGGTAACAGAAAAAAAACACTCACTTGATTTATGCTGTAATTTCCTTCTGGACCAAAACTGCTAGAACGAAAGTGGTATTCCCGAGTCGATGAACGAAAGATCTATTGTTTAATAAATCATACTCCAAGTGAAGTGAGGAGCTGATGGCTGGTGTGGCGCATCTCCTCACTGTTTGGTAGATACCAACTTTAGGCCACCCCGACAACTTAAAATCCGCTTAAAAATTGAATCTGTATTACTTCCTGCCCAGTGAGGAGGGGCTGGGTAAATGTAGACAATGGCCACCTTCTTTTTTAATCATCTTCCGGCAATTATCTTTTTTTTATATATAACTTGATTTTTTTTATTGGGAATGGAATTTTGCTTTCTTTGTCTATTTTTAGAGATATGTTACATAGAGAAACTGTAAAGAAATTTGGAAATATTGAACAAGTAAGTGTATTGTTTTGTTTGTTTTTTGTTGGTGTTTTTTTTTCTTCTTTTTTTTTTGTTGTTTATTTCAGTTTATGAAAGGTACTATTCGCACAAGTTCCGTCCTGGCCTCCTGCCTTAAAAAACGCTAGCGGTGGTAGGTCAAAAAAACAAATCCACCTATGAATGAAGTCCCGAGCTGAAGTTGTGCCTGCTGTATATATATTTAAATCCTTACCTTTTTTCTTTCAAAAAATTCTCAAAATCTCTTGTGGGATCGTCTCTCGGACCTACGCCGAGAGTGTTCGGAATTAAAATATGCCTGAGAAAAATAATCAGCTGATTATCGGTAAATTATAAAAAAAAGAGGAGAGCGAGCGAACTCCCGACCATGAATGGTCTATTGAGGGAGACACATGATGCGACTGAATTAGCGTGAGGAAGACAGTCTTTCTTTCTTTCTTTCTCTTTTCAATCCCAAAATGTGACAGCTAACAGGCGAATGGCACAAGATTAGTGTATCTAATATAAGCGAATCTGTTATTCTAACATCATATCTCTCTCTACGTCAACGACTACTAGATTTGTCACAGATGAAATAATCATTTATACCAACGAGTTGCTGATTTTTTTTTAACGACACGAGTTGCCACGGACTTAGGTGAAGAGACGTTTTCACGCAAGAAGAAACTCACCCACACATATGCAACAACGAGAAAGACTCATATGTCACACCGTGTGCAAAAAAATCATATTACACAACTATAGAAAAATGTTAATATAAACGTAAAATAAACGCTAGTCTCTAACATCAAGGCATAACATGACCCTAGACAGGTTCACATGCTGTTGAAATCAATCAATAATTCACCTTTCCTGCACATTTATACATAAATTGAAGTAGATACCAAGCTGCAGGCGGATAACCTTTGGTGTATTGATTTGTTTGTCGTTAACAGTCACATGCCACGTGTTCCACTATAATTGGCCCTTGTCCAAGTATCACAGCGACCAGTCTTTTCACAGAACGGCATCATGGCCACCACTTTCGATTATTTCGCCATTCCTCCTTATAATTCAACAAACTTAAGTGTCTAAACCGAAGTCTCGATTGTGTAACATTTTTAATTTCTTTATGACAAAATAAAACCTCCACTTTGGCCCTTACATAGACTAGACGGGCGGTCGAAGAGACAATGGATCAATCACCCGGTCACGTAGAAGTCGTAGCACTGATTTTGAGATGTACAAATGCTGGTCATTTTAAGTAGAATTTCAATGCTATTTATATGTACGAGCAAATTTATGCACCCTCCGGGTGCAAGTTTTTAAGTTTTAATATAATAAAATATCATGTTAAATTAGAAGGCTAATAAAAACTAAATAAGAATGTAGACAAAAAGATTTGGAAACAGAGGGGGTATTATCGAAAAATAAACTAACTCTTCCATCATTTTCCATTACTCCGTCTTTCATTGGTAAATTTTCCTAATTTAACTCTTTACTTAAAATAGGAAGTAAAGATAATATTACAGTTATTTCTTCTTCTTAATGAATTTTCTTTTAAGATTTATCCCAGAGATTTTTGCTCATATTCAATAAGATAAAACCAAACAATAAGAAATCAATAATACTTAGCATATATTTATTAAAATCAATTTTTTTAAGATCAATATGCAAATTAGCCTTCCCATTCACACTGTAAACCACTATTTGGTGTATATATAAATACATTGCGTATTATTAGTATGTAGATATGGTCAACAGTCTTAATAATGTAAAAAATTTTATTATTCATTGAGGTTTAAATAAAAATAAAATCATGGAGCATGTGATGTAAATAACTAAAGGAACTGTGAATTGAGTAGTAATATAGTTTCGGTTACAGACAGACAAACACACAATCTCCATTATAATAAGATATTTTAATTTTTAAATAACTTCGAATATAAACCCAATCTATATAATGTTTGACACAAAAAGGCAAGAATTGGGATATTTAATGTATATATATTTACTTTGTCGTTGATTGTTTTATTTTCGTAGTTTCACCGGGAACACACACACACGCACACACACACACACACGCACACACACACACACACACACACACATATATATATATATATATATATATATATATATATATATATATAAACACCAACTGCCCTTTATAAATGTAGAGATTACCAAGCCCTGCTCCCGAGAAGGATGCGCATATAGTCAATTCAACGAGAGCTTAAAAGTTTAATTTCCATGTCTTTCTTCCCCTAGACTGGTAACCTAATCAAAGTTAGATATCCCAGACTGTCTACTATTTAACCATAGCTGGGGGATGGGAATAGCTAAAATGCATAGCTTTCCCAATTTATAAGCACATTTCCTACATATTTACTCGCAATGGCGTCAAACGAATCTAACATCTCCGTAAACAGGAAGTCGAAATGACGAGTAATTGCCTGTGTTTTATATCATCAGATACATTGAAAACAATTATTCATGAGAAAACAATTATTCATGGCTACTAATTTGAACGCCGGTCGCTAAAAAGCAAAACGCTAACAGACACATACCACGTGTTTCACTATGATTGGCCCTTGTCCAAGAATCACAGCGACCGTCTTTTCACAGAACGGCATCATGGCCTAGAACTCTCGATTATTTTTACCAATCTTTCATATTAATTCAGGATACTTAAGTGTCTTGACTGAGTAATATTTTAAGTTCTTTATGATAAAATAAACCCTCCACTTTGGCTCTTACTTAGACTAGACGGGCGGTCAGAAAGACAATTTTTGATTAATCTGCTGGGTTATTTTAAGCCATAGCAGGGATATGATTGTCCCAACCCTTTTTTATGGAAAACCCCTGAAAGTTTTTATAATATATGCGCTACACGGTGGGGTGGGTAGAGTCTTAGTGTTCTGGGTATGACGTTAAACTCAATCTTATGGCAAATTTTCAGTTGTGGAGCTCTGGGAAACGTGGAGTACCCCTTCATCATCATTACTCCCATATCCACTCTGACATGGAGGGATAGTTTCTTTTAGGGTCCCATCTATGGGCCCATAAAACAAAATAAGTTCTAATAAAATGAGTTTTTAAAAAAATTGAGTTAAAGAAAATTAAGTACCCTTCAAGAATGAAGCAAAAAGTCTTCGGAATAAAATTACCAAATGTGTTGACATGCCGTAAAATCTAACCAAAATAAATTTCTCCTCACATCTTCAGACAAATATTTAGACGCATACATTTGGTGTGTGTGTGTGAGTGCGTGTGTGTGTGAGTGTGTGTGTGTGTGTGTGTGTGTGGCGCGCGTGTGTGTGGAATACCCCTTCATTGTCATTACTCCCAGATTTACTCTGACCAGGATTGGTAGTATATGGTAATGTCCCATTTATAAGTCAAATAGTTTTGTTTGGAAATTATTCGTATTCAATAGAACTGGAAAAACAAAAAACAAAAAAAAAGAGACAAAAAATAATATTAAGAAACAACTACCCAGTATATGTAAATATAAACGTAAAATGAACGCGATTCTATAACCTCTAGGCATAAAATAGCCCTAGCTGTGTTGATACGCTGTTTAATTCAATGCATCAACCAATCAGTCAGTTTTCCTGTACATTTAGAAGCAATGGATTTCAAATGAATTTAACATCCCGTAAACAGGAACAAAAATCACCAGTAATTGCTTGATATCAAAGATGAGGAGAACTTAAACATTATTCATGAGTAAATAAGTAATGGATCATGACTAATGATATAAACGACTGTATTTAAAAGGCAAAACGCTAGCCAACACATATCACGTTTCCACAAGTGACTCTTGTCCGAGAGGATCTGGATCAGTCTTTTTAACATTTCCTAACTCGGTTATTTCACCATATTATTTCCATAGACTCAATTGTCCAAGTGGAAGTCTCCATTTTGTTGTTGTGGCCAAAACGATGTCAGAGTGTCCACATTTTTTTAATTGCATCTCGCGAGTAGCTGAACAGGCCGATTTTTGAATGGCAATTTCTGATGCAGTGACTGCTAACAAACATTAATGCTTGCTATAGTTGTTGTTGTCTCTCCTTCCTTTTAGCTCTCTTTTCTGTGGCAGCTTCTTTCCTCTCTTTTCACTCCTTTTCGTCCCTTGTTTGACAAGGATGCACCTGGCCGCTTGGTCTTCTGCACCAGCCTCCCATGTGTTGGTTTTGAATGTGGCATGTCTTTCATGTCCTTTCTTGCAAGTGGAATTCCATTGTGTAACGTTTAAAATTCTCGACCACAAAATACATACTCCTCATGTCTTGTAAAGGGATCTGTTTATTTAGATGGCTGAAATTAAAATAAAATCTCTAAAACAATGTACTGGTTTGATTGTATAGTTTAATGGCAAAATCAACCCCCTGTGTATTATTTAATGCCAAATTCTATTATATAATATATATATATATATATATATATATATATTATATATATAAAATCAAAAGTACATTGTTTCGGAGATTTTATTTTAATTTTAGTCCATCTAAATATTTTATCTATATGATCTATACTATATATCTTTAAAATCGGTGCTGATTTTAAAGATATAATAGTATAGATCATTTGAGTGAATACACTGGAATACAGCACAATTGTAAGGAGCCAGTTTAGCTCAGTTGCCTATAAGGTGCAACATTCCACGTTCGATACCGGTTCCTCGCTAACTCAGCGCACGAGTAGCACAGTGTTGGGTAATCTGATTTGTGAAGTAAAGCATCTGAGAGCAGACGGTAGCTCTACATCAGCACAAATATCTCCCGTGGGCTAGCACTAGCAAAAAGGGATAGACTCCCTTGCTTGTACGTTGATGCCAGCAACAGGCCCTACCTGTTTAACTAGTCTAACACACACTGTATTAAATAGAAATGATATTGTTATATACTATAAACTATATTTTTAACATTGCACCTGTCTCCAGTTTCACTCCTTGGAGATTAAAGAAATTCGGTTGTCAGGAATAACCGAGAATAACTTTCCAAATTAAATAAAAGAAAAGTTTTGGCTATTGCAAATATTATTTCCAACTTCCCCTCGAAGAACTGAGAAACGTTAGTGCCAACCTGGTTGGTTTCAAAAATCTTAGATTTATATCTACACATCTGTTTTCATTCTAATCTTTTTATTAATTTTTCTATTACACGTTATGCCCAGTTATTTATCAGCGGTAAAGCCTTACTCGAATAAAATATTACGATGTTTTACCGGTTTGCAGGTAACTCAAATACAAATACAATTAGTGAGTTATCGATAACAGATACCCCCCTTTTTCTCTTCCTCTCTGTCTCACCCTATCTCTCTCTCTATCTCCTCTCTCTCTCTCTCTCTATATTATATATAATTTATATATTTATATATATATATATTATTATATATATAGAGAGAGAGAGAGAGAGAGAGAGAAAGAAAAGATTTCTATGCAGATATACGTATCGTCATATATATATATATTATATTATATATTCTGTCTGTGTGTGTGTGTGTGTGTGTGTTGCGTGTGTGTTTATGTGTGTTTATGTGTGGTGTGTTGTGTCTGGTCTGTATGTGTGCGCCCGTGTGTGTGTGGTGATTGTGTTTCCCTCTCTCCTATCTTTCCCCTCTTATATATATATTATATATATATATATATATATATTAGAGAGAGAGAAGAGAGAGAGAGAGATTATTTGTACATATACGTCATGGTCATATATATATAATATTTATATATATTATATAGAGAGAGAGAGAGATACATAAATACATATATTACATATATATATATACATATATATTATATATATATTTATATATATATAGGTGTTGTGTGTGTGCTTGCGTAGGTGTGTGTGAATGTTGTGTTTTTCTCTCTCCCTCTCTCTTTCCTTCATATCTGATATATATATATATATATAATATATATATTATTATATAGATTAATATACTATAGTTGTATATATATATATGATAATATATATTATTATGATCTAGACATATATATTCTAGTTAGATTATGTGCATATCATCTTGTGCAAGCATATTACTCATAAAATATTTGCCTTGAATTTTCTATGGAAATTGCATTACAATATCTACGTCATCGTAATTGATGATTCCCTTCGGAATATTTGATTGTATTACACTAAGTATTCAAAATTGTCGGGAAAACGATAAAATCAAAGTTTTAGATTAATGTTCTCTGATGCTGTAGGTTTTATTGACGATTGTCTCACTGTGAATCACCCTGCCGGGTAGGTTGTAGAATACACCGACTGCACCTCTGCAGAGAGGTAAGCAGCCACAATGGGACATTTGCTGACGTGGGTAGTGAACCCTGATGCTTAAGAACGGAATCATGATGGCTGAGAGTACTCCAACAATGCAACACTACTCTTTGGTCTTTACTTGGGCTAGACGCACAGAAAAAAGCCCCTTTGATCAATTTGCAGGTCATTTCGCTCTAGCGCCTATCATCTGTTGGTTGTTTGCCAACCTTCCGTCTATGAGAGACGATGGAGTAGTGTCAATTTTTTATAATGTTTTTTTAATCTTTGTTTTAAATATTTAAAAAAAAATTTTAAACATTTTTTAATTTTATTTTTTAAAATTTTAGATTTTTAAATATTTTTACTTTTAATCTAATTTTTTTTAAATCTAAATATTCTTTATTTTTCATCTTTCTTTGAACTACAATGTCTTTTTTATTTAATTCTTTGTTTTAATTATTTTTTTAAAGGTTTTTAAAAATATTTTTTCTTTTCTTTTAAAATTTCTTTTTTTAATTTTTTTTATTTGAATATTCTTTTAAATCTTCCTTTGGAACTACATAGCCTGGGTGGGTTGCTCTATGGAGGATATAAACTGTGCCCATGCAGAAAATCTCCCCTCTACACACTACCGCTGTGATCCAAAGGAAAGGTTAGGTACCAATGCCGTTTGGCAACGGTAGAAATAGAAACTTGTAGGGGTAGGACACTACACGGAGGATTTCTACGTGACCAAGACGTCAAGCCTCAAAACCGTCACATTTCACCTAAGAAAATACGTTTATTATTCTTACTAGTACAAAATAAAAAACACCCTCCGGGCAGATGTAAAATAGATTTTTGAAACATATTGCCTGAAGGGTGGGAGTTAAAAAAATTCAATGTCAGCGAGTTTGTACCCTAAGTAAGTAAAATCATCAAATTCATTAAAGGATCAAAAAATAAAACAATTTGAAATGTAAAACTTTTTAAATATGTATTAAAATAAAACAAACTATATATAGATATATAATACCAGTCATGTATTTATTAAAACTTGTTTTTAAAAAAACAGTGAGGACTGTTTAATGTTGCATGTTAAAATTTTAAGTGTTTTATTCTATGTTATGACGATTTTGGTAATGTGACGTATGCAAGTGGCGTAATTTTTGTTACAGACAAAAACCGGAAGCGAATCTCCATTATTAATAGATAGATTTATTTTTATTGTTTTTAATTTTTTTTTTTTTTTCTTATTTTATTAATTCTGTTCCTTTGGTTAATTCTGCCTTATTTTTTCCCTCCATGCCACCACGTTGTAGCTACCAACCTCCCTCCTCCCCTGTTGACTTAGTCCAGACTAATAGATAAAGAAACTTGTAGGGTAGATACTACACGGAGGATTTTATACCTACCCTCTATGGAGCTATGCAAATCTAATAAAAGAATTAAATATAGTCTTTTTTTTTCGTTATATAATTTGGCTTTTATTTTAATTATAAACAAAAAAATTGATAATCCTAAAAGGTGTAATTAGACATTTTTCCAGTAATTAAAATATGTTATAAATGACAAAACAACGTGAACCCGTGCAAATCCCAATTATGCACCAATTTTCAAAAATTTCATTAAGATGAGCTTACTGTCGGATTTTGATAAGGTCTCTATCGCGGTCCTGCCTTTCTTATCCATATAGAAATCTGAACTCTCAGATACGACAATTCTTCCAAACTGTACCCATGTTATTGCTACTGTACAACTTACACATGAACTCTAAACGCTTAGAGAAAAACTACGGTGGAAATGTAAAAAGATGCTAAATACAGTCTTTAACAAAGCATGGAATCAGTTTCCACAAAAAAGAACGATTGTACGGCCACTTGCTTACTATCACACATAACATGCGGGTAAAAGAAACATGACATTCTGGACATTGCTGTAGAAGCAACGATAAGCTCATGTGATGTTATTCTATGGCAACTTACACATGGACACGCAAAGTGGGTCGGCCAGTAAAAAATCTGTATCGACTAAACTCTGTACGGATACTGGATGTTGAGCTTAGGAACACCCCCGAACTTGGTATGTTTAAAAAGTCGTCAATAATGTCCAACATATTTGACAATGGGTATATATATATATATATATATATATAATATATATATAATATATATATATACTTTGGTAAGAAGGACCATTCCATGCGTAGATTATCTGTCGTGATACAGGTAATCAATAGTAAGAGCACCTGGTGTACCTTAGTGCCGGTAATGGACAAACAGCAATATACGAAATAAATTAAGGAAAAAAAAATTAAATTCGCTTCATTGTAATAATCTATTTCAACTGTGTAATTACAACATCTTCAGACATGATCAAACTGGTTATTACTGAAGAATACACTCTCAAGAACATAACCTAAGCTTCAGTAATAACCATTTGATCATGTCTGACGAATGATGTGATTACACAGTTGAAATAAATTATTACAATGAAGCAAATTTAAAGATTTTCCTTAATTCATTATATATATATATATATATATTATATATTATGATAATGGTAAACGGTAATAACCTACTCGAGTTTTCACTATTTAAGGATCTTCAGGGTTAAATCCACTGGATTAATCAAGATATGATTAATTGCAGTTGATTGCACGTGTGTATTTTTTTCGCAAAGAAATACACACGTGCAATCAACTGCAATTAATTAAATTTGCTCTACCAACGGATTGAGCAATTTATATTTGTTATAATCGCTGCCATATCATTGTGAATCTTGCATCAACTAACCATTGTGACCTGTTTCACCGGTAAGTCACCCTTTTCCACAAATAACAATATATATATGAGAAGTAAACAAACAGACGATGTTTGGATATGGCTATTTTCAGCCGACAATATTTGGGAAAATATGTGCTTAATTGAAGTCGAACCTAATTTTTGAAAGTTAATTCATTAATAATTAATTAGGCGGATTTACCTATTTAAATGTAAGGCTAAACAAATCGAGAAAAATCAATCTCTGTATGTACATTTCGGGCCTATCTATAGCTCTGCTGATGAGGCCTAATAGGCCGAAAATGTACATACAGAGATTGATTATTCTCGATGTGTTTAGCCTTACATTTAAATAGGTAAATCCCGCCTAATTAATTATTAATGTGAATTAACTTTCAAAAATTAGGTTCGACTTCAATTAAAGCACATTGTTCTCCCAAATATATATGTATATGTATATTGACCTCTGCTCCACTCTATATATTCTCACATCTTATTTCTCACACTAAGATTTGTATTTATTCATCAGCACATCTATCCTAATTTCAAGGCCTCCATCTCTTTCAATCACACTATTTTTTCGACAAAACCTTTTTATCAAATGTTTCTCTTTATTTAATGTTCCCTGGTCAGATCAAAGCCCCTGAAATTCTTTCAATTTGTTTTCTTATTTTCCTATCGGTCCATTTATTTATCCTTCATCGTGCAGCCTTACGGTGTTAATTATATCCTCTCTAAGTCTTCCTCTCTTGTCCTGTTTCATCGTAGTTTATAACATGCTATCCCATTAACCTTAGAAAACCTTTCCCCGTAGCAGATAGCGGTAACTTTCTCTAGCTAAATCTTGCAATTTAATTCACTGCTGGAAGGAAAATGAAAATCTCAGTGGCGAGACTAAATAGTAGAGTAGTTAACCTGGAGCCTGTGTTAACATTGTTTCAAATGCTCTTGTGAATTGTCCAGTGGTGGCCTGCGGTTGACCACACGGTGGAGGGTAGTTCACTTGGGACATTAGTTTTGGGGGTTGTCAGACATTGAATAAGGCCAACTTGCGTAGGAAAATTAGCTTGAACGATAAGTATAGATAGGTTGCGTGTTTATTTAAATAAAACAAACGAAAAACAAGTAGATAATAAAACACAAAAGCTGATGCTAACAAAGTTGTAAATATCCAATACGAGTATTAGAAGGAAAGCGATAAAAATCTAAATTATTGTATACAGAGAGAAAATCGAGCTGGGTTTAACACAGTTATGGAAGAAAGAAAAAATTGATAAAGAAGAATGGACGGAAAAGTGACGAATAATTTATTTATAATGGAGATTGTTTGCTTTCTGTCTGTAACCGAAACTATTATCACTACTCAAGTCACAATTTCCCTTTGTTATTACGTCACATTCTCCATGATTTTAAATTTTTATTATTTAAACCTTCAATTTTCTAATAAAATTGTTTTACAATTATTAATATTGTTAATCATATCTACAAATGAATAATATGCAATTGTATTTATATATACACTAAATAGCAGTTTACAGTGTGATCAGGAAGGCTTATTTGCATATTGATATTAAAAATGTGATTTAATAAATATGTGCTTAGTATTATTGATTTTTAACCGTTTGGTTTTATTTTAATGAATATAAGCAAAAAATCTCTTCAAAGAATCTTAAATGAAATTCTATTAACATGAAAAATAACTGTCATTTATTCTTTACTCACTCTTTTAACTAAATACTTAAAATTAGAAAAAATAACAAGAAAGGCTGAGATGATGGAAGAGTACGTTTCAGTTGTTCTATTTATCTATTATCCCCCCCCTGTTTCAAATTTTTTTATCTGCATTATAATTAGTTTCATTAGCCATTCTAATTTAATACGAATTATTACATTAAAAACTTAAATACTTGCACCCTGAGGGTGCATATATTTGCTAGTACTACTAATAAATATTTAACTGCTTAGCGATTCCTTCTTTTCATTCATATATGCACTTACCGAAGCCCTCCATAGAGCAGAGTAAAACACAAAGTCAATTTTTAAGCGAAGTTTAAAAAAATTAAATTCAGAGTTTCATCTCCTAGAACCGGATGACTTACAAAGAGCCCATTCTGCTCAATTATTTCCTATAGCTTTTTTTCAATTTTATTTTCGATTTCCTAGTAAGTGTAACGTTGTGTTTTTTTTTTTCGAGCAGTAAACGATATCTGTAACGTGGCGGCGCGTGTATATTTTACAGCGGTCTCGTCCACGTGCCTCCAAATTCACAGTGCTAAATTGGTGTTGATAAAAATTACAACGCGAGAAATATGTAGTCACAACTGCTAGGCTTTATTTCCAGGGTAGGTTCGTCCCGTGCGGCTGTATCGGAGAGGAGGAAAGGCAGAGAGAAAGAGAGAGAGAACACTACTTGATTACTGTGACCCCATACTAGGCACCAAAGGCCCGTCCGTTCACTAGGCGTCCGAAAGCAAAAGAGGCCGAGACCTTTCCTCGTCGTTCCACGTCACACGTGACTTCCGGTCAACACCCGAAACTTCCGGTTGACACTCAATTCTCCATTCGGGTAACGCTACGGTCAAACCATCGTTCATCCTGTGTTTGTGTTTTCATTACTCTTTTTTAAAACCTTTTATCATCTCTTATTTCTTTTCTTCCTCCTTTTCTAATATAGTAGTTCTCGCTCACAAAAGCAATCTTGCTACATTAAGTGGGACACGTGTCTTTTTTTGTATAGCATTTTTCTGTTGTAGCATTGTACTTTTTCCTCACTTTCTTTCTTCATATGAAAATCGGAATTAGTGCATTATTTTTAGAATAAAAAGACTGTGCAACTGAGAGTAACAGAGGTGTTTCAATTAATTGAAAATCACCGAAAAAATGTCGAATACTAAGAGCTGTATAATGAAGAAATTAACATTTATTTGTTTTCTGCTCCCTTCTTTCTTTCCTCCTTCCTATTCCCGATTTTAAATTGCGTGGTCATTTTTTCTTCACGCATCTTACTTCCGCTCCTACGCCATATGTAGATACATGCGTCAATTGTTTTTAAAACGATAAGAAATGAAGAAGGACGAAAATGTTCACAATTCTATGAAAACACCCAAAATAAAGGGCAGAAAATCAGCGGACCGACCAAAAATTAATTTGGCGAAACCCGTGGAACATTCATGAAATACAAGCTGTTTTTTTCTGTTCTCAGCTGAGTACTTCTTACGTCATATTTTTTAATTCCATTGTAGATTGTCAAAATTGCCCCAGTGAATTTTTTAGCCAAAACAATTCCGACATTTCCTTTGCCAGTGTTTGTAATTATTCGAAAAATATTCAACCCCAGGACTTTGTCTGGTGAATTTCAACAAACATTAAAAAAACGAATTCCAAAAATAATGATTTCTTTCAAAAATTTTTTTCAAAATATTTCTTTCGTTTTCTTCAAGCCAACTAATTTACTAAAACTGATCCTGTCGAACCTTAATTATCCAAGAAAAGTTCAACATAGTTCGAACATCGTTTCACATGATCCTTTTATGCCCTACCCACACACCACAAGTAAAAATGACTAATAAAATGTCGAAAAACTTTATTTCCCCTTTGGTTGCTTCAGTAACTTATCAGTGCATCTATATTTTTTTAGATACTCTCAGATCAATTTATTTAAACTTTTAGCTCAGTCGGTAGGGCATCCGCCTGGGAGCCCAAGGTTCCTAGTTCGATACGGCCTCGCCAACTCAGCGTATGAGTAGCACAGGGAGATGTGAGTAAAGTGAGAAGCTGGTGGTAGGTGTGGTGCTCCACCTCAAACGCTAAAAAAAATCTCCTTGGTTTAGCACTAGTGAAAATGGATAGATTCCCACGCTGTCTAGCTGATACCAACTTTAGGCCACCCCGACGACTTTACTTTTTTAAACTTTTATTATTTACCCAACGCTGAATGCGAATATTTTATAGCTGGCGATTTCGTGTTAAAACATTTAGTTCTCATAACTGAATCACCTAAACAGTTGATATCAGATCTGAAATCTTAACCGTAACCATAATGATCATATATTGCATTTGAACCACTATGATCTTCCGACTCTTAATGTAGAGATCAAAAACCGACACTAGGGAAAATATGCCCGAATTTATAAGAAATTATTAAAATTCCATCAGTAACGGATATTTGTAGAAATGATTGCATACGTAATCCAATATAAACGAAAGCAAAAACTATCTTTTTCGCGGAAGGATTGAAGAAACGAATTAGTGCAGACCCCCTAAAAAATATTAGATTTTCCCTTGATTCGATAAAAAGCAAAATCACAGCTAAGATATCCGCATATCCATGAATAAATGCATTAGTGACGTTTCCTGTGAGAAAATACAGAGATGGCGACAAATTCCTTTTTTCTATATTTTTTTGAAAAACTGAGGTGTTCCTGACAAAACGCACAAATGCGAAGATATGCTACTGTCAAGGGCTTTTTTAGCTAGAAGGAATATCATATCTCCACCAGGTATTTGTAAATGTTTAAGTGTCCCAGTGGATCAAGTAGCGGATGATTGGCTCCTGCTAGCAGATCCGAAAAAAGGAAAGAGAATATTTCGATAAAGTAAAATACTCGCTGCAGGACATTTTTTATAACGCGGATTAGCTAAGGAAAATGTAATGGAAAAATGAGAGATTAAAAATTAGTAATGATTGTATCAGAACTGATTTTAATTATTCAAACAACTGAGTGTTGTTTGGTACTTAGTTAGAATTTTACGGCATTTCAACACTTGGCGTTATTTTACTTTATCGAAATATTCTCTTTCCTTTTTCGGATCTGCTAGCAGGAGCCAATCATCCGCTACTTGATTCCACTGGGACACTTAAACATTTACAAATACCTGTGGAGATATGATATTCCTTTAGCTAAAAAAGCCCTTGACAGTAGCATATCTTCCATTTGTGCGTTTTGTCAGGAACACCTCAGTTTTTCAAAAAAAAATATAAAAAAAGGAATTTGTCGCCATCTCTGTATTTTCTCACAGGAAACGTCACTAATGCATTTATTCATGGATATGCGGATATCTTAGCTGTGATTTTGCTTTTTATCGAATCAAGGGAAAATCTAATGATTTTAGGGGGTCTGCACTAAATTCGTTTCTTCAATCCTTCCGCGAAAAGATAGTTTTTGCTTTCGTTTATATTGGATTACGTATGCCAATCATTTCTACAAATATCCGTTACTGATGGAATTTTAATAAATTTCTTATAAATTCGGGCATATTTTCCCTAGTGTCGGTTTTTGATCTCTACATTAAGAGTCGAAGATCATAGTGGTTCAAATGCAATATATGATCATTATGGTTACGGTTAAGATTCAGATCTGATATCAACTGTTTAGGTGATTCAGTTATGAGAACTAAATGTTTTAACACGAAAATCGCCAGCTATAAAATATTCGCATTCAGCGTTGGGTAAATAATAAAAGTTTAAAAAGTAAAGTCGTCGGGGTGCCTAAAGTTGGTATCAGCTAGACAGCGTGGGAATCTATCCATTTTCACTAGTGCTAAACCAAGGAGATTGTTTTTAGCGTTTGAGGTGGAGCACCACACCTACCACCAGCTTCTCACTTTACTGCACATCTCCCTGTGCTACTCATACGCTGAGTTGGCGAGGCCCGTATCGAACTAGGAACCTTGGGCTCCCAGGCGGATGCCCTACCGACTGAGCTAAAAGTTTAAATCAAATTGATCTGAGAGTATCTACAAAAAATATAGATGCACTGATAAGTTACTGAAGCAACCAAAGGGGAAATAAAGTTTTTCGACATTTTTATTAGTCATTTTACTTGTGGGTGTGTGGGTAGGCATAAAAGGATCATGTGAACGATGTTCGAACTATGTTGAACTTTTCTTGGATAATTAAGGTTCGAAACAGGATCAGTTTTAGTAAATTTAGTTGCGCTTGAAGAAAAAACGAAAGAAATATTTTGAAAAAAATATTTTGAAAGAAATCATTATTTTGGAATTCGTTTTTTAATGTTTTTGAAATTCCACCAGACAAGTCCTGGGGTTGAATATTTTCGGGAATAATACAACACTGGCAAAGGAATGTCGGATTGTTTTGGCTAAAAAATTCACTGGGGGCAATTTGACAATCTACAATGGAATTAAAATATGACGTAAGAAAGTACTCAGCTGAGAAAACAGAAAAAAAAAACAGCTTGTATTTCATGAATGTTCCACGGGTTTCGCCAAATTAATTTTTGGTCGGTCCGCTGATTTTCTGCCCTTTATTTTGGATGTTTTCATAGAATTGTGAACATTTTCGTCCTTCTTCATTTCTTATCGTTTTAAAAACAATTGACCATGTTATCTACATGGCGTAGGAGCGAAGTAAGATGCGTGAGAAAAAATGACCACGCAATTTTAAAATCGGGAATAGGAAGGAGGAAGAAAGAGGGAAGCAGAAAACAAAAATAAATGTTAATTTTCTTCAATATTACAGCTCTTAGTATTCGACATTTTTTCGGTGATTTTCAATTAATCGAAACACCTCTGTTACTCTCAGTTGCACAGTCTTATTTATTCTAATAAATAATGCACTAATTCCGATTTTCATATGAAGAAAGAAAGTGAGGAAAAAGTACATGCTACACAGAAAAAATGCTATACAAAAAAAACACGTGTCCCACTTATGTAGCAAGATTGCTTTTGTGAGCGAGAAACTACTATATTAGAAAAGGAGGAAGAAAGAAATAAGAGATGATAAAGGTTTTAAAAAGAGTAATGAACACAAAACAGGATGAACGATGGTTTGACCGTAGCGTTACCCCGAATGGAGAATTGAGTGTCAACCGGAAGTTTCGGGTGTTGACCGGAAGTCACGTTGGTGACGTGGAACGACGAGGAAAGGTCTCGGCCTCTTTTTTTGCTTTCGGACGCCTAGTGGAACGGACGGGCCTTTGGTGCCTAGTATGGGGTCACAGTAATCAAGTAGTGTTCTCTCTCTCTTTCTCTCTGCCTTTCCTCCTCTCCGATACAGCCCACGGGACGAAACCTACCCTGGAAATAAAGGCTAGCAGTTGTGACTACATATTTCTCGCGTTGTAATTTTTATCAACACCAATTTAGCACTGTGAATTTGGAGGCACGTGGACGAGACCCGCTATAAAATATACACGCCGCCGCCACGTTACAGATATCGTTTTACTGCTCGAAAAAAAAAACACAACGTTACACTTACTAGGAAATCGAAATAAAATTGAAAAAATAGCTATAGGTAAATAATTGAGCAGAATGGGCTCTTTGTAAGTCATCCGGTCTAGGAGATGAAATCTCTGAATTTAATTTTTTTAAACTTCGCTTAAAAATTGACTTTGTGTTTACTCTGCTCTATGGAGGGCTTCGGTAAGTGCATATATGAATGAAAAGAGGAATCGCTAAGCAGTTAAATATTTATTAGTAGTACTAGCAAATATATGCACCCTCAGGGTGCAAGTATTTAAGTTAATGTAATAAAATATCGTATTAAATTAGAATGGCTAATGAAACTAATTAATAATGCAGATAAAAAGATTTGAAACAGAGGGGGGGATAATAGATAAATAGAACAACTGAAACGTACTCTTCCATCACTCTCGCCTTTCCTTGTTATTTTTTCTAATTTAAGTATTTAGTTAAAAGAGTGAGTAAAGAATAAAATGACAGTTATTTTTTCATGTTAATAGATTTCATTTAAGATTCATTGAAGAGATTTTTGCTTATATTCATTAAAATAAAACCAAACGGTTAAAAATCAATAATACTAAGCACATATTTATTAAAATCACATTTTTAATATCAATATGCAAATAAGCCTTCCTGATCACACTGTAAACTGCTATTTTAGTGTATATATAAATACAATTGCATATTATTCATTTGTAGATATGATTAACAATATTAATAATGTAAAACAATTTTATTAGAAATTGAGGTTTAAATAATAAAATTTAAAATCATGGAGAATGTGACGTAAATAACAAAGGAATTGTGACTTGAGTAGTGATATAGTTTCGGTTACAGACAGAAAAGCAAACAATCTCCATTATAATAAGATTATTCGTCACTTTTCCGTCCATCTTTCTTTATCAATTTTTTCTTTCTTTCATAACTGTGTTAAACCCAGCTCGATTTTCTTCTTTTGTATACAATAATTTGATTTTATCGCCTCCTTCTAATACTCGTATTGGATATTTACAACTTTGTTAGCATCAGCTTTTCTGTTTTATTATCTACTTGTTTTTCGGTTGTTATTTAATAAACACCAACCTATCTATACTTATCGTTCAACTAATTTTCCTACGCAAGTTGGCCTTATTCAATGTCTGACAACCCCAAAACTAATGTCCAAGTGAACTACCCTCCACCGTGTGGTCAACCGCAGGCCACCACTGGACAATTCACGAAGAGCATTGAAACAATGTTAACACAGGCTCCAGGTTAACTACTCTACTATTTAGTCTCGCCACTGAGATTTCATCTTTTCCTTCCAGCAAGTGAATTAAATTGCAAGATTTAGCTAGAGAAAGTTACCGCTATCTGCTACGGGGAAAGGTTTTCTAAGGTTAATGGGATAGCATGTTATAAACTACGATGAAACAGGACAAGAGAGGAAGACTTAGAGAGGATATAATTAACACCGTAAGGCTGCACGATGAAGGATAAATAAATGGACCGATAGGAAAAATAAGAAAACAAATTTGAAGAATTTCAGGGGCTTTGATCTGACCAGGGAAACATAAATAAAGAGAAACATTTGATAAAAAGGTTTTGTCGAAAAATAGTGTGATTGAAAGAGATGGAGGCCTTGAATTTAGGATAGATGTGCTGATGAATAAATACAAATCTTAGTGAGAAATAAGATGTGAGAATAATATAGAGTGGAGCAGAGGTCAATATACATATACATATATATTTGGGAGAACATGTGCTTAATTGAAGTCGAACCTAATTTTTGAAAGTTAATTCATTAATAATTAATTAGGCGGGATTTACCTATTTAAATGTAAGGCTAAACACATCGAGAATAATCAATCTCTGTATGTACATTTCGGCCTATTAGGCCTCATCAGCAGAGCTATAGATAGGCCGAAATGTACATACAGAGATTGATTTTTCTCGATTTGTTTAGCCTTACATTTAAATAGGTAAATCCCGCCTAATTAATTATTAATGAATTAACTTTCAAAAATTAGGTTCGACTTCAATTAAGCACATATTCTCCCAAATATTGTCGGCTGAAAATAGCCATATCACAAACATCGTCTGTTTGTTTACTTCTCATATATATATGTTATTTGTGGAAAAGGTGACTTACCGGTGAAACAGGTCACAATGGTTAGTTGATGCAAGATTCACAATGATATGGCAGCGATATAACAAATATAAATTGCTCAATCCGTTGGTAGAGCAAATTTATTAATTGCAGTTGATTGCACGTGTGTATTTCTTTGCGAAAAAAATACACACGTGCAATCAACTGCAATTAATCAATATCTTGATTAATCCAGTGGATTTAACCCTGAAGATCCTTATAGTGAAACTCGAGTAGGTTATTACCGTTTACCATTATCATAATATATATATATATATATATATATATATAATGAATTAAGGAAAATCTTTAAATTTGCTTCATTGTAATAATTTATTTCAACTGTGTAATCACATCATCGTCAGACATGATCAAATGGTTATTACTGAAGCTTAGGTATGTTCTTGAGAGTGTATTCTTCAGTAATAACCAGTTTGATCATGTCTGAAGATGTTGTAATTACACAGTTGAAATAGATTATTACAATGAAGCGAATTTAATTTTTTTTCCTTAATTTATTTCGTATATTGCTGTTTGTCCATTACCGGCACTAGGTACAAGGTGCTCTTACTATTGATTACCTGTATCACGACAGATAATCTACGCATGGAATGGTCCTTCTTACCAAAGGTATATTATATATATATATATATATATAATATATATAATATATATATATACCCATTGTCAAATATGTTGGACATTATTGACGACTTTATTAAACATACCAAGTTCGGGGGTGTTCCTAAGCTCAACATCCAGTATCCGTACAGAGTTAGTCGATACAGATTTTTTACTGGCCGACCCACATTTGCGTGTCCATGTGTAAGTTGCCATAGAATAACATCACATGAGCTTATCGTTGCTTCTACAGCAATGTCCAGAATGTCATGTTTCTTTTACCCGCATGTTATGTGTGATAGTAAGCAAGTGGCCGTACAATCGTTCTTTTGTGGGAAACTGATTCCATGCTTTGTTAAAGACTGTATTTAGCATCTTTTTACATTTCCACCGTAGTTTTTTCTCTAAGCGTTTAGAGTTCATGGTGTAGTTGTACAGTAGCAATAACATGGGTACAGTTTGGAAGAATTGTCGTATCTGAGAGTTCAGATTTCTATATGGATAAGAAAGGCAGGACCGCGATAGAGACCTTATCAAAATCCGACAGTAAGCTCATCTTAATGAAATTTTGAAAATTGGTGCATAATTGGGATTTGCACGGGTTCACGTTGTTTTGTCATTTATAACATATTTTAATTACTGGAAAAATGTCTAATGTACCTTTTAGGATTATCAATTTTTTTGTTTATAATTAAAAATAAAGCCAAATTATAACGAAAAAAAAAGACTATATTTAATTCTTTTTATTAGATTGCATAGCTCCATAGAGGGTAGGTATAAATCCTCCGTGTAGTATCTACCCTACAAGTTTCTTTATCTATTAGTCTGGACTAAGTCAACAGGGGAGGGAGGTTGGTAGCTAACACGTGGTGGCATGGAGGGAATAAAATAAGGCAGAATTTAACCAAAGGAAACAGAATTAATAAAATAAGAAAAAAAAAAAAAAAATTAAAAACAATAAAAATAAAATCTATCTATTAATAATGGAGATTCGCTTCCGGTTTTTGTCTGTAACAAAAATTACGCCACTGCATACGTCACATTACCCAAAATCGTCATAACATAGAATAAATACACTTAAAATTTTAACATGCAACATTAAACAGTCCTCACTGTTTTTTTAAAACAAGTTTTAATAAATACATGACTGGTATTATATATCTATATATAGTTTGTTTTATTTTAATACATATTTAAAGTTTACATTTCAAATTGTTTTATTTTTTGATCCTTTAATGAATTTGATGATTTTACTTACTTAGGGTACAAACTCGCTGACATTGAATTTTTTTACTCCCACCCTTCAGGCAATATGTTTCAAAAATCTATTTTACATCGCCCGGAGGGTGTTTTTTATTTTGTACTAGTAAGAATAATAAACGTATTTTCTTAGGTGAAATGTGACGGTTTTGAGGCTTGACGTCTTGGTCACGTAGAAATCCTCCGTGTAGTGTCTACCCTACAAGTTTCTATTTCTACCGTTGCCAAACGGCATTGGTACCTAACCTTTCCTTTGGATCACAGCGGTAGTGTGGAGAGGGGAGATTTTCTGCATGGGCAACAGTTTATCCTCCATATGAGCCCACCCAGGCTATGTAGTTCAAAGGAAGATTTAAAAGAATATTCAAATAAAAAAAATTAAAAAAAGAAAATTTAAAAAAGAAAAGAAAAAATATTTTTAAAAACCTTTTAAAAAAATAATTAAAACAAAGAATTAAATAAAAAAGACATTGTAGTTCAAAGAAAGATGAAAATAAAATATTTAGATTTAAAAAAAAATTAGATTAAAAGTAAAAAATATTTAAAAATCTAAAATTTAAAAAATAAAATTAAAAAATGTTTAAAATTTTTTTTTAAATATTTAAAACAAAAGATTAAAAAAAAACATTATAAAAAATTGACACTACTCCATCGTCTCTCATAGACGGAAGGTTGGCAAACAACCAACAGATGATAGGCGCTAGAGCGAAATGACCTGCAAATTGATCAAAGGGGGCTTTTCTGTGCGTCTAGCCCAAGTAAAGACCAAAGAGTAGTGTTGCATGTCATGGAGTACTCAGCCATCATGATTCCGTTCTTAAGCATCAGGGTTCACTACCCACGTCCAGCAAATGTCCTCATTGTGGCTGCTTACCTCTCTGCAGAGGTGCAGTCGGTGTATTCTACAACCTACCCGGCAGGGTGATTCACAGTGAGACAATCGTCAATAAAACCTACAGCATCAGAGAACATTATCTAAAACTTTGATTTTATCGTTTTCCCGACAATTTTGAATACTTAGTGTAATACAATCAAATTATTCCGAAGGGAATCATCAATACGATGACGTAGATATTGTAATGCAATTTCCATAGAAACATTCAAAGGCAAATATTTATGAGTAATATGCTTGCACAAGATGATATGCACATAATCTAACTAGAATATATATGTCTATATTCATATATATATATATATATATATATATATATATATATATATATATATATATATATATATATATATATCGATAAGGAAAGAGAGAGGGAGAGAGAAAAACACACATTCACACACACCTACGCAAGCACACACACACACCTATATATATATATATATATATATATATATATATATATATATTATATGTATTTATGTATCTCTCTCTCTCTCTAATATATATATATATATATATATATATGACCATACGTATATGTACAAATAAATCTCTCTCTCTCTCTCTCTCTCTCTCTATATATATATATATATATATATATAATATATATATATAGGGAGAAAGATAGGAGAGAGAGAAACACAATCACACACACACACGTGCGCACACATACAGACCCAGACACACACACACACACATAAACACACATAAACACACACACAACACACACACACACACACACACACACATATATATATATATATATATATATATATATGACGATACGTATATCTGCATAGAAATGTCTCTTTCTCTCTCTCTCTCTCTCTCTCTCTATATATATATATATATATATATATATATATATATATATATATATATATATATAGAGAGAGAGAGAGAGGGAGATAGAGAGAGAGATAAAGAGGTGAGACAGAGAGGAAGAGAAAAAGGGGGGTATCTGTTATCGATAACTCACTAATTGTATTTGTATTTGAGTTACCTGCAAACCGGTAAAACATCGTAATAATCTTATTCGAGTAAGGCTTTACCGACTGATAAATAACTGGGCATAACGTGTAATAGAAAAATAATAAAAAGATTAGAATGAAAACAGATGAATGTAGGATATACAAATCATAAGATTATTTGAAACCAACCCCAGGTTGGCACTAACGTTTCTCAGTTCTTCGAGGGGAAGTTGGAAATAATATTTGCAATAGCCAAAACTTTTCTTTTATTTAATTTGGAAAGTTATTCTCGGTTATTCCTGACAACCGAATTTTCTTTAATCTCCAAGGAGTGAAACTGGAGACAGGTGCAATGTTAAAAATATAGTTTATAGTATATAACAATATCATTTCTATTTAATACAGTGTGTGTTAGACTAGTTAAACAGGTAGGGCCTGTTGCTGGCATCAACGTACAAGCAAGGGAGTCTATCCCCTTTTTGCTAGTGCTAGCCCACGGAGATATTTGTGCTGATGTAGAGCTACCGTCTGCTCTCAGATGCTTTACTTCACAAATCAGATTACCCACACTGTGCTACTCGTGCGCTGAGTTAGCGAGGACCGGTATCGAACGTGGAATGTTGCACCTTATAGGCAACTGAGCTAAACTGGCTCCTTACAATTGTGCTGTATCCAGTGTATTCACTCAAATGATCTATACTATATATCTTTAAAATCAGCACCGATTTTAAAGATATATAGTATAGATCATATAGATAAAATATTTAGATGGACTAAAATTAAAATAAAATCTCCGAAACAATGTACTGGTTTGATTTTATATATATATATATATATATATATATATATATATATATATATATATATATATATATATATAAGAATTTGGCATTAAATAATACACAGGGGTTGATTTGCCATTAAACTATACAATCAAACCAGTACATTGTTTTAGAGATTTTATTTTAATTTCAGGCCATCTAAATAAAACAGATCCCTTTACAAGACATGAGGAGATATGTATTTTGTGGTCGAGAATTTTAAACGTTACACAATGGAAAATTCCACTTGCAAGAAGGACATGAAGACATGCCACATCAACACCAACACATGGGAGGCTGGTGCAGAAGACCAAGCGGCCAGGTGCATCCTTGTCAAACAAGGGACGAAAAGGAGTGAAAAAGAGAGGAAAGAAGCTGCCACAGAAAAGAGAGCTAAAAGGAAGGAGAGACAACAACAACTATAGCAAGCATTAATGTTTGTTAGCAGTCACTGCATCAGAAATTGCCATTCAAAAATCGGCCTGTTCAGCTACTCGCGCAGATGCAATTAAAAAAATGTGGACACTCTGACATCGTTTTTGGCCACAACAACAAAATGGAGACTTCCACTTGGACAATTGAGTCTATGGAAATAATATGGTGAAATAACCGAGAAAATTAGGAAATGTTAAAAAGACTGATCCCAGATCCTCTCGGACAAGAGTCACTTGTGGAAACGTGATATGTGTTTGCTAGCGTTTTGCCTTTTAAATACAGTCGTTTATATCATTAGTCATGATCCATTACTTATTTACTCATGAATAATGTTTAAGTTCTCCTCATCTTTGATATCAAGCAATTACTGGTGATTTTTGTTCCTGTTTACGGGATGTTAAATTCATTTGAAATCCATTGCTTCTAAATGTACAGGAAAACTGACTGATTGGTTGATGCATTGAATTAAACAGCGTATCAACACAGCTAGGGCTATTTTATGCCTAGAGGTTATAGAATCGCGTTCATTTTACGTTTATATTTACATATACTGGGTAGTTGTTTCTTAATATTATTTTTTGTCTCTTTTTTGTTTGTTTTTTGTTTCCAGTTCTATTGAATACGAATAATTTCCAAACAAAACTATTTGACTTATAAATGGGACATTACCATATACTACCAATCCTGGTCAGAGTAAATCTGGGAGTAATGACAATGAAGGGGTATTCCACACACACGCGCGCACACACACACACACACACACACACTCACACACACACGCACTCACACACACACACCAAATGTATGCGTCTAAATATTTGTCTGAAGATGTGAGGAGAAATTTATTTTGGTTAGATTTTACGGCATGTCAACACATTTGGTAATTTTATTCCGAAGACTTTTTTGCTTCATTCTTGAAGGGTACTTAATTTTCTTTAACTCAATTTTTTTAAAAAACTCATTTTTATTAGAACTTATTTTGTTTTATGGCCCATAGATGGGACCCTAAAAGAAACTATCCCTCCATGTCAGAGTGGATATGGGAGTAATGATGATGAAGGGGTACTCCACGTTTCCCAGAGCTCCACAACTGAAAATTTGCCATAAGATTGAGTTTAACGTCATACCCAGAACACTAAGACTCTCACCCACCACCGTGTAGCGCATATATTATAAAAACTTTCAGGGGTTTTCCATAAAAAAGGGTTGGGACAATCATATCCCTGCTATGGCTTAAAATAACCAGCAGATTAATCAAAAATTGTCTTTCTGACCGCCCGTCTAGTCTAAGTAAGAGCCAAAGTGGAGGGTTTATTTTATCATAAAGAACTTAAAATATTACTCAGTCAAGACACTTAAGTATCCTGAATTAATATGAAAGATTGGTAAAATAATCGAGAGTTCTAGGCCATGATGCCGTTCTGTGAAAAGACCGGTCGCTGTGATTCTTGGACAAGGGCCAATCATAGTGAAACACGTGGTATGTGTCTGTTAGCGTTTTGCTTTTTAGCGACCGGCGTTCAAATTAGTAGCCATGAATAATTGTTTTCTCATGAATAATTGTTTTCAATGTATCTGATGATATAAAACACAGGCAATTACTCGTCATTTCGACTTCCTGTTTACGGAGATGTTAGATTCGTTTGACGCCATTGCGAGTAAATATGTAGGAAATGTGCTTATAAACTTGGGAAAGCTATGCATTTTAGCTATTCCCATCCCCCAGCTATGGTTAAATAGTAGGACAGTCTGGGATATCTAACTTTGATTAGGTTACCAGTCTAGGGGAAGAAAGACATGGAAATTAAAACTTTTAAGCTCTCGTTGAATTGACTATATGCGCATCCTTCTCGGGAGCAGGGCTTGGTAATCTCTACATTTATAAAGGGCAGTTGGTGTTTATATATATATATATATATATATATATATATATATATATATATGTGTGTGTGTGTGTGTGTGTGTGTGCGTGTGTGTGTGTGTGTGTGTGTGTTCCCGGTGAAACTACGAAAATAAAACAATCAACGACAAAGTAAATATATATACATTAAATATCCCAATTCTTGCCTTTTTGTGTCAAACATTATATAGATTGGGTTTATATTCGAAGTTATTTAAAAATTAAAATATCTTATTATAATGGAGATGTGTGTTTGTCTGTCTGTAACCGAAACTATATTACTACTCAATTCACAGTTCCCTTAGTTATTTACATCACATGCTCCATGATTTTTTTTTATTTAAACCTCAATGAATAATAAAATTGTTTTACATTATTAAGACTGTTGACCATATCTACATACTAATAATACGCAAGTGTATTTATATATACAACAAAATAGTGGTTTACAGTGTGAATGGGAAGGCTAATTTGCATATTGATCTTAAAAAAATTGATTTTAATAAATATATGCTAAGTATTATTGATTTCTTATTGTTTGGTTTTATCTTATTGAATATGAGCAAAAATCTCTGGGATAAATCTTAAAAGAAATTCATTAAGAAGAAGAAATAACTGTAATATTATCCTTTACTTCCTATTTTAAGTAAAGAGTTAAATTAGGAAAATTTACCAATGAAAGACGGGAGTAATGGAAAATGATGGAAGAGTTAGTTTATTTTTCGATAATACCCCCTCTGTTCCAAATCTTTTTGTCTACATTCTTATTTAGTTTTATTAGCCTTTCTAATTTAACATGATATTTTATTATATTAAAACTTAAAAACTTGCACCCGGAGGGTGCATAAATTTGCTCGTACATATAAATAGCATTGAAATTCTACTTAAAATGACCAGCATTTGTACATCTCAAAATCAGTGCTACGACTCTACGTGACCGGGTGATTGATCCATTGTCTCTTCGACCGCCCGTCTAGTCTATGTAAGGGCCAAAGTGGAGGGTTTATTTTGTCATAAAGAAATTAAAATGTTACACAATCGAGACTTCGGTTTAGACACTTAAGTTTGTTGAATTAATAAGGAGGAATGGCGAAATAATCGAAAGTGGTTGGCCATGATGCCGTTCTGTGAAAAGACTGGTCGCTGTGATACTTGGACAAGGGCCAATTATAGTGGAACACGTGGCATGTGACTGTTAACGACAAACAAATCAATACACCAAGGTTATCCGCCTGCAGCTTGGTATCTACTTCAATTTATGTATAAATGTGCAGGAAAGGTGAATTATTGATTGATTTCAACAGCATGTGAACCTGTCTAGGGTCATGTTATGCCTTGATGTTAGAGACTAGCGTTTATTTTACGTTTATATTAACATTTTTCTATAGTTGTGTAATATGATTTTTTTGCACACGGTTGACATATGAGTCTTTCTCGTTGTTGCATATGTGTGGGTGAGTTTCTTCTTGCGTGAAAACGTCTCTTCACCTAAGTCCGTGGCAACTCGTGTCGTTAAAAAAATCAGCAACTCGTTGGTATAAATGATTATTTCATCTGTGACAAATCTAGTAGTCGTTGACGTAGAGAGAGATATGATGTTAGAATAACAGATTCGCTTATATTAGATACACTAATCTTGTGCCATTCGCCTGTTAGCTGTCACATTTGGGATTGAAAAGAGAAAGAAAGAAAGAAAGACTGTCTTCCTCACGCTAATTTCAGTCGCAATCATGTGTCTCCTCAATAGACCATTCATGGTCGGGAGTTCGCTCGCTCTCCTCTTTTTTTTATAATTTACCGATAATCAGCTGATTATTTTCTCAGGCATATTTTAATTCCGAACACTCTCGGCGTAGGTCCGAGAGACGATCCCACAAGAGATTTTGAGAATTTTTTGAAAAGAAAAAAGGTAAGGATTTAAATATATATACAGCAGGCACAACTTCAGCTCGGGACTTCATTCATAGGTGGATTTGTTTTTTGACCTACCACCGCCTAGCGTTTTTTAAGGCAGGAGGCCAGGACGGAACTTGTGCGAATAGTACCTTTCATAAACTGAAATAAACAACAAAAAAAAAAGAAGAAAAAAAAAACACCAACAAAAAACAAAAACAAAACAATACACTTACTTGTTCAATATTTCCAAATTTCTTTACAGTTTCTCTATGTAACATATCTCTAAAAATAGACAAAGAAAGCAAAAATTCCATTCCCAATAAAAAAAAATCAAGTTATATATAAAAAAAAGATAATTGCCGGAAGATGATTAAAAAAGAAGGTGGCCATTGTCTACATTTACCCAGCCCCTCCTCACTGGGCAGGAAGTAATACAGATTCAATTTTTAAGCGGATTTTAAGTTGTCGGGGTGGCCTAAAGTTGGTATCTACCAAACAGTGAGGAGATGCGCCACACCAGCCATCAGCTCCTCACTTCACTTGGAGTATGATTTATTAAACAATAGATCTTTCGTTCATCGACTCGGGA
>CM042162.1:40882079-40885829 GCA_023376005.1 Doryteuthis pealeii | reverse complement strand
AAAAAGAGAAGATAGTGAGAAGACAAAAGTATAAATAACGTATTTTAATTTTGAAGAATTTAAATTAAATTAAAATAATGACTAATAATTCTAGCGGTATTATGTTATTATTTTCTGTTAAATTTTTAAAGTTACCTTCCTTTCTGCATTAAGTTTATAAGCGACCCAGAATGAGTTAAAATATAATCGGCCTGTTATTTTTTGCCTCTTACTGTATCATATGGGGCCGTATAATACTAGTAGGCCATGTGGTCACTTAGTAATCAGCAGGTATTATATGCAATATACAGAGTAGGCGCTTGACTAATTGGAATTTAGTAAATGACAACGGACATATTCGAGCAATGTATCCTGAAATACCATTTGAGAGAATCGAATCTGTCAACCTGAAAAAAATAAATAAATAAAATAAATAAATAAAAATAAAAGGTTACTTCACCTTAACATAAATTGACTATAAATTCATTCAACCCAGTTATTTTATTGTAGCAATAAACTGGGGCTTAACAGCGAACGAGAGTTTTACCAGGCATCTACCCACAAAAGAAGACTCACATATATGTATTCACATAAGCTTACATAATCACATAGAAACAGAAAAACAAATACATGCACACACAAGTGCACACTCATACACACCCTGTCGACAGGGCTTAGAATACGCAGATCGTATCCCCTGCAGACAGGTTAGACATCCTCCAAGGTTAGGCATTCTCAAAGCGTCCTTCGGGACGGGGGTCCAGTGGGCTTCGGCCACTGGACCGGTGAGTTGTGTTAAATTAATAGCGTCGATCACAGGGGGCTATCCCCCCAGGCAATACCTGCCTTCTTGGGGGAAGGGCTGGGTTTATTGCCCAGCGCCTGAGGGGGAATGCCGAAGGGATCGACACAATTTTTCTACCTACCACCCATGAGTCACGGCTTGTGGGTAGTCCCACGTAAAAAGGCATTGTGCCATATCGTGTACAAGTGGGGTACATGTAAATACCAGGTTAGACTTCTTCCAAAAGAGGGTATCCTCCTTTTGAGACTAAAATCCATGTAATGGCGAGGCTCCAATTCTGGAGATTTGGGTAAATACGTCAAATAGATATGTTAGATGTTGTTCGTTTTCGATAAGACTTTGTGGTTATTTCCTATAACTCCAACCGAAAAAAAAGGGAACCACTCTGAATGAATTTTATCTGTTAATTAATCTACCCATTATTTCTCCATTAAACTAACCCTAAACCCTAACCCTAACCCTAATCCTAACCCTAAACCCCAACCCTAACCCTAACCCTAACCCCGTCTTCTTTTTTCCTAGTAGATCAATGAATAAATAATTTATAAAATTCATTCAGAGTGGTTCCCCTTTTTTAGGTTGGAGTTATAGGGAAAACCGACTTTGTGTAAAAAAATTAAAAATCTTAGAAAAGAACTACATGAAAAATGTAAATAGGAACGTACAAAGAACGCTATTCTTTAAAATAAAAAGAAGAAAAATTAACCTAGACAGGTTCATTAAAAATCAATCAATCGATCAATCGAACTCACTTATACATATATAGAGGCACATACAAATATACACATAGCTACAACCACAATAACTCAAATAAGATCATACATATACATGCTTATGCATTTACACACTGATATACATATATAATCAGACATTTATAATAGCAAAACACACACACAGAAAAACTCATGTACACACATGCACATGCAGTCATATTTGCAAAAATACACACAAGATCACTCATGAACCCACAGATGTACACAGATATATACACAAATAATCCCACAATCATACTCACAACAGAAAAGTGTGTTAGTACACACACCACACACACCACACACACCAATCACACACACACACAAAGTCTATCTCTGTCTCTGTCTGTCTGTCTGTCTGTCTGTCTGTCTGTCTCTCTCTCTCTCTCTCACACACACACATAGGCTGAAGACGGTCAGAAAATTAAAACGGAAAGTATTTTGGTGGTACCCAATGACAGTTTAACTACAGTCTATGAATTAACATTTTGCGAATTGGGTTACGGTTTTAGGGGATTAAGGTTGTTTTTAATTACGTATTGCTTAAAAAAATAAACAACAAAAAACGCAAATTATTATACATTGAACTAACCATTGAAAATAATTATTGAATCTATGATTAAAACAGTTGTTTGTGTTAGTATTGCAATGTATAATTTCAATTAAACTTAGTTTAAAAATTATTTTTCAACATTAAATGTATAGTAATTTTTTGTTTTTTTTTTGTTTATTTTTTAAGCAATTACGTAATTAAAAACAACCTTAATTCCCTAAAACCGTAACCAATTCGCAAATGTTATTCATAGACTGTAGTTAAACTGTCATTACTTTCCGTTTTAATTTTTCCGACCGTCTTCAGAAGTCAGCCCCCACCCCATAATATTATATATAATATATATATATATATATATAATATATATATTATATCCGATTGCTGCTTTAAGGTTTCCGTTGCAGTGGCATTAGTAATTTAATCGAAGGGAGCTCAATATATCATAGACGTAGACCTATAATAAAAGTAATAGCTCAAAGGAGTTATGGGTTTTCTATGGTTTCGATCTATACGATCTCATACGGAATCTCATTTGAAATAATTGCTTAGTTAAACTGAGATAAACTTATTTTCCGATAATAACAGTTGAATGTTATGTGTGGCTTATTTTATCGTTTATTTAAAAGGAAAAAAATGAACTGAAATTGCACTAAATTGTTACAATAAACTTTGAAATACTTAAAGTTTTTAATATTTCGGACAGCCTTCTGTTCTTTTCTAAAAAAATAAAATTTTATTAAAAATTCATTAAAAAGTTTAAAATTAAAAGTAAGGTGTTATTCATAATTTTGAACTTTTTATTATTTTTTGCTATTTTTTTATTTATTTTTACCTTCCCATACTTATAATGAAATCAACAAAGCTTCTCGCCTTCCATTATACATACATATATATATGCATCTACATAAATATATATGCATCCACATACACACACACACACACACACATATATATATTATTGTTTTTTTATTGTTTGAAGGCAATTACAATGAGTATATCGTATAAAATTCGATAATTAGTGAAAATAATCATAAGTACAAATAACGCTCGGCAAATAACGCGCACAAGGTGGAACACCGTACAGCTGTTTTAACTTTATAAAGTTGAAACAGCTGTACGGTGTTCCACTTCGCGCGCGTTATTTGCCGAGCGAGTTGAATCAGCTGTACGGTGTTCCACGTCGCGTGCGTTATTTGCCAAGCGTTATATATGTATATATACATATATATATATATATATATATATATATATATATATATAATATATATAGAGAGAGGAGAGAGAGAGAGAGAGAGAAGAATGCGTGAAAAATGTAAACGAACCTGAGAGGTATGTTTAAAAGATGATTAGAAGAAAACAAATATATACTTTTGTTTGAAAGAAATTTATCATGGTTATTTGTCAACACGTGTTTTGATCAACTTCACTTAGACACACACTATTTTATTTAGAATTATTTTAGATATACAATAAAATAAAACAATAAAAAAATGATCAGGGCCCGTAAACAAACGATCTTCTTCAGGACAGATTGGTTTGTTTTTTGGGGGAGAAGAAAAAAACAATTTTTTTTTAAATTAAAAATTAGATTAAAACAAAATTCTTTGATGACGTAATTAATTTCGAATGTTTTCCTAGTATTGCTCGTTTTCTAAAAAAAA
>CM042162.1:40857079-40879579 GCA_023376005.1 Doryteuthis pealeii | reverse complement strand
ATTTTTTTCAATATATATATATATATATATATATACAAACATCATATTTTTTCAAAATGTTAAATTTTATATATATTATATATATGCATATATATATATATATATATATATATATATATATATTAAGTTGAAAAATGGAAATGAATCCGACAATAAGTTGAAAGGATAAATAAATAAAGGAAAGAAAATGTTTAATGGATAAAAATGATTTAATGAAATGCCAACACATCTTTCGGCCGAGAGTTTGTCCATGTATACATTGCATTCTATTCATTATAATTTCAAATATGAAATAAAATAATAATAATAATAATGATAATAATAATAATAATAATAATAATAATAGAAAAATCTAAAATATTTAAGTATACAAAGAAAACGGCCTTCTTCATGGCAAAATGTTTGATATTTGAAGTAAAAACGGTCTAAATACATATTTGAAATAATAAATATGTCATATTTAATATAAGAATAGATAGAATAGAATGTTCACATGAATAAGCTCTCGGCCGAAACACGTGTTGGCATTTCATTAAACCATTTTTATCCATTCAACATTTTTTTTCCTTTATGTATTTATCCTTTCAACACACACACACACACACACACACACACACACACACATGTATATATATACATATATATATATATATATATATATAATGTTAAGTGTAAGTATACTTCTTTATAGATATATATTAGGAAATGATTTTGATTACATTAGAAGCATGAAAAAATATAAGAAGTAGAAATAACAATCAAATTCTTTGGATGAACATTGTAATGCTTTTGATTTTCTTTAATCAATCCAATATTTCGGGTGGTCTGCACCCCTTTTCAAATGCTTCACTAAAATAACTGGGTACGATTAAAAGAAAAGATAAACTAAACATGAAAAAGACAGAAGGGTAGCTGTTAGCGTTCTATTTTAAATCATGTGACGTAATCTGCTTGAAATTGTTCACGGCATTTATTGTTCGAAAGTAAGTTCAATTTCATATCGTAAATTCCAAGCGCAACGTGTTGAAAAAATTACTGAAGCTAAAATTAAAAAACAAAACAAAAATCAACATAATGTCACATGCACCATCCTCTTCCCTCGCCATTTCATATAGTCACATACCGTCGGATTCATTTCCATCCTCTTGAATGTTGACTTTAGTTCCTCCGCTTATATTGTAACCATAAACGTTTCCCAATATATATATATATATATATATATATATATATATATATATATAATTTTAAGTAATCATGACAAGCAAATTCGGCGAATACCATGTGCAACGTGAGGAACACTGTACAGCTGTTTCGACCTAATTTTGATCTCATCAGCAGTGTATAGTGTATTTTGAGAACAAAATTAGGTCGAAACAGCTGTACAGTGTTCCTCACGTCGCACATGGTATTCGCCGAATTTGCTTGTCATGATTACTTAAAATTATATAAATAAAATTTCTCTCCACAAAAAAAAAAAAAAAAAAAAAATTACCTATATATATATATATATATATATATATATATATATATTTATATATATATGTATATATATATATATATATATGAGGAAAAATGAGTAAAGAAAAGAAATGTAGATGGATAAAAATGAATTTTATCGATATCACTTTTAATCGATATCACTTACACATGTGTTTCGGTCTGTTTATCAAAATGTATACGGATTTACGTTATTATTATTATTAAAATAATCAGATGGAGTTGAAATGATGATGATAATAATAATAGGAAAAATGTATAAAATGTTCCGTACACAGAGAGATTTTGACGACCTTCATCAGACTGATTTTTTTTTTTTTAATAAAATTCATGTGTATCGGTAAATTGGTAGACATAATTGTAATTAACGTCATGTGTATCAATAAATGAAACTCAGCGAAAACCTTTTAGCAATTATATGATAAAAAGCGTTGGTGTTTGTGATGAGACCAATTTGAAGAACAGGTATTACCGTTTGGGGGTATTTATCTCCTTCCAAGATTTTCATTCCGGTTTTAACTTATGTTTTTTTTTCTAAAATCTGAGTGACATCATGTCTGCACAGGTCACCAAGACTCTTCTAAGTATCCTAGCCGGTTTTAGTATTGCTGTGGTCTAGACGGTTTCAATTCTTCCTCTAATATCCTGTTCAGTAATCTCTTTTTCCAAGTTCTTGGGGATTTTTTCAAGTGCTCCTTGTAGGATCCCTTTCACTCTCATGCTCCATTATATTCTATAATTACAATTGAAATACATTATGATATCCGCCCTGTCGGCTGCGGCGTTAGAATGCACCGACTGCATCGACTGCACCTCTGCAGAGGGGTAAGACTCCCCCAATGGGGCCACTTGTTGGCCGTGGGTAGCGACCCGTGATGCTTAAGGATAGAGCCCAGGTGGATGAGCAGTTCATGACATGCAATACTCCACTTTGGCCCTATCTTGGGCTAGACGGGCGGTCGGAGAGGCCCCCTCCGATCAATCGGCTGGTTACGTCAAGCCCTAGCTCCTATATGGTTTTCCCAACCCTATTGTCCTTATGGCAAGCCCCAACCCTTTTTATCATATGGGTGCTAGAAGGCGGTGACTGCGGGTCTACATGTCCTAGGAATGACGTTAAACTCTATCTGATGGTGAGGTTCCAGTTTTGGAGGTTTGGGGAATGTGGAGCACCCCTTCATCACCATTGCTCCCTGGTCCACACTGACCCGAAGTGGTAGTACCTGTTAGAGTCCCATCTATGGGTTAAATAGAAAAATGTATTTATAAAAAAATTGTATTATCCATTTAGAATTGATTTATTTCAAAACTTTATCGGCATTAAATGACCCACTGAGGTTGATATGCCGTAAAACAAAACAAAACAAACCAAAACAAATTTGTTAAAAATCCCGGAAATGAATATGAAAGTCAAAGAAACATTGTTGCTCATATGTGTAATTGTGCCATTGCTATGGTCTCCAGCCAAGGGCTAAGGTAAATATATCAAGTATTGTGCATAGCCTTGTATGGAATGCCCACTTTTTTCAATAAATCAACAAAAAGAATTGTAATGAAGAATTGCCTCGAAGGTTTGAATGAGTTAGATGGTGAGGTTCCAGTTTTGGAGGTTTAGGGAATGTGGAATGACCCACTGAGGTTGATATGCCGTAAAACAAAACAAACCAAACATTATGATATTGCTCAGCATTTTTGTTTATGAAACCACTAAAAAGATGTAACGAATTAAAAGCAGTTTTATAGTTTGTTGAGAACATCGACAGTACTGGGGTACTTACTACTCACATAAATCTCCAAATCGATTAGAAGGGGTTCCTTAGCTTTGGTCGGCAACCCATCTAAATCAAGGAAAAGTCCGACACAAAACCTCTGCTGCCTTTCAAGGAAAGGCTAGGTTAGTAAAGCCCTTAAACAAATCAGGAACCGAATACCCTAAGATGGTGTGATGCTGAAATCCAGTCCTACCAGCAACTCCCGCGACATTACCGTTGCCAGACTGCATTGGTTATTTACCTTTCCTTTTGCTAACAGCGGCAATGGGAAGGGGGTATTTGCTGCTTGGGCAACAGCTCATCCACCATATGAACCCGCCCGGGCTATGTAGTTAAAAACAAATTGACACTACTCAATTGTCTCCCGTAGACGAAGGGATGCCAACTACTACCCCGTAACGCGTGGTTTCGTGCCATTTCACTCATCAGACGGTGAGATGTTTACACACACACACACACACATACACACACACACATATATATATATATATATATATATATTAATAATTAATAATAATTAATAAGTCATCCACAGACACGTGTTTCGGCATATCATGCCTCCTCAGTGTGGCTAGACACAACTATCCTTGGGTAGGGTTCGAACTCAGACTGACCGTATGGTAGTCCGATATCTTATCCCCTCGCCCACTGACAGCTGATGCGGGACTGGTGTTTTTAAACTATTAAATACATAGAAAGTGTATGTATCATTCGGTCACTGAGAGATCAAATTTCCGGAGAAATGATCATTGCTTATTTGCTTAGTAGTGAGAGTTAATTTAAATTACCAATTAGAGAGCTCATTACCAAATTTATGGGAGCATATATATTAATAATTAATAATAATTAATAAGTCATCCACAGACACGTGTTTCGGCATATCATGCCTCCTCAGTGTGGCTAGACACAACTATCCTTGGGTAGGGTTCGAACTCAGACTGACCGTATGGTAGTCCGATATATATATATATATATTAAATTTTTACTTGAAGGCGCTTACAACGCATGTATCGCATAAAATCCGATACTTTTTCTTATAGAAAATGAACTTGACAAATGTAATCCCGGCAAAGGATCGCTCAGTGTGTAGAATATCGTACAGACTGTTTCGACTTTTATTAAGTCTCATCAGTGTATATATCGCTGATGAGACTTAATAATCGAAACAGTCTGTACGATATTCTACAGACCGAGCGATCCTTTGCCGGGATTACACTTGTTAAGTTCATTTTCTATAAGAAAAAGTATCTAATTTTATGCGATACATGCGTTGTAAGTGCCTTCAAGTAAACATTTAATATATACTTTATCATCAATGCTTCTAAAAAATAAAAAAAACATCCAAAAATCTTATATATATATATATATTATATTATATATATATATATATGTAAAGATTATAATTATAATTAAAATTTACAGCTAAAACAGTCATGATCTCTAAACAAGTAAGAATAACAATATTATGGTATTTTAACTAAAACAATGCACATTCACAAATAACTCTGAGTTTCACGTATCTGAACATTGGATAAGAGTGTATCCACATGTCTGAATTCTGTTCTTATCATATATATATATATATATATATATATATATATATATACATATATATACGCACGTGTGTGTGTATTTGTTTGTATCTATGTGTGTGTTGCAATATCTCTTAATATTCAACAAAGCTATAAACATGATCCTATTCAGAAGATTACATACATAGAATTTAGCATTTCTTTTTCTGAATGAGATTAAGATCTATGAACCAATTTTCTGTAAACGTGATTTTCTTTTTAGCAAGAATATTTTTGTTTTCGTCGTTTTCCATCAATTGCGTTCTTCTCCAATAAGCTTTTTAGATGCAAATTTTTTTGTCAATGAGTCTAGAAATTATAATCTTCCGAAAACACTTCTGTTGTGTTAGCCTATTTTCTAAAGTAGTTTTCTCTTTTACTTTTGCGCGACATAAAACATTCAGATAGGAACACGAACACACACGAATCTTATCAATTTGATGGATTGCAATATACGCCTTAGATATATGATAATGACGTAAGCATATCTGTTGTAATTCTGCGCAAGATTTAAGCTTCTTTTTTTCTTTTTAGCTACTGAAATCTGGGAATTACTTACTGCGTCAGACAACCACCTGTTAGATTTCAAAACGGAAGAACATTAACATTTAATTATTATAATGCGAATGTTAGAAATCGGAATACATTTAAGTTCAGTAATGTAAGAAAAATATGAATATATGTAATATTTCAGACAGAATATAAATTTCTTTTTCATTATATGAAAATAAATTATGATAATATACAACAACCTTCCTGGTTCGATACCGGTCCTCGCCACCTCAGCGTATGAGTAGCACAGGGATCTCTGTGGTGAAGTGAGGAGCTGATGGTATGTGCGGCGCACCACCTCAGATGTCAAAAAAATCTCCTTGGTCTAGCGCTATTGAAAAGGGGATAGACTCCCTCGTTGTCTGGCTGATACCGACTTAGAACAGTAGTAAACATAGGGAAACCATTTCTTTTTCCTATGAGGTATGAATCCAACCCCACCTTCAGTTATGGCAGACTGGGCTCTTTAAACCTTGGTTAAGCAACCAGTCTTAGAAAAGGAAAACTCAAACGTATTAAACTCCGCCAAAGGAGCTGACCTCGAATCGCATTCTACTCGTACGGAAGGGTTGGTAAATACCTATTTTTAATCTACAAATATTTTTTGTTATTTTTTATATCTAAAAAAATATTTTTGAGACACACTATGAAGTGAGTGATAGGTATTTACCCAACCCGTTAGCCTCGGTATGATGGGACACAAAGTCGCAAATAATAATGAGTGGGTATTTTTCTGGAACACGTGTCTGACTTTTTTCTTTTCTATGAACTCGTCATCATATACTCATATCATCTTCGTCCCTGGTAACTTGCATCCAGCCCCAGCAGTGCGACAATAAGCTAATAGTTTGTTTTTTTTGTTATATCGATTCACCGTGAATTTTCACAAGCTGTAGTCGTATGAGTGCTACTGTATGGTTGCACCGTGAACTCTAACGAAACTCTCTAAGGAAAAAATAGATGGGAACTACAGAAGAATACTACGTGCTGAACAATTCCTGGAAGCAGCTGTTAAGTATCTGGCAGCCATCCCTCGTTCCAGATGTAATGAATAAGTAAGCAAGCCAATAAGAATCCAGTGTTAACGTATTCCTTGTAAGTCCTTCGTTCAAGAGAATCCAAATGTCAATGAAATAACTCAGAACGGTGTGTCTATTAATACAGCAGAAACAGCAGCAGCAGTGCCAGTGATTGGACAATAGAAATCCACCCCAGGTCACGTGGTAGTCAATGAGTCTATATCTAGGAGTGACCATTTGCCCCATGCCTTATATCAAATATAATTCAACAGCAGCAACCTACGAAATAGGTATCTGTCTGTCCACTTGCACCCTATAACCCAAACTATACAAGTAAGTCGAAAACAACATGGTGGACACTGCCGATGAAGCAAGGACGAACACGTGTGCTGTTATCTGATGGACAAACCAGCGTAGGCCGACCAGCAAATACATACGTCACTCCGCACGGATTCTGGATGCCAAACGGAAAACCTGCTACGGACGTTGACTAATCGGTTGGCAAGAAAGGGAGTCAGGAGTTTTGTGCTGGCAGCTTAACGATGATGATGATGATGATGATGATGATGATATCGGCTCATATGCATCTCTCTCTCTCTCTCTCTCTCTCTCTCTCTCTCTCTATATATATATATATATATATATATATATATATATATAATATATAATATATGGCAAAACTGAAACAAGTAGATGTAGGAGATATATTTCTTTCTGCATTGAGCAGTACTTCATCAGTCAATTTAATTAAAACATCAGTGCAACATACATTTGTATTTATAGAAGCGAAAGTGAGTGGGAGAGGAAAAGTTTAATGGTGAAGTCAGAAGGAAGGGAAGAGTTTGTGAGGATTTGATTTGTCAGAGGAAATCTGTCATGGAAGGTTTACTCCAACCCTCCTATCATCATATATATATATATATATATATATATATATATATTATATATAACTTATAATCACACTGATGAGGAGTGATACCCGAAAACACGTGTCTGTGGATTACTTATTTATTAGATATGCTCCCACTTTGTTCGAGCACTTTAAATAGGGATTTAATTGCGAATTCACCGTATCTGGCGCGTAGCTAAGCCTCGTTTTGTTTACATATGTTTGAGGCCTTTAGTGAATTCATTTCCGCTTAGAAATGTAGCGATTAAATATTCTCCTATATTTGACAGCTGCCTCTGGCCGTACGGGTAAGAGGATTGTCGAACGAAACCCGGCCAGGGGTAGCTGTTATAAAAAGCGGTATAACCACACTGATGAGGAGTGATACACCGAAACACGTGTCTGTGGATTACTTATTTATATATATATATATATATATATATATATATATATATATATATATATATATATATATATAATTCTCCGCCTAGGGCTCCTACTTCCCAAACATTCCTGCTATTATCTTAGGATGAAAGAAGTACATTTAAGAGTACTTTCTTTCAGGCAGGCGAAACTTGTGGGGTTCGTAGTATAATTTCCTTCAAATGTCTAAGAGTATTTACTGCCAAATACGTTGAAGAAGCTAATTTAAAAAATAAAATTGTCTATCTGGGCTTAGAATACACCGACTGTATCCGCAGCAGACGGGTACCCCCCTCCCCCCGCTGAATAAAAGAGGGTGACCTTGGCATGACACTAAACTGTAGCTGATAATGAAAATCCAGTTTTGGGAATCTGGTAAGTGTGTAGTAATCATTCATTTTCATTATTCTCAGGTCCACTCTTAGACAATAATTTCAATTCAAAATATCGTCGTCTTACACAGAACACCCAACACTTTCAACTATTTCTATATTAATCCTTCGATTTCATTATTGTGATATTAATTAATGGTTTTTGCATAGAGTCTTAAAAAGCGTTCGAGAATAATACCTACCATATACTTATCTCTTTGCCTACCTTAATGCGCTCACAGTGGCTCTCTCACAAAGTACAAAAGCACTGATGGTTAGATCATTATAATTGAGCAGAAGGGTTATAATGATTGGACATTATTTGAATAAAATGAGTTCTGAGGTGAATAGATAGTGAACTTTGAAATATCTCATCATACATGTAAAAGATACCATAAACATTTGGTACAGGCGTGGGGGAAATTCGGTAGTCAAAGCGTTAAAGCCGCCATTTTGAAGCGTGTTTATAAAATCTTAAAGTACTGGGGTACATTTTTTATAATGTACAGTTAGGAGAGTAGACTTTCTTACAAAAAAGAAAACGCCTCCTCGTAAGAGATCTCATGGTTGATTGAGTGAGTGGCAAACTAACCAATTGAACTTAACGGTATTTCAACCCGACTAGGGTTAATTTTATACCCACAGGTTAGGGAATTGCGTTCATTACACTCTTATAATAACATTTTGTGTAGATCTTTCTTAAGACGTTTCTTTCTTACAGTTATATGATATAAATCATTCCTATCTAATGCCAATTATTTCCACACAGTTGGATGGCTTCATTTATTCCTAATACTATTATTATATGGCTTCAATTAATTTCTATTTGATAATAGTCATTAGTTTTGCACACGGTATTTAGCCTTTCAAGTAACGCATAATAATCTTCAGCAAACAATAATAGTTTCAAGTAACTATTCTTAATACAAATAATTCACCCGCCCTGTCGTCTGGGGCATTAGAATGCACCGACTGCACCACTGGAAGAGGGGTAAGACTCCCCAATGGGGCCGCACCTGTTGGCCGTGGGTGGCGACCCGTGATGCTTAAGGATAGAGCCCAGGTGGATGAGCAGTTCATGACATGCAATACTCCACTTTGGCTAGACCTGGTCCACATCAAGCCCTAGCAACCTATATGATTTTTCCCAACCTATTGCCTTTATGGCAAGCCCCAACCCTTTTATCATATGGGTGCTAAAAAGGCGGTGGCTGCGGGTCTACATATCCTGGGAATGACGTTAAAAACTTTATCTGATGGTGAGGTTTTCCAGATTTGGAGGTTTGGGGAATGTGGAGCACCCCTTCATCACCATTGCTCCTGGTCCCACACTGACCGGAGTGGCAGTACCTGTAGGGTCCCATCTAATGGTTAAATAGAAAAATGTAATTTATAAAAAAATTGTATTATCTATTAGAATTGATTTTATTTCAAAACTTTATTGGCATCAAATGACCCACTGGAGGTTGATATGCTGTAAAACAAACCAAACCAAACCAAACCAATAATTCACAGATATATGGTATCAAGTATTCATATCGAATAAATTCATATGTTTGAATTTTTGAGATGAGGGTTGAAAATTTGTATTATGGATTTTTCGGACTGTTATTCTCATCTTTATTGTTATATAGACAAAGTTTTGACTGATGTGCTCTCCAGCTTCCTTCATGTGTTTTTTGTCGAACTCGGAAAACCTTCTCGGTTTCGGAAACCTTCTCTTCAAACTCGAGAACAAATGGGCTTAAACGAACAGTGTAAAAGGTCTGGCCTGATGAATTGGCTGATCATGTCAAGACAGATTGTCCCGATTGGTCATGGTTTGTCACGACCGTATTCTGTGACACCACCGGTGGGGCTGCGAGGCCCTTTGCACAACTTCTGCAACTCCTCTTGCGTTTTCACTGCATTCCTTCTGCACTACTTCTTCTGGTCGTGATTATATCGTGTCGTCTGCTAGCTATTTCTAGGACCTGTTCACGTTGCACATATGGGCTTCAAAACATCTCGCAGGGGCCCCGCCAAAGGGGAAAGGCACAAACAAACAAGTGGTCCACAAGGAAAAGAGAGAATAACACAAGACAACATTGTCAGGGTGAACTTCATAAATGGCAAGAGAGGTAAATTGACTGCGCATTCATGCCATTTCAGCCATCCATCACTTTAATTCTGCTCCCCTTTGCTTGTCGAGATTGGGGGACACCTGCCCTTTTCTTTGGAAAAGCTACTAGGGGCCTCGTCTCTAAATGGACCAACATAACTTCTGACATCTTCAGGTCCCCCAAGGCTCATCTGCTCTCTTTCGGCTCACCTAGATCCAACTGCTAAATTTTTTTAATCTCCCAGATCCAAATCTCATCTCCTCTCGCTACTAATCTCGTCAGCGTTAGATTTGTGGCGCATCGAAAAAACATTGTGAAAAAATCCTTTGTCTTTAATTCTAGGTCGCATTTTTAATTACGGTTTTAACATGGTCAGTTAACTTCTCAGGTGGTCAAAACCCAGTCCCTGTCCCTGTCCCTCCTAAGAAGAGATTATTAAACTTTTATATTATCCACCATCCTTTTCTTAATTTGACTTTGTTGCTAATTGCCACCGTCACAAACAATATGCCTAACTTAACACACACACATATATGCATCCCACACAACATTGTATGTATACATAGCACATATGTATGCTATCTATCTATCTTCTATAATATATATATTCACACTTATCTACACTAGAAAACACACACCATATTTATACATTTATATGTGGTTTTGACTTAACTATTTATTAATCAATATAATACTAACTACGTATCTATATAACTAACTGGTGCAGCCACATGATGCAATGCACAATGCAAATAGTAATTATAATTCTTCAAATAGCTGTTATCAGTTAAACACCTTAGAAATTTTATCATTATGGGTTGCTTAGAAGGCGGTAGCTGAGTGTCAACCAAAAGTAAATATTATACGCCTGAAAGTTTTTCTTCTTATCTATTGGTACACATCAAATTAATGAGAATATTATAACCACTTGTTGATGTAGATGAAGTTAACCGAAATCTAACATGTCATTTCAACCAATTAGTGTATTTGATTATGACCTTCATTGCAACCCGGTTTTCCACACTAGGAAGTGTAAGAGTAACCCCTTCATTGAAATTGCAACCAGGTTTCACTCTAACTGAGTGGTTCGTACTTTGGTCTGAGCTATGGGCCAAATAGATATTGTTTTTTGCAATGTTAATGAAACAATTAGTTATTTCTACTAATATATCAATAAAATTGAGTTTATGACATTATTTCCTACCAGTTTTATAAAACAAAACCAAATAAAAATATTTACTTTTTACTATTCGCTTAAAATTATATTTAAAAATTAAAACAAATAACGACAAAAAAAGACCATTTGGCAATTAATCAAATAGCGCTACAAAGTTTAAATAAAACAACAATCATCAATATAGTTTATTTCTACTAATTAATAAATTCTGGAAGTTAATGAAACATCTAACAAAATGTATTTCTACCTATTTATTAATTCATCTAAAGTTTAAAATGATCGATATATATATATATATAATATATATATATATATATTATATATATATAATATATAAGCTTTAAATCATTAATGATCACCTATATAGTTTTGGGATACGAAGGGGGTACAAAAAAAAGGAGAAGAGAAAAAAAAATTGTTTTATTTGATAAAAACAAGGGCCCTTTCGTCCGGTTGCTCATCAAGGTTATACAGCCGGAGACGACTAAAAAGTCAAATTGTAAATTGTAATAATATTTACAATTTGACTTTTAGTCGTCTCAGCGGCTGTAGTAACCTTGATGAGCAAACCGGAAACGAAAGGACCCCTTGTTTTTATCAAATAAACCAATTTTTTTTCTCTCCTCCTTTTTTTTGTACTACCCTTCGTATCCACCTATATAGGTGATCAATAATGATTACCCTTAAAAGCATTATTAGATTTGCCTGTACCAAAATTTATTATATATATATATATATATATATATATATATATATATATATATATATATATGTATATATATTATATATTATATTATATATATATATATATAATATATTTATAATGATAATCTAATGATATCTTTATTATTTGCTCTACACTTAGGTATTGAGCACTTTTTACTTATAGCTTTAGTCTCCCTGGTGGGTTTGTATGTATTATATATATATATCTTATATATATATATGCATAAAATTGTTTTTTCTTTTGGCTGCAAAATATTGTACTAATAGATTATTTTTTGTTGGTACGATTATCTTGGTCTTTTCTTTTTTCACAAAAAATTTTTTTTTCTTCCGGTTGATGTTTGGTAGTATATTTTTACAATCAAACTATTTGCGGTTTTTTTTTTTTCTCACCGCGAGGATTTTTTTTCTTCCGCGGTTGATTTTTTGGGTAGTAATTTTACAATCAACTATTTGCTGTTTTTTTTTTCGTCACCGGAGGATTTACCACAAGTTTGGTATACTAAATATGTATAATATATCTAATGTGGTGGGTTGTGGTTAATTTTAGCTTAATGGTGTACATAGGCCAAGAATTGGCATCAAGTAACTCACAAGGGTTTGATATGCCATTACACTAACCAACCAATGAACAAACTAACTAAACAACTATATCACACCCCAGTAAAATTAAGAAAAGATTGGTTAAACCGAGTTCAATATATTGTACGAGGCTTCTTTGCCTTTCATATAAGCAAAATATACCATTTGGAAGGGGTATGCCTACAACTAATCTGCTCTCACCTATGTGTAAATAGCAGGGCAAGACTAAGCTTCTTTAACCTCGGCATTCCTTATGAGAAGGAAAATTCTGAATTCAAACCTGATAAATTCCGGTTAAAATTTACCAGTGCTCCACAATATATATATATATATATATATATATATATATATATATATATATATATATATATATTATAATGAAATTTACATTTTGAAAAAACATATGATTGTTTTGTTATGTAAATGCTGACAGATCTGTTTTTTCGAACCAAATCGATAAGTTGGTCTTCATCAACGAGCGACATAGACGGGAAGAAAGATATCCGTTAAAAAGACTGTTTACAAAAACGAAACAGTCTTTTTAACGAATATCTTTCTTCCCGTCTATGTCCGCTCGTTGATGAAGACCAACTTATCGATTTGGTCGAAACAGATCTGTCAGCATTTACATAACAAAACATCATATGTTTTTCAAAAATGTTAAATTTCATACTGTCGGATTAATTTCCATGTATTTTCATATATATATATATACATATATATATATATATATATATATATATATAATATGTGTGTGGTGTGTGGTTGTGTGGTGTGTGGTGTGTGTGTGTGTGGGTGGTGTACGTCGCAACATTTATAAAGCCCTTAATTTCTTTGTAGCGTGAACCGAGGAAACATTTCCGTTCCGTGTCGCCCAATTTTAGGAGAGGAAACAACATTGCCCGTATAGGCTGTAATTATAAAAATCATGTGCTGGTGCCACAGCTATTCGAAGAACGAGCGCCAATATGCACTAAACCGTGCACTTTTCTAAACTGCACACAACCAGAAATACGACAGCGCCCGACTATCAAAGGTGACAAAGTCAGTTGGTGGCTTTCGTTTAGTTTACTTGTTTAATGAACACCTTATTTAATGCAGATATTTGATTTATTTGTTTATATTGAATAGTATTCATAACATATATATTCACACATTATCTACACTAGAACACACACACATATTTATACATATATGTGGTTTGACTTACTATTTATTAATTCAATATAACTAACTACTACGTATCTATATAACTAACTGTGCAGCCACATATGCATGCACAATGCATAGTATTATAATTCTTCAAATAGCTGTTATAGTAAACACCTAGAAATTTTTATCATATGGGTGCTAGAAGGCGGTAACTGAGTGTTGTACCAAAAGTATATTATTACGCCTGAAGTTATTTCTTCTTATCTATTGGTACACATCAAATTAATGAGAATATTATAACCAACTTGTTGATGTAGATGAAGTTAACGCACATCAACATCTTCAGGAACAGCCTTCACATACGACATCTGTGGTCGATAATGTTTTTCTAACATTGGACTTTACAGTCACAGGAGGCGCTGTAAGTTCCGGAACACAAAAACTTATTATAGTCTTCCGAGACTGAAAATGCCATAATCATAACTACTAGAGGAACCGTAAAGATACACAGTGGTAAATATAATTTGACTATTATTGTTTTTGTATGATTGCTTAACTATTGCAAAAAATAGTTTTCAATATGTAAAAAAGTAGGATAATCTCTTTCAGCATTCGGTTTTCTTTTTCTCATCTTTTTTTTTCCCCGCTTCTTTTTCTAACACACAACATATATCATATATATATATATATATATAATATATATATATATATATTATATATGAGTAAAGAAATAACAAAAGACTTAGAGATTGAGCGTTATAGTCTATTTCAGGGATCTTAGACTATAATGCTCAATCTCTAAGTCTTTTGTTATTTCTTTACTTATATATTTGCTCTGTGACTAACATTAAGAGCACACATTGAGCTCTCAAACTGCGACAGGTTTTTTTAAATAAAACTATTGTGGTCGTAAGGAAGATTTCTTCTCTGGACTTTTGATTATATATATATATATATATATATATATATATATTATATATATTATATATATTATATATGTGTGTGTGTGTGTGTGTTGTGTGTAATGTGTTAATTTTAGCTTTATGTTTACCTAGCCACAAAAATTGGCATCATGTAACTCACTAGGGTTGATATGCCAGTAAACACTAACCAACCAACGAACAAACTAAACAACTATATCACACCCCAGTAAATTAAGAAAGACGGTAAACCGAGTTCAAATATTGGACGAGGCTGTTTGCATTTCATATAGCAATAATACCATTTGGAAACGTATGCCTAGAACTATTCAGCTCTCACCTATGTGTAACTAGCAGGGCAGACTAAGCTCTTTAACCTCGACATTCCTTATAAGGAAAAACTCTAAATTCAAACCTGATAATTTCCGCTTAAAATTTTACCTTGTGCCCCCACTACACACATACACACACACACACACATATATATATATATATATATATATAATATAGCTAGCAAATATAGCAACCTCCGGGTGCAAGTATTTAAGTTTTATTATAATAAAATATTATATTAAATTAGAAAGGCTGATGAAAATGAATAAAAATGGAGGTAAAAAGATTTCGAACAGAGTGGGTATGATTGAAAAATAGAACAACTTTGAAACTAACTCTTCCATCATCTTTCATTACTCCCGTCTTTCATTGGTAAATTTTCCTAATTTAACTATTTAGTTAAAATAGGAAGTAAAGGATAATAATACAGTTATTTCTTCTTATTAATCGATTTCTTTTAAGATTTATTGAAGAGATTTTTGCTCATATTCATTAAGATAAAACCAAACAATTAGAAATCAATAATACTAAGCACATATTATTAAGATCAAATTTTAAAGATCAATATGCAAATAGCCTTCCCATTCGCAACTGTAAACCGTCATTTTGTTGTATATATAAAATACAATTACCTGTTTATTAGTATCTAGATATGGTCAATAGTATTAATGATGTATAACAATTTTATTAATAATAGAGTTTAAATGAAAATAAATAATGGAGAATGTGGTAAATAACTAAGGGAATTGTGACTTGAGTAGTAATATAGTTTCGGTTACAGACAGAAAAACCCACAATCTCCAATTATAATAAGATATATAAGACTGAAATGCCATAATCATAACTATAGAGGAACGTAGATACACAGTGGTTATGATAATTTGAGCTCAGTCGGTAGAGCGTTCGGCTAGAAACCACAAGGTTCGTAGTTCGATTCCGGTCCCCGCCAACTCAGCGTATGAGTAGCGCAGGGATCTGTGCGGTAAAGTAAGGAGCTGATGGTAGGTGTGGCGCCCCACCTCAGATGCTAAAAACAATCTCCTTGGTCTAGCGCTATTGAAAAGGGGATAGACTCCCTCGCTGACTGGCTGATACCGACTTTAGGCCACCCCGTTGACTTTACTTTACTTTACGTTTTGTATGATTGCTTAACTATTGCAAAAATAGTTCAATTTGTAAAAAAGTAGGATAATCTCTTTCAGCATTCTGTTTTCTTTTTCTCTTCTTTTTTCCCTTCTTTTCTCTAACATTCTTTTTCTTTCTTTCTTCTCTTTTTTTCCCTATTTTATTGAAACTGACGATACGCACCTTTCTTTCTTTCTTTCTTTCTTTCCTTATTTATTTATTTATTTCCCTATTTATTTATATATTTATTTCCAAATTTTCATTCTTTCTTTCTTTATTTCTACATCTGCTTTCCTTACCCTGTGATATGTAGCACGTTCTTTCTTTCCTTTCTTTCTTCACAATTCCAACGATATGGTCCTTTATTTATCTAGGGTGATGACAGGACATACTATTTGCTCACACGCATCATATATTATGAATTTGAAAGTATTAGTATATTAATAGGCTAGCACATACCTGCGTATGTCATGCCCTGTCATCATCCCAGATAAATGATGGACCATTCCGTTTTGATTCATAAGATATGAATGCATGTGTTTCAAATATTATGCACTGTCATCGCCTCAGATAAATAATGGACCATATCATGTAATTGCGAAGGAAGAAAGAAAGGGAAAAAAATTCTACACGTGCTAAAACGTCAGAGAAAGAAAAGAAAGAAGAAAGAAGAAGAGAAGAAAGAAAAGAAGAAAAGAAAGAAAAGAAGATGCTTCTGGTTAGTTGGGCATTAGAATACGTTTACAGTAAATCTTCATACATAGGAAGTGAGGATGCGCCCACATACACAAAGAAATGTGACCAAGAATGAAGCATGTTCCTTTAGAATTTAAGTCAACTGTAAAATATAGGGTAGATATGTAGATAGAGGCAAATAAATGCTTGAAAAAATCACAGTCTGAAAGATTGTTTGACCACACGCTGTGAAACACGACTTTTACATTTTAAAAAATCAGATCTTTTTTTTTTGCACATTTTTTTTTATTATAGCTTGTTACTATGATTGAATTAAAAACCGGCAAACAAAATTCTCGTTCTTCACTAAAACAGTGGTGGTATGCGTGCAATATGCGCACAGCGTGTGGTTTTGTAAGTGGTCTGTTGTGTGTGTGCGTGTATGTGTGTGTGTGTGTGTGTAGGTGCTCACATGTAACGGTTATCATTGTAGGCAAGTTGAAACTCGACTTACCGACTTTAAATACTGAACGAGGATGACTGCATTTACATGCTCTTATACTCTGATAAAAGTATACATTAACTCTTCTCCATTTAGCTATGATAAATAGTAAAGGGCCGCCAAAGTCTATGTATGGGTATTTGCCTCATACCCCACTTGTATGGGCTGGGGCACAAGGCCTCGTTTTAAACGTGGGCCCACCACAAGCCGAAAAGCTCATAGGTGGGAAAGAACAAAAATTGCGTCGATTCCCTTCGGCATTCCCTCACAAGGGGGGCGCCTCAGGAAATCGAGACGCTATTATTAAACTCTTGATAAGTCCAGCGGCCGAAGCTCGCTGGAACTCCCGGCGTTTAACCGGAAAACAGAATGTGCAATGAGTTTTTAATAATAAAAAAGAATATCTAGTAATGGCCAATCAAGGATAACTTTGAATTCAAACTAAGAGTTGTAGACCTTGAGAAGGAAGGGGGTTAGACCTCCAGGTTTTATTCCTGTCCAGGAACACGCTAGATGATTTGCATATTTGGGCAGGAAATAGCCAGATTACTTCGAAATGAGGTGATGACGTGTTGAAATGATAGTTGTATACTTATCACCCTGTCTGTGCTACGTGGCGAGACTTGGAATCCGTTTGTTTTGTGCGCCAATAATGAGTTGACTGATAATTCTGGATGTTTGGAGCCAGGAAAACCAAATCTTGGGGTACTCGGGAAATATCTTGCCTTGTGCCAATGTTCAGTCGGTAAGAGTGTTTTCGGCTCGAAATTCACAAGGTTCCTGGTTTCGAAATACGCGGCCCTCCGCCAACTCAGGCGTAATGAGTAGCACATGGGAATCTGTGCAAAGTAAAAGTGAGGAGCTGATGGCCGGTATCGAAACCAGGAAGCCTTGTGTTCCGAGGCCGAACATCGCTACGACTGGCATGGCAAACAAGGCAAGATATCCCGAGTACCGCAAGTTGGTTTCCTGGCTCCAACAATCCAGGAATTATCAGCAACTCATTATTGGCGCACAAACAAACGGATTCAAGTCTCGCCACGTAGCAGACAGGTTGCTAAGTATACATATGCATTTCGAACACGTCCATCACTCCCCCCTAAATTCGAAGTAAATTCTGGCTATTCCTGCCCAAATATGAAATCATCTAGCGGTGTCCTGGACCACGGAATAACCTGGAGGTCTTAACTCTCAAGGTCTACAACTGGTTTTGAATTCAAGTTATCCTTGATTGCGCATACATAGATATCTTTTTTTATTATTATAAACTCATTGACATTTCTGTTTTCCGGTTAACGCCGGGAGTCCAGCGAGCTTCGGCGCCGCTGAACTTATCAAGAGTTTAATAATAGCGTCGATTTCCTGAGGCGCCCGCCCTTGTGAAGGGGAAAAATGCCGAAGGGGGGATCGACGCATTTGTTCTTTCCCACCTATGAGCTTCGGCTTGTGGGGTGGGCCCGTTAAAACGAGGACTTGTGCCAGCTCATACAAGTGCGGGTATGAGGCAAATACCCATACATAGACTTTGGCGGCCCTACTATTTATCATAGCTTATGGAGAAGAGTTGAATGTATACTTTTATCAAGAGTAATAAAGAGTCATGATAATGCAGTCATCTCGTTCAGTATTTAAAGTCGGGTAAAGGTCGAGTCCCACTTCCTACAATGATAACCGTTTACATGTGAGCACCTACAACACACAACACATAGCCACACACACAAAACAGACACTAAAACCACACGCGTGCGCATATGCACGCATACACAGCTGTTTTAGTTTGAAGAACGAGAAATTTGTGCGCGGTTTTTATTTCATCGTAACAGCTATAATAAAAAAAGTGGCAAAAAAGGATCTATTTTTAAATGTTAAAGTCCGTGTTTCACAGCGTGTGTCCAAACAATTCTTCAGACTGTGATTTGTTTTTCAAAGCTAATTTATTGCTCCTATCTAATATCACCTATATTTACAGTTGACTTAAATCTAAAGGAAACATGTTCATTCTTGTCACATTTCTTTGTGTATTGGGGCGCATCTCACTCCTAGTAATGAGATACTGGTAAACGTAATTCTAATGCCCACTAAACAGAGCATCTTTCCTTTCCTTTCTTTCTTTTTTCTTTTTTTTTAGTTTTCTTCTTTTTCTTTCTGTCCTTTCTTTCTTTCTGTCTTTCTTTTTCTTTCTCTGACGTTTAGCAACGTGAGATTTTTTTCCCTTCCTTTCTTCCTTCGCAAAATTAATGATATGGTCCATTATTTATCTGAGGCGATGACAGGGCAATAATATTTGAAACACATGCATTCATATCTTATGAATCAAAACGAAAATGGTCCATCATTTATGCTGGGATGATGACAGGGCATGACCATACCGCAGGTTAATGTGCTCAGCCTATTAATATACTAAAATACTTTCAAAATTATAATATATGATGCGTGTGGCAAATGTATGTCCTGTCATCACCTAGATAAATAAAGGAAACCATATCGTTGGAATTGTGGAAGAAGAAGGAAAGAAAGGAACGTGGCTAAACATATCAGCAGGGTATTAGGAAGCAAGATGTAGAAATAAAAAGAAGAATGAAAATTTGGAATAAATATATAAATAATAGGGAAATAAATAATAAATAAGGAAAGCAGAAAGAAAGAAAAGAAGGTGCGTAAATCGTCCAAGTTTCAATAAAATAGGGAAAAAAAAGAGAAGAAAGAAAGAAAAAGACATGTAGTAGAAAAAGAAAGGGAAAAAGAAGAGAAAAAGAAAACAGAAAATGCTGAAAGAGATTACTATCTTTTTAAAATTGAACTATTTTGCAAAAATAGTTAAGGCAATCATACAAAACGTAAAAGTAAAGTAAAAGTCAACGGGGTGGGCCTAAAAGTCGGTAATCAGCCAGTCAGCGAGGAAAGTCCCCTTCCCTTTTCAATAGCGCTAGACCATAGGAGGATTGTTTTTTTAGCATCTGAGGTGGGGCCGCCACAACGCTACCATCAGCTCCTACTTTACCGCACAGATTCCTGGCTACTCATACGCTGGTTGGCGGGACCCGGAAATCGAAACTACGAACCCTTGTGGTTTCTAGCCGAACGCTCTAACCGACTGAGCCTCAAAATTATCATACCACTGGTAAATCTAAGGTTTCACTCTAAGTAAAAGTTATGATTATTGGCCATTTCCAGTCTTATATTACTTATTATAAATGGAGATTGTGGTGTTTTTTCTGTCTGTAACCGAAACTATATTACTAAACTCAAGTCAGCAATTCGCGCTAGTTTTATTTACATCACATTCTCCATTATTTTATTTTCATTTAACTTCTATTATTATAAAAATTGTTTATACATCATTAATACTATTGACCATAATCTAGATACTAAATAACAGGTAATTGTATTTATATATACAACAAAATGACTGGGGTTTACAGTGGCGAATGGGAAGAGCTAATTGCATATTGATTCTTTAAAATTTGATCTTAATAAATATGTGCTTAGTAATTATTGATTTTTCTAATTGTTTGTTTTTTTATCTTAATGAATATGAGCAAAAATCTCACTTTCAATAAATCTTAAAAAGAAATGCGAATTAATAAGAAGAAAAAACTGTAATTATTATCCCTTTACTTTCCTATTTTACTAAATAGTTAAATGGAAAAAATTTACAATGAAAAGACGGGAAGTAATGAAAGATGATGGAAAGAGTTAGTTCAAAGTTGTTCTATTTTTCATCATCCACTCTGGTTTTCGAAATCTTTTTACCTCATTTTTATTCATTTTCAATCAGCCTTCTAATTTATATAATATTTTATTATAATAAACTTAAATACTTGCACCGGAAGGTGATATATTGCTAGATATATAATATATATATATATATAATATATGTGTGTGTGGTGTGTGTATGTGTGTAGTGGGGGGCAACAAGTAAATTTTAAGCGGAAAAAATTATCAGGTTTGAATTTTGAGTTTTTCCTTATAAAGGAAAATGTCCGAGGTTAAGAGCTTAGTCTGCCGCCTGCTAGTTACACATAGGTGAGAGCTGAAATAAGTTTCAAAAAAAAAAAAAAAAAAAAAAAAAAAAAAAAAAAAAATAAGCATACGTTTTCCAATGGTAATTATTGCTTTATATGAATGCAAACAGGCCTCGTCCAATATTTGAACTCGGTTACCGTCTTCTTATTTACTGGGGTGTGATATAGTTTGTTTAGTTTTTGTCGTTGTTGGTTAGTGTTTACTGCAATATCAACCCTAGTGAGTTTACATGATTGCCAATATTTTGTGGCTAGGTTAACATAAGCTAAATTAACACATACACACACACACACACACACACACATATATATATATAATATATATATAATATATATATAATATTATAGTATATATATATATATAATCCAAAATCCAGAGAAGAAATCTTCCTTACGACACAATAGTTTTTTATTTAAAAAACCTGTCCGCAGTTTTGAGAGCTCAATGTGTGCTCTTAATGTTAGTCACAGAGCAAAATTATAAGTAAGAATAACAGACTTAGAGATTGAGATTATGTCATTATCCTGATAGACTTGATCCAATCTCTTATTTGATTTATTTCTTTAATCAATATATATATAATTATTATATATAGTATATATATATATATATATAATAGTATGTGTGTGGTTTAGAAAAAGAAGGGAAAAAAGTGAGAAAAGAAAGAACAAACCCGAATCTGAAAGAGATTACCTCTTTTTTACATATTGAACTATTTTTGCAAATGTTAAGTCAATCATACAGAACACCATATGTCAAAGATTATATACCACTGTGTAATCTCTACGGTTCCTCTAGTAGTTATGATTTATTGGCATTTAGTCCTCGGAAGACTATATAGTTTTGTGTTTCCGGAACTTACAGGCGTCCTGTGACTTGTAAAGTCCAATGTAGAAAAAACATTATCGACCACAGATGTCCCGTATGTGAAAGGGTTCTGAAAGATAGTTTGATTTGCGTGCGTTATTTATCTACATAACAAGTTTGGTTTTATAATATCTCATTAATTTGATGTGTACAATATAGATAAGAAGAATAACTTCGGCGTAATAATATATTTGGTACAACATCAGTTACCGCCTTCTA
>CM042162.1:40831198-40856979 GCA_023376005.1 Doryteuthis pealeii | reverse complement strand
TTTCATTCATTATCATTTTTATGGGGTTTGAAATTTTTATTATTAGATTTTTTGGACTGTAATTACAGTTTCTAATAGATACTCATCTGAAGTTTGCAGTTCAATCTAGACTACAGGCGAAAATAACCAGAGATTACTTACCACTTGTACCTGGTCAAGGTGAACGCACATGAGAACAATCTACACAAAATCGATTTAGATAAAGGGGTTCTATTCGATTGTTCTGGCGAAGGTTGCCGAATTTGCGACGTGAACGCTCTCTCGAGTTCGCTAAAGAGGTTACTAGGTTCGACAAAAACACCAAGGATGATGCAGGGGCACATCAGCCGAAACGCTTGTATATATGAATAATAAAGCATCGAGGACAACAGCCTGAAAATCTAAATAATACAAACTGGTTATTTTATGTTTAGAAAATATGTTTCTTTATAAATCTCTTAGAGATGTATTATGGATCACACGCATGACAAACATTACAACATATATATACATGAATACACACACACACACACACACACACACACACCACACCACATATATATATATATATATATATATATATATATATATATATTATGAGAAGAAAAACTCTGAATTAAAAAATTCCGAGTCAGTCGTTGATTGGGCTCGTGTCATTCCTGTACACCAATTCTTTCCTATCGACTGTTGCCAAAAAGGTGCGGAATCGTCCAAACACAAGCCTTCACCACTATAAACTAAAACATTGTGTTGGTTATTTCATTGGATGAACACTCATAAATTCGAAAATCGGGACCTAGAGAGAAGTTCATTTTTTCATATATATTATATGAGAAGTAAATACACAAGCGATGTGTTTTGATATGGCTTTTTTAGCCGCGACAATTTTTGGAGAATATGTGCTTTAATTGAAGTATCGTACCTAATTTAAGCACATATTCTCCAAAAATTGTCGGCTAAAAAAAGCCATATCAAAACACATCACTTGTGTATTTATTCTCATACTGTCGTGTAGAAAAAGTCACTTATAAGAGAGAATAAAAAATCTACTTCTAAACAAAAACGAAAAATCTAAGAAAGGTCCGGTTGGGTGTAGGGGTTACAGTCCTCGCCTGTCAGCTTGACAGTCAGGGTTCGAATCACGCACAAGGGCGGTCTTCTATCTATAGCTCTACTGATGAGGCCTAATAGGCGAAATGTACACACAGAGATTGATTTTTTTCGATCAGTTTAGCCTTACATTTAAATAGGTATGCCCGCCTAAATTAATTAATTAACTTTCAAAATTAGTTACCGACTTCAATTAAGCAACATATTCTCCCCCCCCCAAAAAAAATATATAGTATATATATTTTGGGTTAGGAAATATAGCATTATTCTGCCTTCTATTCTGGCAGCTGCTTGTGGACCCGATCGGTAAGAGACTTGACGAGCCGAAAGTTTCGTTCGGGTCTCGAACCTGACAGAGGTAGCTGCTGAAAAATAAGTATAGCTGCACTGATGAGGGGTAAACCCCGAAACGCGCGTCTGTAGATTGCTATATATAATATATATATATATATATATACGGCTGAGTGTTGAAAAGGTCGGAAAAGTTTGCTGTGAGCATAGAATTTAAGGAATTTAGAAAATTACTAAGAATACGAATTATGTTATTTTTGTGTTAAAACATGCAGTTGATGAATTCAATTAAACTGCATGTTTTAACACCAAAAATAACATAATTCGTATCCTTAGTAATTTCTAAATTCCTTAAATTCTATGACCACACCAAACTTTTCCGTTTTACTTTTCCGACCTATTTCAACACTCAGCCCATACATACATACATACATACATACATACATACAGTTTCCAAAGCATGCGCATACTTTCAAGCGTAGTGATATTTATTCATATACATTTAAAGACAATGAAATTTGTGCGTAAATTGCTAGGATTTCAACGTTTACATCTAATACCTTTATATAGACTATCCACAAAGTATGTAGGCAATTTAAATGAATAACTTTTTAAGAGTACACACGGGCTTTATGGACACTCAGTATAAGCTATATTTAATATATTAATATTAGGATGCATTAAATATATATTCATAAAATCAATCTTTTTATCTAATATAACATGTAAAAGCTAATTAGTTTTTCAAAAATGTTTTTCTTATATCATTGGATAAACCTTGTATATATATATATATATATATATATATATATATATATATATATATATATATATATATATATATATATATATTTCTCGATTCGTTTACCCTACATTTGAACATATATGCCCTCCTAAAATTCATTAATTATTAACTAATCAATTTTCAACATTAGGTACAACTTCAATTAAGCACATATCCTCCAAATATATATATATATATATATATATATATATATATATATGCAAAAAAAAATACACCCACATCCACAATATATATATATGCGTGTGTGTTTGTGTTTGTGTTTCTGTCTCTATGTATGTGTGAATATGTGTATTGTATATATAGTAGTTATATATATATATATATATATATATATATATATATATATGTGTGTGTGTGTGTGTGTGTGTGTGTGTGTGTGTGTGAGTGAATTGATATATCTACAAACATACAGGATTAAATACACTTTAATGGATTGTATAGATAACATTCTACTTGAATTTGAAAGCATTTCTCTTAATATTTTAATATCTAATATTGATCTTAATATTTTGAAATATTAATATTTTGAATATTCCGGTAAGTTTACATATATTTTAGCGTATATTTAGATGTGTCAATTGGAGTGTCCGTTTTTCAAATTCAATAATCTTGATCTAATAATAAACATAACAAGGTAGATTAAAGTTAAGTCACACTTAAATCCCCGGTTCCCCCTCGACCATCAAAGTTTATCGTGTTCATTACTTTGATCTGTGACCACTTAAGATTAAGAGGTAGTGTAACATTACTGTAAACAATCAGAGGTCGGTGTGCTACATTTCAGCAAAGCTTAGTAAAAGAAAACAACATATGTGCCCGACTAAGCAAACTTTAGAAAGGCTCCAAACAAACATATCAAGGTAGAATTGAGCACCCCGTGTAGTGTTATGGTTAGCAAACCATTGATAGTGAGTTCGATTCTCAATGGGTGCCTAATACTGTTGCATACCCTTTCTTACTTCTTACTTCTGGTCGTATTTTCTTCTGGCCGGCTTTGGTATTTCTAATCGTCTTTGGTATATCTTCTAACATGTTACGTCTTGGTCTGGAATATTCTAAGGTCTGGACTTTCTTGGGGACTTCGGGTCTGGTCTTCTATGGGGATTTCTCCTTATCAGAAGCCCTGTGTCATTGTTAGTTTTTAGATAATAAACACAAGACTTCGATTTACTTTGATCTTCTTTTATTTTTAAATCCCCAAACCAGACATCTGCGCAGGTGAGACTTACATCCTACGAGCTCGGCTCCTACCTTCTAACTGACTGAGACTTACTTACTATCCTAAAACCGGAAGACAGGGTCTTCTATGCCTTCCGGTTCTCACGATTTATCCCCGGAAGGCAAGGTGAGAGTGAGGTCAAGCGCCGTCACTCACTCTCAAGGCCATTAGCTGCACTAATCGCCATTATGTTTCTATATTACCTTATATAAGTTTTAGGGATCTAATAATTATGTAAAAAATACTTCTGGCCTTGTGTCACATCTAAGCTATACTTAGTAAATAACTATCAGGGTAGAATTGCTAGATCTTTTCAAATTAAAAATTGATTATCTTCTAATACTTAGATATACAGGATTTTTATTTTTTTTATTAAGAAATATAGGACAAAAAGGGCAAGTTTAGCTCAGTCGGTATAGCGTTCGGCTAGGAATACACAAGGTTCTTGGTTCGATACCGGCCCTCGCCAACTCAGTGTATGAGTAGCACAGGGATATGTGCGGTAAAGTAAGGAGCTGATGACAGGTGTGGCGCTCCACCCCCGACGCAAAAAACAATCTCCTTGGTCTAGCGCTAGTGAATAGTGAAAAGGGGATAGACTCCCTTGTAGTCGGGCTGATACCGACTTTAGGCCATCCCGACGACTATTAAGAAATATTGGACCCAGTATATTTATATAAATTCACAAAACCTCTGTAACCAAAATTAAAAAATATCAGAAATGTACGTATTTACCTAACCAGTTTGTGATTAGGATGTATGACCAGATCGTAGGTATGGAGCATTAGACGAGGATCGAACTTGCTATTCAGTAGTAATGCATCTGCGAGTCTAGCTTGCTAACCATTACACCATGATCGACTACTCTTATTTTACCCAATCGGTTCACCATGGGGAGAAAATGACAGAATTGTGCAAATACGAGGCATTAAGTGGGGATCGAACTCGCTACTCAGTAGTAACATATATGAAGGCATATTTATTTGTAGACTTTTATAAATTCATTTTTTTATTTGCCTTGTTTGATCATATAATATACCTATTAATACCTACTTATATAATTGTAGGTATTTACCCAACCCATTCCCACGAGTAGAATGTGACTCAAGATCGCTAGTATATGGCATCTGACGGGGATCAATAGAAGGCGCTGATCAAACTCGCTATTCAGAAGTAATACATCTGCGAGACTAGCTTGTTAACCATTACACCACGATGCGACGCTTAATTATTTACCAACTCGTTCGGGTATACATATTTGTAAGGTATAATTATTTGTAGACTTCTATATACTGTGGTGCCTTGATCTACGAGTATCGTAACTGATGAGTTCTCCGAGTTCCGAGCTGTCACACGATAGATTTTTGCTTGGCTAAAATTTTAAGTACCAGCCAGCTTCAGATACGCTTATGTTATTAAATTCACTGAAAACATTAAAGTTTCCAAATTTATCACGCCAAAGAAAAATATTATGTATGAAAAATGATGGACTTAGCTCAATCGGTAGAGTATTCACTGAGGTAATCGCACTAGTCCGAGTTCGATACCGGTCCATGCTAACTCAGCGCATAAGTAGCACAACTTGGGTTATCTGATCTGTATGGTAAAGCTTCTGTGTGCTGATGGTTGGTGTAGCGCACTTAATCAGCAAAAAACAACCCTCCTTCGCTAGCAAAAAGGGGATAGATTCCCTCGCTGTTTGGTTGATATTGATACTAGACCACTCTGAATATTTTAGTTTTACTTACAGCAAATAATTCATTACAGTCTATTTTGTTATATTTTCATAGAATACAGTGTTATTTTTCTTATCAAAAAACGTAACAAAAATAAGGTGATTTGGTCGGTCTAGAATGGATCAATGGCTTATTAGTCTATTTCAATGGGGAAAATTGATTTGATATACGAGGAAAATGAGTTGGGGTGGAACGAATTAAACTCGTTAGTCAAGGTACGTCTGTATTCATATTTTTGGAATTTGTAGCGCCTAATAATATCTAATAATATAATTGTATATTATATTCAATACATATGGTATCTTAGGTTAAGTAAAAAGTACTTAGATCGATACCCACTTAATAACACGTACTATTAACAATCAGATTCCTGTGATCCACATTTTTGCAAAGCTTAGTAAATAACAACGTGTACCTGACTAGGCAAAGCTTAGAAAAATTCTAAACAAACGTATCACGCTAGACTTGCGGAAGAATTAGACCTATTATTATTCCAATTCAGATAAATAAAACATATAGACATGACTATTCATGCAGACAGTTTATCTATTTATGCGCACTAATAATTTTTCACTCTGGCACTTCGACACATTCATGTACGCACATTTTATATAATCAAGATATACAAAATTTAAAGCACACGGACACACACAGTTTCACACCCAATATCACTGACATACATTAATAGTTACGCACACATTTACCTGTGTTCCTTAGGAAACAAAACAAATTAAAATGAGTTCCTTGATTTCTACATATGCAACGACACAATACCAGCGACAGCTACAGATGTATCTACAAAGTTGAATTAGTATATAAAGGTATGTATATGTATTGTTAGTTGATTATAGTTTAAATGCAAATACAAAACTTGAATATATTTTCTTTGTCATTTAGTATTACTTTATTTTACCAGTTTGTTTGTTTTAATAATTTTTTTTGTCATTCATTGTTTTAATTCTTTTTTTTTCTAATTGATCTTTTATATCTATTTTAGGAGTTCCTGTTTAACTATGAACGAGACCTAAGAAATAGGAATACGACATCGTGTTTAATTAAACAAAAGAAAAAAAAAAAAACACAGCAGGAAAATAAATTGTTCGTATTTCGGCTCGGAAAAAAAGAAGAAGCAAAATAAATTGAAAATAAATAAAAGAAATATTTAATGAAGATGGCGCCACCTACCGTCTACGAAAAGTTATCGCTGTCATCTCGAAGGTTCATGAACAAAGGACTGACTTTGAATGCCATGATTTAGTTCCATGGATTCGAAAACAGAATAAACTTTTCGCAAACCTGAAACACGGTAAAAAATACCAACAAAAGAAACTATTTATTTTTCTTTGATCTTTTGTCTGCTTATATTTATTTAATGAATGCATTTGTTATTTCATTTTATTCTAAATTCGATTGAATTTGATTATTTTTATTTTTACTTTCACTTTTATTAAGTTTTTTTTACTTCAGTGTTTGCTTCGTATTCAAACTTCTTTTTTTACCTTTAAAAGATATTTCCACCTCATTTACTTCTTTTACTTCTGATTTCTAAATTTTCTTCTTCTTCTTCTTCTTCTTCTTCTTCTTATTATTATTATTATTATTATTATTATTATTATTAAGTATTTCACACTTGCCGTTGCCGCTGGCTCACTGGAGGCTGAGTTACAGCAAGTCTCCAGGACTCTTCTGAGTATTCTAGCCGATCTTAACAGTGCCGTAATTTGGATGGTCTCGAACCTTCCTTTGATTTCCAATGCATTCAAATTTTTTCCAGACCTTTTGGTATCATTCCATGGGCACCAATTACAATTGGTACGACCTTCACCTTCACATTCCAGTTTTTCAGTTCTCTGGCAAGGTCCAAGTATTTGTTTATCTTTTCATTTTCTTTCATTTTCCTTCGGTGGTCGGCGGGGACGGCAAAATCCACGAGATGACAGGGTCTCTTTATTATTATTATTATTATTATTATTATTATTATTATTTTCACTCCTTTTGAGTTTTTCACATCAGCGTTAGCTGATGGTATTTCACTGGAGTCTGACAACAAGTCTCCTCGGGTCTCCAGGACTCTTCTGAGTATTCTAGCCGATTGTAGCAGTGCAGTAGTTTGGATAGTCTCTATTCTTCCTCTGATTTCTAGAGCCTTCCGTCTTTTTTCCAAGTTTATTAGGACCGTTCTAAGTGCACCAACTACAATTGATGTCACTTTCACTCTCATGCTCCACAGCTTTTTCAATTCTCTGGCAAGGTCAAGGTATTTATTCATCTTTTCGTTTTCCTTCAGCTTCACCCTGTGATATTATTATTATTATTATTATTATTATTATTATTATTATTATTATTATTGTTATTGTTATTGTTGTTGTTATTGTTGTTTATTGATAGTAAACATTGCATAATCTGACACGCAGACCCGAGCCGGTTTAACTCAATCGGTAGAGTATCCGCCTAAGAACCACATGATTTCCTAGTTTGCTAAATTGCAATGCATGTTATTATAAATATCATTATTAAAACAAAACAAAAAGCAATTGTTTTCACATCTGAAGATTTAGCAAATATCTTCAACATTTAAAAAAAATGTATTTCGATTTTTTGGACTTATTGTTATATAAACAAAGTTTCGGTCGATGTGATCCTCCGACTTACTTCTGAAAATTCCAGATCGAAGATTTATTAAAATCTTTTTTTAAAATACAAATTAAGAAAAAACTTTCAATAAAAGTAAATTATGTTTTGTATATATGAATACATTTATTATCATCATATCTTTAGAAATTAACATTTGAAACAAGAACAGTTAATTGAGTTGATATTCATTGTTCTGCCGCATGTGACCCGCCTGTTTGAGACCTTTGATTTTAACAGAACCGGTGATTTAATCGGACCCAGTCGTTAATATTACAACTTTTTACTATTTTTCATTTAGCAAATATATACACCCTCGGTCGCAAGTATTTAAGTTTTAATGTAAAGTAAGTAAAGTCGTCGGGGTGGCCTAAAGTCGGTATCAGTCAATCAGTGAGGAAGTCTATCCCCTTTTCACAAGCGCAAGACCAAGGAGGTTGTTTTAACATCTGAGATGGAGCGCCACACCTACCATCAGGTCCTTACTTTACCGCACAGATCCCTGTACTACTCATACGCTGAGTTGGCGAGGGCCGGTATCGAACCAGGAACCTTGTGGTTTCTAGCCGAACGCTCTACCGACTGAGCTAACCCGACCATTATTAGATTAGAAAAGCTAAGAAAACTTAGTAACAATGTAGATAAAAACATTTGAAACGGAGGTGGGTATAATCGAAAAAAAGAACAACTGAAACTTACTCTTCCATCACTCCATAATTAGGAAATAAGGGATACAATTACAGTTATTTCCTCCGGCTTAAACGATTTTTTCTAAGATTTCTCCCCGAGATTTTTTTCTCATACTCATTAAGATAAAACCAAAACCAATAAAAACATTATTATTAATTACTAAGTACATATATATTAAAATCAATTTGTAATATCAATATGAAAATTAGCCTCCCCATTTACATTGTAAAGCACTATTTTTGTAAATATAAATACACTTGGACGTTATTAATATGTACATATGTCTAACAGTATTTAAGCTGTAAACAATTTCATTATTAATTTGCGATTTAAATCAACATAAAATAATGAAGAATGTGACGTAAATAATTAAGGGAATTGTAACTTGAGTTGTAATATAGTTTCTGTTATAGACAGACAAACTCACAATCTCCATTATAATAAGATGTGAAATTTTCTGCCTTTCCCTCCTATCCTTTGTCGCTACTGTCCTTTCCATATCAATATTTATATATGAAATACTCATTATGTTTTAATATATTTTTCATCCTTTTGAACAGGACTATTTGTTATTTTTAATGTTTAGTCTGTATTTCAGTTATTTATTCAGTATTTCTCGCCGTTTTGCACTGTCGCTGGGGATTAGAATACACTGAGTATATTGCCTGTATATAGTGTAAGACACTCCTTGAATAAAGAGCCGGATACGAAACTGCATTTAATGGTGAGGCTCCGGTTTTGGAGCACCAGTGAGGGTGAAGTATACCTTCATTGCCATTATTCTCAGGTCCACTCCGATCCGAAGTAGTAATACCTCTTAGGGTCCCATATATGTGTAAAATATAACAGTTTGTAAATTATTTGTATTAGATAGGAATGCATATCATATAACTGTGTACAAAACAAACCCAACCCTAAACAAACAAACACACACACAAACGCACACGCAAGCACACACACACTCTCTCTATATATATATCTCTCTCTCTCTCTCTCTCTCTCTCTCTCACACACACATACACATACACATACACACACATACACACACACACACACACACACACACACATAATCACGAAACTACACAAAATGTAAATATCAATGTATAGGGTGCCCCGAAACTCATCTCAAGCCTATATATTGTTAAAACAATATTTCAATTTTTTTATTAAAATAATTACATAACTTTATTTTAAATGTTAAAAATATCTTGAAATTTAATTATTTTCTCGAATTTCGGGTTGCATCATGTAATTATTTTATCTTTAAAAATATATGCAGGGGGTAACATGACGTTCGGACCACCCTATACAATAAACGCTATTTCTAACTTCTAGGCATAAAATAACCCCAGATGGGTTGATATGCTGTTAGAATGGAACAATGACTATTCAACAATAATAGATCTTCATTGAGTGATCTCAAAAAATTCTCCTGCAATTCTTAATTCATGCAGTATCAATAATAATTATAAACACCCTATTTTTTTTAATGAAATGTACATTTTCTTCTAAAACAAATATACCAGGATTTTATTATTTCTAGTGGAACATTATACAAGGAAAACTGTTAAAATTAGCTATTATTTATTACCAGTCTCTACAGCACTGAAACGGTGTAACTAAAAGTACAGACAAATAGTAGTCTAAAGATATGTAAACATCAACATAAAATTCTATTCAACTGTCTCGTCTAGAATTTGAACTCAACTTACCGATTTGTATTAAATTGTATTTCTACTAAGATACAAGCGCTTCCACGACGAGCTGAATATTCTCTAGATACGAGTCTACAAAAGTAAAATATACGGTTTTAAGCACGCCAAGGCCGAGCAATATCATGATATTTCAGCTATAAAATAACATAAAACAGCATAAAATCTCTCATTGCTATGAGTTTCACGTACCCGATGTTAAGGTGAGCTTGTATTCACACGTCTGATGTCTGAGTGAATTCAAGCTGACCTGAGACTCACGTTTAAAACCCAGAGTTGTGACTGATTTTACCCAGTTGTATACTTACTATTTAAGTGTATTCTAAACCAGTTTTTTTTTCTGCAATTGTATCTGTATGCGTAATATCTGTCTAGACAGATTTTAAGTTCACTAACGGTCCTCTCAAACACCAAGAGAACACACTCAGCATGAATAGAGGCAAGGCCCTCTAAGATATCCACTAACTTGCAGGACCCCTTACTGAAATGCTGGATTCATTCAGATTGGTATGTTATATAATTTTTATCTATCCCCCTCTTAAGGACCTTAACATATTTACCCCCTGCAATATAATATTCAGCATCAACTCCCCAAAGACATTGATTCTGAGGTTAAATGATAATAGTGAAGCTGTTGAAAAACACGCTTTATAAAATATCATCCATATAGGGTATACAAACTAATATTATCATCCATATAGGGTATACAAACTAATATTATCATCCATATAGGGTATATAAACTAATATCATCCATATAAGGTATACAAACTAATATTTTAATAAATAGTTACTTTTATTTTAAGCCAAAGATACCAGGATTTTATAATGTTTAGATTTTGTGTTTAGGTTAGTTGGATGGATTTTACGGCATGGCAACACTTGTTGGGTTATGTTATGCCGAGGAAGTTTTGTTTTATTCATTCTTGATGGGTATACAATTTTAAAGAATTTAAACTCATTTTTTTAAACATGATTTTTTTTTATAACTCATGTTTTCTATTTTACCCATACATTTGGACACTAACAGGTACTAGCACTCCGAGTCAGAGTAGACCAGGGCGTAATGGCGACACAGGGTATTTCTCCATTAGCTGTAGTTTAACGTCATACTCAATACATTAACACCCTCAGCCCCCACCTTTTAGTACATAAAAAGGATTGGGGGTTGCCATAAGTGCAAATGAGTTGGGACAATCATATAACTGCTATGACTTGGCGTGAATAGCTGATTGATATAGCTTAAGTAAGGTCCAATGGGGTGTCGCATGTCGTGAACTGGTCAGCCACCAGGATTCCGTCCTTAAGCATTAGATATCACCACCCAAGGCCAACGGGCGAAATGTTACCCCTCTGTAGAGGTTCAGTCGGTGTATTTACAGCCCCAGCCGACAGAACGGTAAGATGTCATGTGACACTATAAGTTGTTCAGATTCCAATTGCACATAAGTGCATATGCATGTTGGTGCGAGCATTTGTATATGATTATGCGTATTGCCGTCGAAAATATGTATGTATATGCGTGTATGGAGGTTTTGCTTCGGTTGTTTAATTTAATGTCATATCAATCCTTGTGGGTAATTTAATGCCAAATATTGTTTTTTCATATACGATTTGTTTAAGAGATGATTTTCATTAATTTCACATGTATTATTAGATTGTTAGAAATATTTCTCATTAACTTCATGTGTATTAATAAATATTGGTGGTTGACTCTCAGCTGCTGTCCTCTAGCAACTATATTATAAAAAGGGGTTGGTGTTTGTCATAAGAGCCATTTGAGGAATACGCTCGGGACAATCATATAGTTGCTAGGGCTCGGCATGACCAGCTGATTGATCGGTTCGGGCCTCTCTGAGTGCCCGTCTAGCCAAAGTAAAGGCCAAAGTGGAGTGCTCCCTGTCAGGGGACTACTTAATGTCTGGGTCACAGACCGCTCAGCCACTACATCCTGTCATCAAGCATTACGGGTCACCACCCGACACCAACAGGTAAAGCCGTTAGGCGATCCTATCCATCTGCAGATGTGTAGTTGGCGTATTCTACAACCCTAGACGACTGAGCGTTGTAAGGGGTGAGCGTATCTGTACGTGTGTGTGGGCATAAGTCGCCTATGCGCACACACCCGTACAGATATGTAAATGTATGTATTTACAAGGATATGTTTATATAGAATAACAACAGAATAACTTAAACAAGCTGAGAGGGATAGGCAGGTTTTGATAGGTTAAAACATAGAAAGAGAAGGATTTCTCGATGGGAACTGAAATATTTTTGACATCAGTACGGACAAGAGTCAGTATATAAGAAAATCATTTTTTAAGTACTTTAATTTTGGGAGGACTAAGTGGGAGGTGTGGGGCTTATTCCCACGGAAGAAAGGCTCAACATATTCAAGGAAGAAGCCAGGAGAAAGACAGGTTGTTGCAGTCCAACACAAAGCGTTGGATGTGCCGCTCCCACCCTATCCAATGTGGTCAAACAAAACGTAGACTGCATAGTTAGCTGAAAGAATGGGATGATAAGAACTTTGGTCTGCTGTCCGTCATTTTAAAGAAAAAACGCTAGATGTCACTCGCCCACCCACTACATCCTGTCCAGTAAAGAAATCGTGGAGAAAATAAAGATCCAGCCAGTATATTTTTCGAATTCTTTTGTTTGCCGAACTTGTAGAGTTGGCCCGTGGCTTGTACAGTTTTGACGCAAACGATTGATTTTGCCTTAAAAAGAATCTACACTACAGGGAGGTTGGTCATTTTGCAAGTGAAACAGTGCTGCTGACTCGTAAGTTCGCCCAGACAACTTTTAACTCTTAACATCCTGTTGAGAATTATCTAAGTCCAGAGCCCCATTCCTATAAGGATTTATCAAATGGCAAAACATGGCCTTTTCATTTAAAGCTATCTGTTATTTCCCTTAGATCAAAGACCTCTAAATATGTTTAATATTACTTTTAAACAAAGGCTATCATTTGGGGTAGATTAGAAAAATGAATGTGACTTCCGGATGGATGGAATGAGGCGGTATAGGACATTAAGAGTTCTGAGATAAAATGTAGTTGTCCAAAAGTAAATACGGATGCAGCGTGGTGTTTTGAACAAATCTTGGAAGCAACATTCTACAAAACAGCATCTCATCTCACAAATGTTTCAAGTCAGACGAGCAAGTTATGCTGGTCACTGCTGGTAAGGTCAATCATAAATGACATTTTCCTATATACTCATACACCGAACATATCAGTTTGGCTGACCAGTAAAAGCTTACATTCAACAACTATGTACAGACACTGGATGCACTCTATAGGACCTACTGAGCGGGATCGACGATCAGAACAGATGGCCATCAGCACAACTTGATCAAGATGATGATCATGATAGTGACAACTGAGTACTGAGTTCTAATGCTTTAGATTTTGGTCATAGATAATGCCTAATCATATATGTTCTGATTGTACAGTGTTCGGTAATTTATGAGGAAGTGCGTCCCGGTCTCCTGCCTCAAGAGTTGCTGCCCGGTGACTATTAAAATAACGACACAGCTCAAGCTATTCGAAACTATCCATCTATCTATCTATCTCAATTTGGTCATATTTATCTATATTATTTTAAATACTAAGATTTTTTTTGTATTCATGTTTGTTTAATGTCTTGTTTTTAGTTTAAATAAACAAGAATTACGACAAAAAAGAAGCGACCCCCCTCCAAATACATTTACTTGTCGAAAATATCTATCTATCTCTATTTGTTCGTATCTATCTATATTATTTTGTTTGTTTATCTATCTATCTCAGTCTATTCAAAACTATATATCCATCTTCATATCTAAACAAGAATTACGACAAATTACGAAAAATAAACAAGAATTACGACGAGCTGGGGTTGTTATTTTGATAGTCACCGGGTAGCGGTTTTTGAGGCGGGAGACCGGGACGCACTTCCTCATAAATTACCCAGTGTTCCACTAGAAATTAAAAAAAAATATATCTTCTTTTAAGAGGAAAATTCATATTTTTATCTCAAAATAATAGGTGTCTTATTATTTCTTATTTTTGGACAATTGTGTATGTTCGTTCAATTTTTGTATCTCAGTATTCCTTGAGATATCTCATATTGGAGACCAGCAAATTGTTTTTCCAATATGTCAGAGATCGATATCTATGACCAATTAATATTCGTATATTATCAGTAAAATATTAATTAGACATTTGAAGTTATGTTAATTTCAATCAGAAAAAAAAAAACATTATGATTATATCAAATATTGACAATTTTTAAAAATTAATATTTATTTATCACGGTCAAGTCATGCTGAAGGCACTGGTTCCCGCTAGATCTTAGAAATTAAGAAGCGGTTAACCTGTTAAATAATTGGGTGACCACTTAGGCAACAGCAGGTACTGGAAACAATCTGAATCAAATGACTTGATTTAGTATTAAATGGCCCGAAAGAGAGTTGAAATACCATAAACAATACATTTATTTGTTATTAGTTCCAGATAGACTTAATTTTAAGCTCATTACACCAGTCCTGATAAAATAGACCACAGGCTATGTTGTTAACTAATATATTTGAAATATATTTGAATATATTTCAAATTATCTAAAAGCTAAATGATTAAAATAGTTGTTGACAAGCAATCTGGGATTATCTAAAAGGTAATTGCTTTAAAAGTAGTTGTGCAATTCTGTGATGCAGACAAACTTTAAATAAATCTATCTAAAAGCTAATTTTTAAAAAATAGTACTTGACAAGAATTCATGTTAGGGTTAGGGTTATATATATATTATATATATATATATATATATATATATATATATATATATATATATATATAAAATGTAAATGTTCACTCTGATGAAGGTCGATTCTTGTATGTGTGCGAAATATTTTTACACACATAAACTGACCGAAACACATGTGCAAGTGATATCGATTAATGTGATATCGATTAAATTCATTTTATCCATTTACTTTTCTTTTCTTTACTTATTTTCCCTCATATTGTCGGATTCAATTCCTTTTCCATTTTTACACACACATATATATTATATATATATATATATATATATATATATATATATATATGTATGTGTGTGTGTGTGTGTGTGTGTGTGTGTGTGTGTGTGTGTGTATAAAGTTTGTAGAAAAAACACAAGATGTTCAAAAAGTTCAGGAAAATGTTCCGGCTACAAAAGAAAGTTTAAAAAATATAAGTCCAACAGTATAATAGATGAAGATGGAAAATTTCAGGAATCTGTAATGGTGACAAATTCGTAGTGTCGGGATCCTTATTATATTCGAAAATTGAGCCTCCGGTGATATAATTTAAATAATTCCAATTTTGTCTTTTTCTGAGGATATTATGAAAGGTAAAATGGATATGAATCCGACAATATGTGTAGAAAGTTTGTTAAGAATTTTTGCTGACTGAAATCTGTTTCGACCATCTATTGTACTGTTGGACTTATTATATATTTTAAAACTTTCTTTTGTAGCCGGACCATTTTCCTGAACTTTTTGATATTTATATACACTTTTACTGCAAACCCTTTTGAGCTTTTTTAATGATAAAAATGCTTATAATTTAAAAAAGTATAATTTATTTTATTTTTAACATAAAATACGCATTTAATTTTTTTTTTTTAATTCCGGTACTGATCGAGAGCGTTCTCTTCCTCGTGATTAATGATATATTTATTTCGTCTTTCCGTTTACAATGTTGCTTTGATAAAGACCTCTTCATATGGTCGAAACAGATTTCTGTCAGCAAAAATTTTTAACATCTTGTGTTTTTTCTACAAACATTCTACACATATTGTCTGATTGATATCCATTTTACCTTTCATATATATATATATATATATATATATATATATATATATATATATATATTCATCAACAAGTTACTACCATGCTTTCATTGTAGCAGCATAAGTAGTTAATCCAAAAAGTCTCAATATATCTTGTAAAATATATAGCATTGATAGTTGTAGAAAAGTTATTCTCTCTACGACGGTTTCGGTGTTCAAAGTACACCTTCCTCAGGAGAACTAAGGGAATTTACGTAGTTCATTTTATGTATACTCGCCTGGTTTAAGATTATTTTTATTCTATGTCTCCTAAAAGTAAAATAAACTCTTTTCTCTAAAATTCCTTCCTTTGAAGTTAGTGCTTAGTCTACCATATGCTGACAGGTCAAAGTAATTTATGATACTATCTATTCGCGTGCTACCCTTATCCTCTTTTTTATTTTTTTGTTTTTTTTATTACTCATCTTATTTACTTTTTACATTGTTTGTACTCTTGAAATTCTAGTCCTCTGATAAATTTATTGAGCCATTTTTTTTTTTTTTTTTCATAGAATAAAAATAATCTTAAACCAGGCGCGTATATATATAATTAGTTACGTAAATTCCCTTAGTTCTCCTGAGAGTACTTTGAACACCGAAACCGTGGTAGAGAAAATAACTTTTCTACAACTAAGTAAAGAAATAACAAAAGACTTAGAGATTTAGCGTTATAGTCTATTTCAGTGAGCTTAGACAAATAGTCTAACTCTCCCGACTCAGATGCGAATGATGCGAACGATGAATTTTTTTATTACTTTAAAGGCAATTGATTTTTATTTTTTATATATTTTTTTAATTTTTTAAAATTTTATAGTCCTGTGATATGAATTCCAAATGAAATCCTTGATGTTGCAAAAAAAAGAAAAACATTTATGTTGTAGTTTCACTTCCGCCACAAAAAAATTTGGTCAGCAAAATATATATATATATATATATAGCTCTGCTGATGAGGCCTAATAGGCCGAAATGTACATACAGAGATTGATTTTTCTCGATTTGTTTAGCCATACATTTAATAGGTATTCCCGCCTAATTCATTATTAATTAATTAATTTTCAAAATTAGGTACGACTCCAATTAAACACTTATTCTCCAAAAAATTATCGGCAAAAAGCCATTCTAAACAAACCTTGTTTACATATATATATATATATATATATATATATAATAAAGATAATCTACTGAGTCAGACGAACCTACTATTAGTTTCGCAATAAAGCTCTTCAGGGCTAAAATCTGACTGAAGAAGAAAAGGAGCAAGACCAATAAATACTACTAACCACATTAATCATTTAAATTATCAAATCATACTGACCAATAAAAACACAGAACGCTATAAGTTTATTGTTTAATTAAAAAATATTTAATTTCTATATTAACTGATTTTTTTTTTTGATTTTTTTTTTTAATATTATTTAGAATTTAGAATCAAGCAGATTTGAAACAATAAAAAAGTGTAAGCACCCCGTCGTCATTCTCATCCCCTCAACCAAATGGAACCCAGCACGCCAACGATTGTCCATCTCTTTGCCCGTAGTTAAACGATCCATCGATACGACTAAATCTAGGGAGACGGGGTTTAATTCTTTAAACCTCGACATCCCGAAACCCATCATGGGAGAAGCAGCAAATGAATTAGGGGATTGGGCATGACTCCCGTTGCTGGTACATATGCCAATATACCTTTCCCCTGTTGCTACCAAACCCCTGAGGACAAGGGGGTTAATTTCCACTGCTGCCACTACCCCCATTATATGGCGAGCAATCAGAAAGGCACACGTTTAAAACGGTCGGGATGCATCCCTTTATTCGAACGGGGTTTTTTTTATACCCAAGGAAGCAACACAACGTATGCTTAAACAAGCAAATTACGAACAATGTTGGCAAAGTTAGGGAAATGAAAACAACTAAAGAGCGCTCACCCATACTAAATCCATAAAAGTTAACAACTACGGAGCTTCTCCTAGCGGTTATATGAATATATATATATATCTTATATACATATATATACATATAAATTGTTTTTTCTTTTGGCCAAATACTATACCAATAGATTATTTTTTGTTGGTACGAATATCTTGGTCTTTTCTTTTTTTCAAAAATTTTTTTCTTCCTGGTTGATGTTTGGTAGTATATTTTTACAATCAAACTCTCTGCGGGTTTTCTTCTCTCCGCAAGGATCTACCAACACGCTTGGTATATTATATATATATATATATGTGTGTGTGTGTGTGTGTGTGTGCTTGTTTGTTTGCATTAAACTCCAATGAAAAACTAAGAAATGTAAACGTATCCCACACTGAGAGAAAGCAGTTTCTTTATTACCACCAGTAGGAATACCCTGCTGTGAGTAGCCATATCCAATGCGGCGTGTATATGCGTATATAATATGCAATGCAATACCTGTATCGATTTTTTCATTGCAAAGAAAAAAAAACGACATTTTCTTGCCGTGTATTTTTCCGCAGTTGATTGATTGATTTTATGAATAATTGATTTTAACAGCATATCAACCGGTCAAGGGTTATTTTATTAACTTATTAGAAAAAATAAGATTGACTATTAATCATCTTCACTCTTTTAATTAGTACTATGTGAAATACAACAGCCTCGTTCAGGATTTGAACTCGGCTAGCCGAGTTCACTTAATTCTACAATAACCATTACGCGACGAGCGTCTACAGCTAAACTCCACCTGAAGAGTGACCGTCTATCCGGTGGTAGAGGGGTTGGGTAATACTACTTTAAAGAAATAACTTTCAAGTTTTTCATTAGATTTTATGTTTCTTTGTTATTGTAACGTTATATTTTGTTATTTTCTTTAGTGTAATGTTTTATCATAAGTAAATAAAATCGTCGAGGTGGCCTAAAATTGGTATCCGCCAATCTGCAAGGGAGTCTATCCCCTTTTCACTAACGCTAGACCAAAGGGATTATTTGAGCGTCTGGGGTGGAGTGCCACACCTACCAACAGCTCCTTATTTTACCGCACAGATCCCTGTGCTACTCATAAGCCCTAGCACCTATATGGTTTTCCCAACCCTATTGCTCATATGGCAAGCCACAACCCCTTTTTATCATATGGGTGCTAGAAGGCGGTGACTGAGGGTCTACATGTACTGGGAATTACGTTAAACTCTATCTGATGGTGAGGTTCCAGTTTTGGAGGTTTGGGGAATGTGGAGCACCCCTTCATCACCATTGTACCCTGGTCTACTCTGAACCGGAGTGGTAGTACCTGTCAGGGTCACTTCTATGGTTTAAATAGAAAAACATGAGTTTATAAACAAAATTGTATTATGCATTAAGATTGAATTTATTTCACAACTTTGTCGGCATTAAATGACCCACCGAGGTTGATATGCCGTAAAACAAAACAAAACAAACAAACAAATTAGTGTTATGCTTTATCATATATTCTCTAGATTTAAAGCAATAACGATTTATGTCAGGATTTTAATTATATCTTAATCCCGTATAATCAATATGCATGTATACCGTAGAATTTCCACGGTTACAGCGGGTTTTTTTATTATTATTTATTCTGCTTTAAGCTTTCAAAAATCAACAATTTACACTTTCTGAAGCTGATTGAATTCATACTGCAAAGTGGGTCTACTGGGGCAATAGTGATTTATGAGTCTCTTTTGTGTGGAGTCTGCAACCAACACAACTGGGTAGACACTAAATTGCTCGACTTTTATACAAAAGCTAAAATGAATATCATTTGATACAAGGGACACATATCCTGTGCAAACATTGAACGTGATATACATTCGTCTCTGACTGGAAGGAGCAAAGAATAGTGTAGACTTAACTGTGAAAAGTTAATTGATTTTCTTGGGAAAGATTTGAAGAAGTCCTATTGGCAACCAATCGATGTTTTGATACAAAATAACTGTTTCTGCATAACAGTAGAATTGTGTAGAATAAATACCACGTACACAAGCATACACATACATAAACATACGTACACACATACAAGGTGTGTCAAAAACGTATCGAGATTTTTAAAAACTTTTTGACACACCTTGTATTCCGCATAAAAATAATGTTCCATTCATTAATGTTTTTATCAAAAAAGTGTGTGTCAAAAAAGTACCCAGTTTAAAACTGTATTTACCAAGATAGGAATGAAGAATGAATGGAACGTTATTTTCTTTTCAAAATACAAGGTGTGTAAAAAAGAACAAAAAATCTCTATACTTTTCTGACACACATTGTATACATTATATATGCATACATTCGTAAAGATATGATCTTCGCTGGATGCCCCATACTTGCGAACTAATGTCACATCCGATCCGTGACTACGGGTTGGGTAAATACCTTCATACGCATACCCGTATTTGTTTGTTTCTATGTTTAATGACATATCAACCTCTGTGGGTTATTTCATGCCGAAAACATCCTTGTAGAAGAACAGTAAATGGACAATTTAATGTATAGCTGCGGGTGATGAGGGTTCAAACCTTTTCCAAGGTTATTAGTCCAAATGTGAACGTTATAGCATGACTCCAGTTTGAACTCACTTATTATGATGTCGCAGTTCACCCCCTATATATATATATATATATATATATATATATATATATATATATATATATATGTATATATATATAATCTGCAGGTGCCGACGGCCGAGATTTAACAAACCGGACTTACTAAAATTCAGTCGGGTCTTGCTCTCGGCTAGAAGTAGCTATTATGTCTAGCCACACTGATGAGATGTAAACGACGAAACACTGTGTCTGTGGATCTCTCTCTCTCTCTCTCTTATATATATATATATATATAATATATATATATATATATATATATATATATATATATTTATATATATATATAAATTTTTGGATGAAACAAAGAAATCACAGTGCTCAACCACAAATTTGTAGGAGCTTTATTTATTTATTTGTTGAATTTTAAAAAATATAATTGTTTTCCATAAGCAACTACCCATGTTTCAGGTTATTTCACTATCATCAGGTTGCTAATAATTATTCTTGTGTTTATGCGAAGACATTTCTTACTGTTATGTTTTTGGACCGCAAATTACGTCGGTTGATTATTGTGAACGCTCTTTATGCTTTCGATTTTATTTCTGAATCTTTCAATTTCTGCATTTTTTTAATAAAATGCGGATACAGTTATGTCCCTTTAATCCTTTGAAAATTTGTTCTAATAAGGAATTATTTTAATCAACTTCATATGTTAAAAGACGTATGTATTCTCAAATTTTCTGATCGTAAAGTCCTGACTTTAAACAAATTTATATATAATAATATATATATATATATATATATATATATATATATATATATATATATATATAATTGTGTAAATGGCACCTCAACCAATAGCAACCTTACAGCGTGTTCCGATTTCTTCCGACTCATTTATTAAAACAATCCTTCCTGTGTTTGTATTTGTTTGTAACAACCATATTCGGTTAGAATTATTCTGATGATCCGCCTTGGTGAAACCTGAGTAGTTATCTTCTATCGCTGATTCTGTTGCCTAAACGGTCTCTAAACGTTTGTATTGAACACTTTCGATTATTGATTATCCGAGATCATTTCGTTTGCTTTAATTTTTTTCCAACAGTCAAAATTGTGACTCGTTCGTATTTTCTTGCGTTGCGTTTCCGTAAAGTTCACCTGCAATTCTAATTTAGGAAATAGGTATTCTAATTCATGAGGAATATATATATATATATATATATATCTTATTATAATGGAGATTGTGTGTTTTTCTGTCTGTAACCGAAACTATATTACTACTCAAGTCACAATTCCCTTAATTATTTACGTCAAATTCTCCATGATTTCATTCTTTTAAACCTTCAGTTATTAATAAAAATTGTTTTACATTATTAATACTGTTGACCATATCTACGTACTAATAACATGCAATTGTATTTATATATACAACAAAATAGCGGTTTACAGTTTGAACGAGAAGGCTAATTTGCATATTGATATTTAACATTTTATTTTAATAAATATGAGCTTGGTATTATTGATTTCTAATTGTTTGGTTTTATCTTAAGAAATATAAACAAAGATCTCGTGGATAAATCTTAAAAGAAATTTATTTACAAGAAGAAATGACTGTAATATTATCCTTTACTTCCTATTTTAACTAAATAGTTAAATTAGGAAAATTTACCAATGAAAGAGGGGAGTAATGGAAAATGATGGAATAGTTAGTTTCAAAGTTGTTCTATTTTTCGATTATACCCCCTCTATTGCAGATCTTTTTATCTGCATTCTTAGTCAGTTTCATTAGCCTTTCTAATTTAATATGATATTTTATTATATCAAAACTTAAATACTTGCACCCGGAGGGTGCATATATTTGCTAGTATATATATATATAATATATATATATATATATATATATATATATATATATGAGGAAAAAATGAGTAAAGAAAATAGATGTAGATGGATAAAAATGAATTTTATTGATATCACTTTTAATCAAAAAAAAAAAAAAAAAAACACTCTGATGAAGGTCGTAAAAATCTCTCTGTATGCGGAATATTTTATGCATTTTTCCTATTATTATTATTATTATTATTATTATTATATTATTATTATTATTATTATCATCATCATTCAACTCCATCTGATTATTTTTTGATAATAATAATAAAACGTAAATCCGTATAAATTTTGATAAACAGACCGAAATACCTGTGTAAGTGATATCGATTAAAAGTGATATCGATAAAATTCATTTTTATCCATCTACATTTCTTTTCTTTACTCATTTTTCCCTGATATTGTCGGATTCATTTTCCATTCTCACACACACACACACACACACACACACACACACACACACACATATATATATATGTATATATATATATATATATATATGTATATATATATATATATGGTGTGTGTGTGTGTGTGTCTGTGTGTGTGTGATAAAAGAAATGACGTACCAGGAAATAGAATATTGAGTTAATCGTAATATTGAGGGTTGGTACAAGTATTAACCGAATAAGTCAATGTTATAACGAATATAAAGTGCTCAAAACGTCAGTAGAACGGATTTAGTATTACAGTGTATATATAACCTACTCAAGTTTCACTATAAGGACCTTATAAGGTTTATAATGTTTAATTCAAATGAATTATTCAAGATATTGATTGCAATCAATTGTGAAAGCGAATGTTTCAATCATGACTGTTGAAAACAGCGTCACTGCGAAATTGTTTCGAAAGTATATATATATATATATATATATATATATATATATATATATATATATGCAATATATTTTTTTTTTTTGGGGGGGGTTATGTGCTTAATTAAGGCATTACTAATTTTGAAAATTAATTAGTTAATAATTAATGAATGTTTAGGCGGGCATATATGTTCAAATGTAAGACTAAACAAATCGATGCCCGCCTAAAAATTCATTAATTATTAACTAATTAATTTTCAAAATTAGGTATGACTTCAATTAAGCACATATCCCCCAAAAATTATCGGCTTAAAGCCATGTAAAAAATAGACTCATTTGTTTGTTTACTTAACCTCATATATATATATATATATATATATATAATATATATATATATATATATATATATATAAACTAAATTACATTGTACGAAATAAAAACTTCGACATATCTCCTCGTATATAGATAGTTGGATTTTAGGCGAATTATAATCATAATGAATGGGAATGTAATAGCCCAACTGAAGTTCGAACTCTCTTACTACGATGTCACAGTCCAGCATTACTTAGCAATTTACCCACCCCCTCATTATTATAGGTAGTTAAATTAATCTGAATGATAACCTATTCAAATATTCAAAGTAAAACGTTTTATTGATCTATAACAGATGAAGGCTAATTTATTTAAGTATTCGTTAAATATATATTAGTAGAACGTTAAATTACTCTGCGTTAGATGAAGGCCAATGTATTTAAGTATCCAAATCAGAAAGTTAAATTACTCTGCATTAGTTGAAGGTTAATTTACTTAAGTATTCAAATCAGGAAGTTAAATTACTCTGCAATAGATGAAGGTTAATTTACTTAAGTATTCAAATCAGGAAATTACTCTGCAATAGATGAAGGTTAATTTACTTAAGTATTCAAATCAGGAAGTTAAATTACTCTGCAATAGATGAAGGCTAATGTTTTAAGTATTCAAATCAGGAAGTTAAATTACTCTGCAATAGATGAAGGTTAATTTACTTAAGTATTCAAATCAGGAAGTTAAATTACTCTGCAATAGATGAAGGCTAATGTATTTAAGTATTCAAATCAGGAAGTTGAATTACTCTGCAAATAGATGAAGGCTAATGTATTTACGTATTCAAATCAGGAAGTTAAATTACTCTGCAATAGATGAAGGCTAATGTATTTAAGTATTCAAATCAGGAAGTTAAATTACTCTGCAATAGATGAAGGTTAATTTACTTAAGTATTCAAATCAGGAAGTTAAATTACTCTGCAATAGATGAAGGCTAATTTACTTAACTATTTATTATAGAACGTTAAATTAATCATCAATGGATGAAGCTTAATCTACTGAAATATTCAGAGTATAAGCCCAGATTATTCTGTAAGATAAATAGTTTGTTTCAGTATAGGTGTTATAAAAATAAATATGACTTCGATTAGTCTTTTAATTGAAAATTAAAAAATGAAATTGCAAATAGATTTCACTCCGCTTGTATTTACGGAAAATAGTATTGACAATATATGTGTACTGAGCAAATAAGATCATTTGCCACAAATTTAATTAAATATTTTCAGTTTAATGAGTTATGACTTGCGTCCAAGTTATGTATAAGATCTGTTGACAGTTTTTGAAAGGAGGAAACAAAGAAAGTATAGAAAACAACATAGAAAGAAATAAGGTAATAAGTTAAAAGAAATATGGAAAACAATGAATAAAAATGAGTGAAAATTCAAAAGAAATAATGAACTCAAGAAAACTAATTCAATTCATATACGTCAACACAGATGTCTATAATTGATAATATCAGCTAATATTTATGTGACGAATTTTATTATAGAAAAAAAAAACACTATATAAAATGCGTGGGAAACATTAGTAATGGCAACTTATGATAAGGAATTTATTTTGAGTTGTTGACAGAAAAAAAACATTGCCTGGGATTTTGACAAAAATGCAATTATTCTAAACTTATTCAAATTTCGCATTATAAAGTAGAGGGCCCTCAAATATGTAGTCCATTGAAATAAGTAAATTTTAAAAGAGTTGATATGACACAAAATCAGCGTATATATTTATATATATATATATATATATAATATATATATATATATATATATATATATATATAAATGCTGCCTAAATACACACACACACACACACATATATATATATATATATATATATATATATATATATATATATATATATATATATGTGTATTTAGGCAGCATTTTTTCTTGTAGGCATATATTGTTAAATAAAGCAGCCATTTTCTGTCTGCAAGTCTTATCCTTTGTTTTTTCATATTGCCGGATTATTGTTTTAATATCTGGCGAGAATTGGCTGATGTATTCGCCATATGGCTGCTTTATTTAACAATATATATATATATATATATATATATATATATATATATATATATATATATATATTATAAAGCCCAGAGAAGAAATCTTCCTTACGACACAAGAGTTTTATTTTTTTTTAAACAACCAAGTCGCAGTTTGAGAGCTCAATGTGTGCTCTTAATGTTAGAGTC
>CM042162.1:40756198-40826198 GCA_023376005.1 Doryteuthis pealeii | reverse complement strand
AGTAGGGGCCACCATAATCGGAAATTTAAGAGGTTTGAATTCAGAGTTTTCCTTCTCCTAGACTGGTTGTCTAACCAAGGTTAAAGAGTCCAATCTGCCCTACTATAATAAGGAATATATATATATATATATATATACTACCTTGAGACTGGAATCTCGAATCAAGCAGCACATACCCTACAACATCCGTTCTGGCAACGTGGACTGTCCCATAGCAGCAGGCATAAATACTCCGTCCATCATTGGACAACATCTATTGAGAAATTCCACTTGCGCTCGGTCCTACCACCTAGCTATGTTTTCAGTCCTTTGCAGTTCCAACAGCGAACTACAACTGCAGATTCTCGAGTCCCTTTTCATCTCCCGCACTCAACCCCTCTTGTGCGTTCAGAAACAGTCCAAACAATTACTCCTTTTTGGCACTTCAAGCCTCAACTTATCTAACGGGGGGACTCGTAATTTTCGAACCCCCCTTGTGAGTTGTAAGTTTCGTAATTTTACGAATTCTCTTGTCTTATTGAGAAAAAAAAAACAATTTACCTTTTTTCTCATTGTTTTCTGACTATTCCGTTGTCTACAACAAAAAACTAAACTACATTACCATCTTTCAATGTAATTTTTTTTCTGAGGAACATTGAGCGAAAAAAAGAAAAAAAAAATCATTTCCGATTTTAAATCTAACTAGGGTACCCTTACTTTTCTTTTTAAGAAAAAAAAACAAAAACAACTTATTTTACAACATGCATATGCTTTTACGCGTCCTTTTTAAATTCTGTACTGCAAATAAACTTTTCATATATATATATATATATATATATATATATATATATATAATAATATATATATATATATATATATATATATATACAAATTTATATATATCCAATTTAAAGATTCACTGTATTTATACATACTGGATCATACAATAATAATACAGTGTATCTTAAAAATCACATAGAATCATCTCTTACTACCAAGTTTTGGATACCTCACATCAATATATATATATATATATATATTATATATTTGGGAGAATATGTGCTTAAATGAAGTCGAACCTATTTTTTGAAATTTAATTCATTAATAATTAATTAGGCGGGATTAAACTTACGAGACGTAAACAAACAGACGATGTTTGTGATATGGCTATTTTCAGCCGACAATATTTGTTTACGTCTCGTAAGTTCGTGTAGAGGTCACTTAAGAGGAATATAAATACTACTACTTAAAAAAGCGAAGAAAATCTTGCTGAGTCCGTTTGGTGTGTAGGTAAGACACTTGCCTGCTAATTTGACAGACAGGTTTCGAATCACACACGGAGCGGTCTTCGTATCTATAGCTCTGCTGATGAGGCCTAATAGGCCGAAATGTACATACAGAGATTGATTTTTCTCGATTTGTTTAGCCTTACATTTATATAGTTTAATCCCGCCTAATTAATTATTAATGAATTAAATTTCAAAAAATAGGTTCGACTTCATTTAAGCACATATTCTCCCAAATATTGTCGGCCCTCGGTAGCTACCAGTAAAGAGCGGTGTTTTTACTGATGAATACATACATCGATGTGGATATATTTTAGGATGACCAGAGAGTTCCAATTTGTAAACATCAGACGATCCTTGTTATATTACGCTAGGTGAAAGTCAATTCAATTCGCTCCTAGAGAGCTCTACCGGATTTTGGGAACATATATATATATTGTTTTCACGCATATATACAGAGAAAAGAGTACGCGCTAACCATCCATGGAGGTGTTTGATGTGTAATGGTTACCGTCAGGAGAAAAGAAAATGGAGAGACGAGTTCAAAACCTGGACTAAGCGGTTTGAATTTTACATATGACTAATGCCCTATTTCCATATTTTCCCTATAACTATGGGTAAATAGTAAGGTATATTGATTTCTGTAAGCGCGTGGTGTAATGGTTAAAGTCATGGGAAATGTACTCGTCGCCCCGAGTTCAAATCCTGGACGTGGTAATTGTATTTCACTTAGTGCTAATACCCTTGGGAAAGGTATGAATCCTACTCTCCCTAAAGCTATGGGTAAATAGTAGGGCAGACCGGGCTTTTAACCTTGGTTAGGCAACCGGTCTAGGAGAAGGAAAACTCTGAATTCAAACCTGTTAAACTCCGCTTAATAAATTGACTTTGTGCCGCATCCTGCTCGTGCGGAGGGGTTGGTAAATATATATAATATAATATATATATATATATATATATATAGAGAGAGAGAGAGAGAGAGAGAGAGAGAAAAGAGAAAGAATGAAAAGAACAACTACAACGACGTTTTTCCATTTTACATTCTTTCTTTCCAATGAAAATCAGTTTTAGGCATTTAATGCTACTTGACTCAAATAACGACAACAACAGTTGAAGGCAAATTTGCCCAGTAACAAATATTCGATACAAAACAGAAAATAATAGTGTTTTATTGTTTTTCTTTGCGTGAATTTTTAGTTACATGTGGTTTTTATTGTTACTTGAGGACCGAAACAACCGAATCATTTTTATGTGACTTTAAGTATCCTCCTACTGTGACAATCGACATTAAACAATTATTTCGAAAGCTTCTCTAAAGAGACACTTTGCGAGAGAAATAAAGATCCCGAGGTCGTTTACAATTGTAATCACCAATCGAATACAAACAAATACGCCCTATCAACGGGGCTTAGAATACGCTGTGTCGCCGGCAGTAGGGTAAAACCCCACACCACCAACACCCAAAAAAAGGAGAGAGAAATGTCCTGATTATTACACTAAGCTAGGTATACCCAAAATGAGGCTAAACTGCGTTTTTACAAAATGACTTTAGCCTAAAACCATTGAAAAAGATCACGTCGAAATTGACCAAAACAAATCCCTTTAAATGTATTAAAAATAAACTGCATATGTAATGATATTTTTCTAAGTCATACTTATAGCACCGGTTCCGTACAGAAAGTAATTTACCAAAAATCAGGGAAATTATCAGTGCTTATTTAACAATGAATGATCTTTATAATGCATTATTTATTTTATTTCAAAACTTTCTAATTTTTTTCAGGTCACTTAATTTTGACCCGCCCCCCTTATGTTGGGGGCGTAAATTTTTTTCAAGTTGGTCTTATAGTTTTCTAATTACAGTATAAATAAAGAGATAAAAGACCGAAGTTATGAATAGAAACAAAAAAAAATTACGGTGGCTTTTCTATGAGAAAATAAGTACCGAAAATCGAAAAATTAAATGTAAAAAAATAATAGATAATTAATTTTTTGGAGATTTCTTTTTTACTCATTTCGATAATTATCTAATTGGCAATCTATAAGACAATAATAAAAAATTATACATCGATATTTTTTCTGCTTAAAAAACATTTTTTTTCCACTCGGGTTTGATGTAATAAAATAAAATAAGGCTTGCATTAAATAGATATTTATTTTTAGAATCTAAAAATATAACATTTTAAACTTAACATCAGGCTTTCCATATTTTAAATGAATTTTATATATTAATTTTTCATAGCAAAAATACTAAATTAAAGTTTTGAAATAAAATAACTGATGCATTATATAATTCATTAATTGATAAATCAATACTGAAAATTTCATTAAAATCGAATAATTACCTGATTTTTTGGTAATGTTTTTTGCAATCGCGAATGTTACATTAAAATTGTAAACATTGCGCCTAAAATCATTGAAAAAGAGACAAAATGGCGGATCGCGTCAAAATTGACCAAAACAAATCCCTTTAAAAATAAACTGCATATGTAATGATATTTTTCTAAGTCATGCTTATAGCACCGGTTCCCGCTAGATCACCGAAGTTAAGGAGCGATGGACCTGTTCTATCCTTAATTAGGTGACCACTTAAGCAATAGCAGACACTGACATTTTCTAATGACCAGGAAATTATCCTGATGTCGTTGGGTGCAGATTAACTAAACAGATGTGTCATCAACAAATAACTACTGATAAAATAACCCGCGCTCGGAATATCGGTGGTATGAATACGACACCCACCTGATAGCGAAAAAAAAATCATTAGATATCAAGTGTAAAGGCGGGCGAGTGGGATTCGTGATGCTTTGGGGCAAGGTCGTTCTCGGGATTTGAATTAGCTACCAGGAGCAATTGCGTCTTAGCAAAACAACTGGCATGAAAACCCTGGCGACCGTATGCCAGAACAGCCTCTTAAATTAATAAAAGTTCGGACAATCTGACCTTAAGGCACCTCTTTTGCGATTTCGATTCGTGAGGACAGTTATTCCATTTATACTGTCAAAATCCGGTTAATTGTTTACAAACGATTTTTAGAGTTTTTTCTTAATCATAAAACTAACCCCTAACCTTAACCCCTAACCCTAACCCTAACCCCTAACAAACAACCGGATTTTTACGGTGTAAATGAAAAAAGTGTCCCTACGAGTCGAGATCGCAGAAGGGGTGCCTTAAGGTCATTTGGTCCAAGAGTTCTATAAATGTTGAGAAGCCTTGTTCTCTTTGTTCCCCCCCCCCATCACAAACCTGGCAACAATCACTCTCCAGTATTGATACCTATTTTTCCAGTGCAACACTATCAGGAGCATATCTCTGAAACTGAGCCATTCTGGAGCTACGTTCCAGCTATTCTTTTAGGGTTGTCTTTCTTAGCTTTTGTACAATTATATATTATTTACGAGGCTGTTTACATTTAACAGAGCGCTAATACATTTGGGAAAGGTGTGTATCCACTTCTCTCCCTCCATCTATAGGTAAATATTAGGGCAGACTGGGCTCTTTAAAATTGATTAGGCAACCAGTCTAGGAAAACTCTGAATTCAAGCCTGTTAAAATCCGCTTAAGAAATTGACTTTTCATCACACCCTGCCCGTGCGGAAGGGTTGGTGAATATATATTATATAATATATATATATATATATATATATATAATATATATATATATATATTCCAAAAATTCGGAGAAGAAATCTTCCTTACGACATTGGAGTTTTTTTTAAAACGTATCGCAGTTAGCAGAGCTCAATGTGTGCTCTTATTGTTAGAGTCACGGAGCAAATTTATAAGTAAAAATATAACAGAAGACTCAGATTTTTGGCTTTATAGCCTATTTGTCTAAACTTCCTGAAATAGGTTATAAAGCAAAAAATCTTAGTCTCTCTGTTATTTTTACTTATATATATATATATATATATATATATATATATATATATATATATATAGTAATTGGTAATTTGTTTGAAGCATTGTTAAGTATATTATTATATATTAATGATAGGAAGGCAATTACAATGAGTATAAAATAAAAACAAAAAGATATTTAGTTCTATCGATTTCAAAGTAACTTTATCTTCGTAAACTGTTTTCAGAAATGGACGCGTTTTTTTGTGTCGTTATTTTTTTTTATGTTATAAACACGCGTCTCGCGGGGTTCTTTTTATAACGCCACGAGGAAGGATCACGATAGCCGTTGTTCATTCAATTTAAATTTTATTCTTTTCATCTAGTTATATATTTATGCATTTATCTATTCATTTATTATTATTTATTTGTTTTATGTATATATATATGCGTATTATATACATACTATATATTCTATATACTATATATGAAATATGTATTTTAATTAATTATATATTCAGTGTTTAATTCTAACCTATTGTTTATACTAGGACCAAATAAAATTAAAGCTATTAATAAACTTTCTCTAATTCTGTAATTGCCTTCGTATCATTGATAATATATATATATATATATATATATATATATATATATATATATATATATGTGTAGTCGTGTAAATAATGACTACATTTACATATGTTCTTTTGCGAAAAAAAAGGTAGCGTTCTTCAATGTTTATCATAACAAAAGATTTCCGTCTATAAATAATGAAATACAAAATACATGTCCCTACTTGAAACAACAAACCTACGCAAAGCACTCTACTTTTTTAATTACAAAATCTATGCTATGTCGTCTCGTATTGATACAAATCTATAGAGACTGTAATTGGAGGAAATCTTACTTTTCTGGTTCTTTTAACTTGTTAACCCTATCACCTTGTTTCTCTTAATTTGTAACGCCTGCCCTTTATGTACCCTCTCTCTCTCTCTCTCTCTCTCTCTCTCTCTCTCTCTCACACCACACACACACACACACACACACACCACACACACGCACTGTCTCTGTTTCTCGGTATTACACACACACACAAAAAAACACACACACAGAGGCCGGTTAGCTCAGTCGGTAGAGCGTTTGATTAGAAATCACAAGGTTCCTAGTTCGATACCGACCCTCACCAACTTAGCGAATGAGGAGCACAGGGATCTGTGCGGTAAAGTAAGGAGCTGATGATAGGTGTGTCGCTTCACCTAAGATGCTAAAAATAATCTCCTTGGTCTAGCGCTATTGAAAAGGGGATAGACTCCCTCGCTGTACGACTCATACCGACATTAGGCCGGCCCGACAACTTTACTATATATATATATATAATGGACTAATGGACTCTCCCGTCGATTTTCGACGTATGAGGGTTCATACACACAATGAACTCCTACACAGGGATTTGTCTATAGTGGTGAAGGCTTGTGTTGGACCATCCACACTTTTTGACAGAGTCGATAAGAAAGAATTGGTGCATCAAAGGTTGCCACAAACCCAATCAACGACCGACCTCAGGAATTTTGAATTCAGAGTTATCCCTCTCCTAGACTGATTACCTACCCAAGGCTGAAGAGCCCAGTCTGCCCTACTATGTAACCCATAGCTGGAGGGAGAATATATGGATTCATACCTTTCCCAAGGGTATCAGCGCTATGTGAAATGCCAACAGCTTCGTCTAGGAATTGAACTCGAATCGACGAGTCCATTTTCCACGACTCTAACCACTAGCCCACGCGCCTCCATAGAATCCCTCGCTGTACGGCTCATACCGACATTAGGCCGGCCCGACAACTTTATTTTACTGTATATATATATATATAATATATATATATATATATATATATATATATATATAATTCATGTATGCATGTATGCATGTATATCACTAATCCAGCTTCCTAAACTGGCTCTTCAAGTATTTAAAGAACACTATTTTTTATATCCTGACTCTTGGTTGTTGTTGCTTTTTCCTAAACGCCTTGTGGACCAATGCCGTCACGGTATGAACTAGTTCCGTTACTACCACATATGTCTCCAGCCAGCTGCTCATTCGATGCCCTCTGTGCCCACGCTATGTTCCTCTGACCCGTAGAACTGGGATCGATGCAACTTGGTCGGAGTGTCTTTGTGACGGGTTAAGAAATTAGTGCAAATAAGATAACACACTTAACAACAATAACGGTTTTATTCATGTATATTGAATGAGTATGTTGTGCACACTAAGTCGGCTGGAAAATACACGATGAGGAGCTTTGTCTGACGTTGTGTTTTATGTGGAGGTAGTTCTTTATGGAATTATTCTTAGCGGCAAAGTCTATTTCTCCTAGTGGCAATTTTCTTATTTTAGCAATTCCCTGGGGGCCTGTGACACACTTCTGGGTTCTTATATGGTCAAGTGCAGGACTTTGAGTAGCAATGTAGCAGGAAGCAGCGGCAAAGGCTCTGAGTCGTAGCTATGAAACCAGCTTTCGATCTGATCTGTTTCGGGGTCTTCTTTAATGGGGTCCAGACCCCTGAACATTTGGCTCTGATTGGCCAGCCAATAGAAACGCCTGACTTCTGGCCTTACAGCGTTAACATCGGGGAGGAGTAGAAAAGCCCCCTGGGGTTGCGTCTGATCAAAATCGGCCAATCAAAATCATGACCCTGGGTGGCACATCTTGGGGAGGAGAAAAAACTCCAACCGACTTTTCTTTGATTGGTGAGCTACTTGATAATATTTTTATTATTGTTTAGTTGGCCTTGTGTCAGACATGGCTGGAATTTTCCTTTAAATTTCCCTCCCATAAGTCAGCACTGAGATGAACTTGTAATCCTGAATAAGTTAATGTTTTTATTTATCTAAATCAAAATGTAACATTGACCTTTTCAAGTTTCTTTGTTTAATCATTTTGTCCTTCGCCGACGCAAACTTTTGATTTGATTTTTGAAGGAACCCAGTAATTTGATTGTGGGTGCGATTTTTAATACTTATATTATCATTTGTTTTTGTTTTTGTTTTGTTTTACACTTACTTACAAAGGATTATAACTTAACTTTTAATAAATCATCCTGATTATTCTTAAGTATTTAATTTAATATCGCCAGTCAACCTTATAACACCATTATAGTGTTATAGCCTATATGCATCGATTATTTTTCCTCTTTATTTTCCTTCCAATTTTTTGTTCACTTGAGTCTTTACCCTAAACTTTAAAGAATGCCTCGTACTTTTTTAAAAACAAGCAGCACTTTATAAAACTGCAGATGCACGTCTATTTACCTCATATCTCACAAACCATCCAAGAAAGACGAAGAAGACATGTTGGACAATGCTGGGTAAGTAAGGAGGAATTCATGTGACGTTAACCGATGAACTCCTACACATGGACACACCAGTTCTGGCCGACCAGCAAAAAATTACATCCATCAGTTGTGTGCAAATATTAGATGCCCTGTAGAGGGCCTATCAATTGTGACGGCCAACAGGAAACGTTGACGAGAGAAAGAGAAAGATAGAGAGGGAGAGGGGAGATAAATAGAAGAGAATAAGAGAGGGAGAGAGAGAGAGAGAGAGAGTAAAAGGAATCTGTGCTGATGCACGCCTTGATGATTGTCACGATGTTACGTGTTATCATTTTTTTTTAAATCGAACCTTTTTTCTTGCAATTGTCACGGCAACATGTGTTTTAGAAAAAAAGAGCAGCAGATCGATCGTATTTTTGGAGAAAAAGCATCCTGGAAAAATGATAAATATACATGTTTTTTTAAAATCTTCAATTTCAAGAATATCAACTTGACAAAACTGTCTTTGAGTTTTAGCACAAAAATTAGGGGTATATATTATACACAAGAACTATATAATTAACTTTTGTTCCGGTCCCATGCCTCAACATATTCGGGACGGTATGATCTCGTGTTTTTATGCCGTTATAGAAAGACACCCTCTTAAATGTTTTTTTAATTTTTTTATTGTGAGCTTGTTTTTGCCATGTAGTTGTTGTATTTTTGTTGTGAATATATCTTTTACTGTGTAAATTGTTTTACGACATTATGTACACTTTATGAATTATTATTTTTAGTCAGTACAAAATTATAAAAAGTTAATTAAATAGAAAATTAAATTACCTTTAAGCACCCCTTTTTGATCTCGATTAAGAAAGGACATGTTTTTCATTTACACCGTCAATATCCGGTTGTTTGTTAAGGGTTAGGTTTAGGGGTTAGGTTTAGGGGTTAGGTTTAGGGGTTAGGTTAGGGGTTAGTTTTATAATTTAAAAAATCTAAAAATCGTCTGTTAAAACAACCGGGTATAGACAGTATAAATGAAAAACATCCTTTCTTGATCGAGATCAAAAAGGGGTGCCTAAAGGTCATATGATCCACTTTTTTAATAACTTTAACTGTTACAAATTCTTAAAAAGACCCTGCCTATTATACACCAGGATTTTTTTCAGAATTTATTTGTGCAACGTTTCGGGTACGTGTTATACATGAGTGCGTATTATACATAAATAATTACGTTAACTTCCTCTAATTCCGACTTTTTAGGCATTCGCTGTATTAAACTATTCTTACTAAATATAGAATGGTTGTAATTGAAATAAATAGAATTGTTAACATTCCTCTCTTCAAAATTAACTGTCATCGAATTTAAAATAATATGTATTTCTAAAAATAAGATTAAATTTAACTTATATAAATTCAGATCTTTAATGTACACTTTTATTTCAGATATTTTGAAGGACTTGATAAAAAACTGTGAATTTTACCGGACGAAAACTGATGATGTTATTATAAAACAGGGCGACACAGGAGATGCGTAAGTACATAATACAGTCATTTTGTGTCATTGTGAGTTTTTCACACCTTATTATTTTACGCTTATTATTATTTCACACCATTCGAGTTTTTCACACCTGCCGTAGCCGGTGGTTCACTGGAGGCTAAGTGACAGCATGTCTCCTCGGGTCTCCAGGACTCTTCTGAGTATTCCAACCGATCTCAACAGTACTGTAGTCTGGATGGTTTCGGTTCTTCCTCTGATTTCCAATTCATCTAGACTCTTTTCCATGGGCCCCGATTACAATTGGTACGACCTTCACCCTCATGTTCCACAGTTTTCTCAGTTCTCTGGCAAGTATCTGTCGATCTTTTCGCTCTCTTTCATTTTCATTCTGTGATCGACCGGGACGGCAAAATCCACGAGATGACAAGTCTTCCACGTCTTGTCAATCAAAACTAGGTCTGGTCTCCTGGCCGGGAATAGGTGATCTGTCTGTACCTCAAAGTCCCAGATAATTTTGTATGTCTCATCCTCCAGGAGAGATTCAGGTGTGTGTATATACCATTTAATTGAATGGTGAAAATTGAACTTCTTGCACAGTTCCGAGTGAATCACCTTTCCCACCCAGCCACGTCTAGTCTTGTACTCTCTTTGTGCGAGTTCAATGCATTCGCTTATTATGTGATTAACAGTTTTGTCTTTTCCCCCACACATTCTACACTTGCTATTCCGTTGTGTCTTATCTATTTTTGCTTTTATATAATTTGTCCTTACGGCATTGTCTTGTGCTGCAGTTATAAGAGATTCTGTTTCTCGTTTGAGGTTTCCCCTTCTTGGCCATGTCCATGTCTTCTGTTGTGCGATCTCTCCTGTGTTTCGCTTGAAGTGTCCATATAGTTGTTTTTCTTCCCATTTCAGCTTTCTTGTTTTTATTATATTTGTCCTCGTCCATATGTTGCGATTATTTTTCCTGGCTGCTGCTATTAGTCTTTCTTTGCTCTTTTTTGTATATTCATCGACTGCTCGAATTGCCGAATCTACACAATCTTTGATGCTCGTGAGACCTCTTCCTCCTTCCTTTCCTGATACATATAGTCTGTCTGTGTCGTCTCTCGGGTGTAATTCCTTGTCCATTGTCATAAGCTTCCTTGTTCTTTGGTTCAGCTGTCAGAACTCCTCACTTGTCCATTTTAGGAATGGTCCAGTGTATATTACAAGGTGTTTATGCCCTTGATGAGATTTTTGCTACAGAGTTTAGTTTCTATGAGGTTTCTCGTTCTCCTGAGGTACTCTTTCCTTCCCCTTTCTCTCAATTCAAACTAAGAGAAACAGTTATTTGTGTTTGGAGGTGCGTGGCGTAACGCTTATCATCAGGAGAAATAGACTTGACTACACAGATTCGAATAATATATATATATATATATATATATATATATATGTGTGTGTGTGTGTGTGTGTGTGTGTGTGTGTGTGTGTGCGTTTGTGTGTGTATATATATATATATATATATATATATTAACTTCTGCCATAAATTGATATATATATTCTTAAGTTTTTAATTTTGGGAATTAATACCAACGATTATACTTAGCAAAAAAAAATAAGCAAACAAAAAAAAAACAACAAAAAAAAACAAATATAAACTTACAATCAGATAAACATTTGAAATGGAAAATTTGAAGAGTTAATTTTTTGAAGTAAAGAACTCATTTTTTTCAGGTCGATACAATTTTTTGATGAAATTAGATCCTTAATTTAGTTGTTCTTGTTGGTGTTCTTGTTCTTAATTACTGGATTTAATTTTTTTGTCCTTGATTTTGTTTTTGATTTTCTCAAAACGTTATCGTCATTGCAAATTTAATATATACAGTGTAACGTCTTATATTTAAAAAAGCCCTGAACTGGAAAATTAAAAATGCTATTTTTTTTTCTTGGAAAACTTTCATTTTTGTTGTTGGTTTTTCTTTTTCTTTTTCGTTTTTAGATTTTTAGTATTGAATTATAAAGAAAAATCATGTTCTAAAATTAATTAAAAACTATTTTTGTATCTAATTAATTAATATTTTAAAATCTAATCATACGATCAGTTTAAGGTTCTGAAACTTTGTGATAAAAATGTATTTAGTAATCAAAAATGCAAAATTAAACAGACTTTCGGATTATATTCTAAATAGAATTCAGAGAGAGAGAGAGAGAGAGAGAGAGAGAGAGAGAGAGAGAGAGAGAGAGAGAGAGAGAGAGAGAGACTATTCGGTAAATCTCGACTAATGACGGCACAATTGTTCAGTTAAAGATATTAACAGTTGGACTATCAACACACGATTTGTTTCTAGCGGTGAACGAGCCAGACTTTGTGGATGAGCTGATAACTGAAAAATATTCTACCAATGAGCCACATATTTACTCAATCAACACTTTTCACGTTTTTAATTCAGACTCTTTCCTTCTCCGACATCGGATGTTAGAAAGCCCTGCCACAGCTTCTGTTTACCCATAGCTGGAGGGTGATGCTTTTCTAAAAGGTAATAGTGTGAATGGAAATGAAAATAGCCTCGTCCAGATTTCAAACAACCATTCAAATTGATACACTTATATACACACAGATACACATAAACAATCCTTAACGTTTAACGAGTATACATATTTACCAACCCCTCCGCACGAGCAGGATGTGACACAAGGTCAAATTCTTAAGCGGGGTTCAACAGGTTTGAATTCAGAGTTTTCCTTCTCCTAGACCGGTTGCCTAACCAAGGTTAAAGAGTACAGTCTGCCCTAATATTTACCCATAGCTGGAGGGAGAGTAGAATTCATACCTTTCCCAAGGGTATTAGCGCTAAGTGAAATGCAATTACCACGTCCAGGGTTTGAACTCGGGGCGACGAGTCCATTTCCTATGACTTTAACCATTACACCGCGCACTCCCTACGTTTAACGAGTATAAGCAATTCGAATAAAAAATTAGGAAGTCATTTTTTTGCTGAGACACATTTGTACAAAAAGCAGCAAAACAACACATTACCCTGTTCGTACTTCTAAGTAAATATTACTTTTGCAGTTGATTCCACTAGATACGATGAGAACATTGTATTCTTTTAATGAAGAAATAGTTCAGTAAAAATGTCTTTTGACAGCTACATTTGATAGCCTCAGAGAAATAAAATAGGATAACATCGATGTAATTAAGATAACAAAATATACTGTCAAACAAAGACCGTATTGTAACGTAGAGTAATTTTGATAAAAACTTGGAAACATTTGAAGGGGTAAAGACGTATATAAATATAATCTTTTCGTTCACCAACAAGGCAACGCACAAACATATACATACTGTTGCATTGTCGTAATAGAATCAAACATGAATTTTTAATGTTGATATTCTTATATGATAAGAATATTTTATTTGTAATCCATATACTGCATATCCTGTTGTGAATATAATTTATACGCGTAAGCTGTTAGACAGAGAGCAAACGTGGGACATGGTGGTGGTGGTTACTTGCCGGCATTTGAATTAACAAGGGTGCAGGGTCAAGTGAGTCCCTGCCTGGACATGATCAGGATTGTTTGAGGGAAAAAGAAAAAGAAAACTAAATAAAAGACGAATCTCATTGACGAACGTTGCAAATAAGTTGACGAAAGTCTACGGTTATGTTGGTCCGCCTTTTTCAGCTAAAAGCTACAGAAACTGACTTCAAAAGAAAAACAACAGATACGTTTGAATAAAGAATTAATTGACGGATTAGTTCTTTCTGCAATGAATCGGTTCCAGGAAATTCAATATATGTATATATATATATATATATATATATATATATATATATATATATATATATATATATATATATATATATATATATATATATATATATATATATATATATATATATATATATATATATATATATGTATATATATATATATATATATATATATATATGTATATATATATATATATATATATATATATATATATATATATATATATATATATATATATATATATATATATATATATATATATATATATATATATATATATATATATATATATATATATATATATATATATATATATATATATATATATATATATATATATATATATATATATATATATATATATATATATATATATATATATATATATATATATATATATATATATATATATATATATATATATATATATATATATATATATATATATATATATATATATATATATATATATATATATATATATATATATATATATATATATATATATATATATATATATATATATATATATATATATATATGGATATATATATATATATATATATATATATATATATATATATATATATATATATATATATATATTTAATTTTTTTAAAGCATTGTTTAAAAGTAAATATAATCCCCAGTTTTTTTTAAGGAAATAGCAATTTTCTTCTAACGAAAAGTTGGCAAGATTCTATTTTTCTACACAATCAAAATCGATGATATTAAAAATTATTTATTATTAAAATGTACAGCTATGAAACATAGCAACTAAGAATATATCTATGAATACAAAAATAAGTACACCACATGGCAATTTCTTTTAGCTACGGTGGTATTCAACCAAAGCTGTTTATATATATATATATATATATATATATATATATATATATATATATATATATATATATATATTAGATATAGATATAGATATAGATATAGATATATGGTGCTTCTGTGTTCGTGTAAGACCATTTCCTGTTTTGTTTCTTTTTTTATCATCATAGTTGAGTGTAGTAGCATTTGCCACTTTATCCTTGTGTTTTATCAGATGACTCGCCAGGCCAGCCCTAGGGAGACATACTCTTCCACATAAACTACATGCTGGAACTTCTCCACTTTGAATGTTGCTGGACTGAAAATTGTGCCCGCTTCAATTTTTAGTGTTTAATTCGGTTGGACTCAGATTCTTCCACAGACAGGTAGATGGTGGCTCTTCAGCCAGGTTTATTACAAGCTAGCTTCTCCCAGTCCTCTACAGCAATAGCAGTGTTCTTCAGAGTGTCCTGGAGGCAGTCCTTAAACCTCAATTTGCGTTTGCACTGACGACGTTTGTCAGTTGAGATTTCTCCGTAAAATAGTTGTTTTGGGATTCGGCAATCATTCATGCGAACTAGATGACCAGACCAGCAAAGACGTGATCTAAGCATTAAACTCTTAATACTAAGCAGGTGACATCTTTCTAGTATTGTGGTGTCTGGTGTAAATTACAACCATTCTATCCCTAAAATCCTGCGACGGCAATTCTGATGGAATCTCTCGAGTGTCCTGAGATGTCGTTTGTAATCAACCGAAGTCTCACAGGCGTACAAAAGGGCAGTGAGCACACACACTCTGTATACACCCAGTTTGGTGGAGATCTTAATGCCACGTTGGCTTCAAACCCTTTTCTCAAGCAAACCAAAGGATCTTGTTGCATCTGCAACTTAAGGGAAATTTCTCTATTTAAAGAGTTGTCCTGTGATAATGTGCTCCCAAGATAGACAAAATGATGGACAACTTTGAGGCATTCACCATATACAAAGATAGTGGGATCCACAAAGCATTTGTTCGGGGCAGGCTGATACATAATAACATGATAACAGTCCTTTTTATATTTATGGTTAATCCAAATGCTGTACATGCTTCGGAGAAGCAATCCATAAGATTCTGCATCTCATCATGTGTGTGTGTTACCAGGTCACAGTCATCTGCATATAGTAGCTCCCGCACAATGGCTGTGAACACTTTTGAACCTGCCTATAGACGTCTTATATTGAATATGTTACCAGATGAGCTGTAACGAACGTAAATCCCATTAATATTATTTTTTAATAGCAATCTTAAAGACGACTGCAAAAAATATTCCAAATAGTTGTGGTACGAGAACGCAGCCCTGTTTCACACCATTCATGACTGAGACAGGCTCTGCAAGGGTACCATTATATGAAGAGACCGAATAAGGGTAATAAATTGTGAAGGACAACCTAACTTCCCAAGAACCCTCCAGAGTGCGAGCCGAGAAGTTCAAATCAGTTGTGCTACGTCCAGAGCGGAAACCACATTGGGATTCTGGAAGAATAATTGGCGATATATGTTCTTCCAAGCGATTTAGAAGAATTCTCGCAAAAACCTTTCCAACAATGGAGAGCAAAGCAATTCCTCGATAGTTATCACATAGGCTTCTAGAACCCTTCTTGAACAAAGGAATGAGAAGTACATCTCTCCAATCCTAAGGCGCTCCATTTGTCCAAGCGTGTTATAATACTTCATGCAGCATGTCATTCAGTCTTGATCCACCACATTTAAGTAGTTCAGCAACTTTCCCCCGGTTCATTTAAGCAACATCCCTATCAACTTAATAAATTGTTGGTTGATTATCTCATCCTTAATGTGGAAGTGATTGAGTTGGTCTATGAAGCCATTAGATGGTCGATTCAAGAGGTCATTAAAGTGCTCACTCCAGCGGTCACGAATATATTCTGGTTTGGAAAGCAACCTAGAGCCACCCTTTGAGCGAAGTGGGGTGATTGAGGATGACCTCGGGCCATAGATTTCAGAAAGAAGACAATAGAAGGTTTTGAGGTCCGGAGAATCAGTAGCGTGTTGGATTTCAGCTGATTTGTCCTTCCACCATTGACCTTGAATTTCCCTCAAACATCTATGAACCTGAGCTTTTACTGTCTTGAACTTTAACTGAGCTGCATATATATATATATATATATATATATATATATATATATATATATATATATATATATATATATATATCTTTGGTTCACTGACTGCATAAAAAAATGAGATGCTTTCTGGAACTGCTGTCTTTTCTCCCTCTTTCTGGCTCTCTTTACTGTCGAGGCTACTCTCCTCTCCGCCTCACTCCTATCCGTGCCTTGGTTAACGACTGTCACTCAGGAATTAGCCTGCGTAGATGCAGATAATTTATTTATTTATCTATTTATTTATCTATTTGGTCTACGCCAATGTCCTTAGTGGACGGAAAGGTAACAATCATATATATATATATATATGTGTGTGTTTGTGTGTGTGTGTGTGAATTTATACAGAAAATGAGTATATATATATATAATATATATATATATATATATATATGAAAAGATTTGATCGAATACCATGGAATATTAATTCCTACTGCAACCACAAAAATAAACATGATACTCCCTCCAAGCTGAATAAAAAAACATTTTATTTCACTTCAGCTAACCGTTTTTCAGATATTTTATACATGGCTTGAAGATGATATAAAATATCGGAAACATGTGCAGCAGAAGTGAAATATTTTCCTCCCGTTGGACGCATAAGAACGCAATATATATATATATATATATATATATTATATATATATGTGTGTGTGTGTGTGTGTGTGTGTGTGTGTGTGTGTATAAAAGGATATGAAAACACACAATGCTGTTAAAAGGAAAATATTTTATATCATATTCATAGCTAATATTGAACAATATTTCAATTTATAAAAATCATCTTCAGAGCTTGTTTTTAATCCGGACTCATCGAGAGAGAAACAGAAAATAATCTAAATTCGAAATGAAAAAAATGATATTATAAAAAGCTTTTATCTATACTTATACTGTCGGATTCCTTAATCTGAACTTATATATATATATATATATATATTTGAGGTAAAGTAAAAGAAAAAGTGGACAAACAAATAGAAATAGGTGGGAAATATTTCGTTCTTCTTTACGTGAAGAACTTCATCAGTCTAACTTTAATCCGAATTCTCTCTAACTTCCCTTCCCCTCAATTTCACCACAAACTCACTTTCTCTTCTATAAATACAAATGTACGTAATTTGTTTTGAATAAAGTTAGACTGATGAAGTTCTTCGCGTAAAGAAGAACGAACTATTTCTCTCTTATTTCTACTTGTTTGAGTCATTATTTTTTGTCCACTTTTCCTTTTACTTTACCTCATACTGCCGGATTTTACTCCAACCCTCCTATCTTCATATATATATATATATATATATATATATATATATATATATATATATATATATATATATATATATAAACATTCATTCTTTAGATTTACATTTTTTGTTTTGTTGTTTTTTTGCACTTAGTTTATCCAATACGGTTATTTGTACTACAACTTCGGGTCAGAGTCGACCTGGAATTAATGTTGATAAATAGGTACACCATAAAACCCCTATTTTCAGAACTGGGGATTCACCATCAGAAGCAGTTTATTTTATATGATATGAAAACGTCCTCGTTTGAGTTTATTTTTGTACAATTCTGATCAGATAAGAATAAAGATCCGAAGTCGATGACTTTTATCACACACTGTATGTGTTTATGTCTGTGTGTGGTCAGACTATAATCAATCCATTGTGAATAAACTCTCTTGAATTGATTCCCATTTCAAGATTCTTACAATCGTTTCGTTGTTCTGACGAATCTTCTACTTGATCCAATACTACGAGGTAATTATATATGTTTTTTCACGATGTCACGAGTGGATTTAGATTTTAATCCTTTAATCTGTTTATAAACAGTTTAGGAAACCAAGCCCCGACTCACACGTACACTCAAACACTTTCTCTCACCCCTCCCTCTCTCTCTCTCTCTCTCTCTCTCTCTCTCTCTCTCTCTCTCGCCCACTCACTTTCTCTATCTGTAAGGCACTCATATACACATATATATGATCACACATTCTTACACACTGACAGTTCAAAAACATGCTCACATGCAATCATGCCAGCATAAACACACACATAAAAGGACTTACGCGCATACATGCACATAAAAATCACACTTCCATTCACACTTAATTCTCTCTCTCTCTCTCTCTCTCTCTCTCTCTCTCTCTCTCTCTCTCTCTCTCTCTCTCTCTCTCTCTCGGTAAGGCACTCCTATACATATATATATATATATGATCACACATTCTTACACACTGACAATTCAAAAACATGCTCACATGCAATCATGCCAGCATAAACACACACATAAAAGGACTTACGCGCATACATACACATAAAAATCACACTTCCATTCACACTTAATTCTCTCTCTCTCTCTCGCTCTCTCTCTCTCTCTCTCTCTCTCTCTCTCTCTCTCTCTCTCTCTCGGTAAGGCACTCCTATACATATATATATATGATCACACATTCTTACACACTGACAATTCAAAAACATGCTCACATGCAATAATGCCAGCATAAACACACACATAAACGGACATACGCGCACATATTATTATAAAAATCAGACTTCTATTCACACTGTTAATTCAGCGAATAAACTCATATGCATGCATGCATGCGAGCATACACACTTATACACACGTATTCCGTTCTACGTCAAGTTACCACACTGCAGTTTTTTTCAAAAGACTGAGTCGGACGGTTTTTATCTGAGTGACCAGGATGCGATAAGAGATTCCAAAAATAAACTCGATTTTAAATGTTTAATTAAAAGAAGGTGACAGAGTTGACTGATGATATTAAATCTTATTCCAACATAGTAATTCCTTTATTTGAACTTTTAAATAACCTCCAAGATAAACGGTATACCTGAGTATAAGTGTTTTGTACAGGGTCCGGCAGAATGATTTTTCAGGCTTAAAATTGTCACCACGAAGGCGTTTCATGTATTTACCCAACCCTCCACACGAACAGGAGGCGATACAATGTAAATTCTTAAGTGCAGTTTAACAAGATTGGATTTAGAGTTTTCCTTCTCTTAGACTGGTTACCATACCATGGTTACAGATATCGATATATACATTTACCAACCCCTCCGCACGAGCAGGATGCGACACAAGGTCGATTTCTTAAGCGGAGTTCATCAGGTTTTAATTCAGAGTTTTCCTTCTCCTAGACCGGTTGCCTAACCAAGGTTAAAGAGCCCAGTTTGCCCTACTATTTATCCATAGCTGGAGGGAGAGTAGGATTCATACCTTTCCCAAGGGTATTAGTGCAAAGTGAAATGCAATTGCCACATCCAGGATTTGAACTCGGGACGACGAGTACATATCCCATGACTTTAACCATTACGCCACGCGCTTACAGAAATCAATATACCTTACTATTTACCCATAGTTATAGGGAAACTATGGAAATAGGGAATTAGTAATACGTAAAATTCAAACCGCTTAGTCCAGGTTTTGAACTCGTCTCTCCATTTTCTTTTCTCCTGACGGTAACCATTACACATCAAACACCTCCATGGATGGTTAGCGCGTAAGTGCTATGTATTTGGGCTGTTAAGTATCTGGTCGGCATCCTTTGTTCGAGATTTAGTAAGTAAGTAAGCAAGCCAATAAGAATCCGGTGTTATAGTATTCTTTGTAAGTCCGACGTCCAAGATAATCCAAATGTCAATGACATAAGTTTAAGAATCAGACCTCTATATGTACACCAACAGCAGCAGCAGCACTGCCAGTGATTGGACAGTGGGAATCTTTCTCAGGTCACGTGACAGTCAACGAGTCTATATTTAGGAGTGACCATTTGCCTCATGCCTTATATCACAAACTTTCAACAAATCTGTCATAACATTTCAAATGGCCATCATTAGAAGGACATCTATGTAAGTTCTGAGATGATTTTTCCCAGTGTGTCTCATCTCACTATCTGGCTCAATCACCACATCTATCCCCTCGTGATGACTTCATCTGTTGATATCTGAAGGCTTAATTATTTAAATCTCGGTTGCTAAGATCTGACGAATTGAAATATTGAATTTTCCTGAAAATCGCAGCAATAACAGAGGCAATGATTAGGTGAGCTTTTCCGAAAATCAAGGTGGGGCTTCAGGGGTTTATGCAATTATCCAATCCCTTCTCCACGAACAGGGTGCAACACATGGTTAATTTTTACAGCTGGTTTTCAATTCAGAGTTTCTCTACTTTTACATTGGTTGACATACAAAGTTTAAAATGTGCGCCTGTCCTACAATTTACCCATAGATGGGGGAAGAGTTGAATTCCTGCCGTTACCAAGGGCGTTAGCACGAAAGGGAAAAGCAAACAGCCTTTTCTGCGATTTAAATTTGAGTTACCGTTTGTATTTCCTAAGACGATAACCGTTAAGATACGTCCTTTAGGGGTGTAGGTATTTACCCAACCATTTCACCACGCGTAGATTGTGACAATAGTTCGCAAGTATGGAGCACCTAGCGAGGATCGAACTCATTATTCAGTAGAAATTGATTTTCGAAACGTAGTTGCTAACCATCATAATGTGCAGAAGGGAATCTTGATTTATATAAGAGTGATTCATCTTTGAATCTGCCTGGAGGTTTGCAGAATTGAGAATGCGAATTCTGACATCGTCACCTGTTAACCAAAGCTGGATAAGTTAACCATGTCAAATCTCAGAATGAATTACAAACTCACAGTTATCTCTAGGCTGCAGGTTCAAGCCTGATCAGGAGCAGCAGTAACATAGAATATTAATTAACACAGCTTAACATCTGTACCCCAGCTATGGTTAGCGGAATGAGAACATTATACCCCCGTGGACTGAATGAAGGATTAGGTTCAAAGTTCCGTGATAGCTCCCGATTACGATAAGAAGTTTCTCGAGTTTGAGGATTTTTGATTTCGAAAAGAAGGTTCCCGAATTGACAAGAAATACATGAAGAAGGCCGAAGGTTACATCGGCTGAAACGATGTACATATAACAATAAAGATGAGGACAATAGTCCGAATAATCCAAATATTACTAAACTCACGAAACTTATAATATTTCGTTGCCACCTCGTCCCCGCGGTAATACAGGTGTTGTTTGTAGTAAAGTGTTTAAATTAGGTTTTGTATTATAAATAAACATATATAATAATTGTACACAAGTGGACATTATTGATTCAGTAAATAAGCAAGGTTTGTCATATGTGCATTAAGACTTGTAAGTCAACAGCTGGGTTGAAGAGTCACTTGAGAGCCGATGAACGGAGGCGCCTATCGTATAATGGTTATCGTCGTGGGAAATGGACACGGTGACAGGTGTTCAAATCCTGGATGAGACTGGTCGTATTTCACATTACTCTAATATCCCGGGGAAAGGTATGACTCAAACTATTCTCCCTCCGTAGAGGAGACGGTGCTCTTTAACCTTGGTATGTCAACCGGTCTAGGAGAAGGAAAACTCTGAATTCAACCTGGTTAATCATCGTTTGAAAATTACTATAAGTAACAGGGATAATTGTGGCTTAGCAGTAAGCCAATGCGAGTATGCCAATAACTATGTTTGTCGGACTTAATTTCCACAGCTCTCTATTGTATTTGTCTACTTTCTGTTAATACATTTTTCTACATTTGTTACCTGTCGTTTTGTTCTTATTTGACCCCTTAAAACCTCACAACAGTATGTATAGTCAGGTCGCCAAGTGCTGCTGGTACTATGTAACCCAGTACTACATGTTTCGTAATCGGATTTTTACGACTAAACCGGTTAAACCACCAAGGTTATCTGGTGAGGAGAGTGGCTAGACACCCTGCAGGACAAAAAACAAAGTGCAGAGGAGCCTTTTGCTCAACGGCCATCTATCTTATTACATACGCACGGACATAGAAATACCTGGATTAGTATCCAGGCGCGTAGAAAAACCATCGGGAGAGACGCAGCCCTCAGCCTTGTCAAGACAAGCGTCTAGGAGAAGGAAAACTGCTAGATACAACTTGCGGCGGGATTAGACCGTCGTGAGACAGGTTAGTTTTATCCTACCGATCGGCACGTGTGTTACATCGGCCGTGGCCACAGCTATCCCGTCCAGTACAAGAGGAACCGCGGGATCGGAGCAACGGTTCGCATGATCGCTCGAACGAGCGGCGGTGCCAAGCTGTCTCCACGTGATAATGGCTGAAAGCCTCTAAGCCGGAACCACGACCGGTGTCGCCACGGTACTACGAAAGGCGTCTCTTTTCGTTCCGCTGGAGCCTGCCATAGATGTCGAATTGTTCTTCTTTTTGGTCCAGTATTGCAGTTGGAGTGGGACTGGTTCTGTGCAAGACCTTTCCTCACTTAAAAAAGCTTTAGGCACAGGCATTGCTTGATATGCAATACATCCTTTCAATATAAATCACCAAGCAATGACAATACTTGAACGCGAGTTTGCAGCCATCATGTATGTATGTATGTATGTAAAAATAATGGCCATATCTCAATTGTTGGCATCCGTCCGTCTACTAAAGACGATGGCGTAGTTTCCACTTTTTTATCTGCAACTGCGTGAGTGGCTGAACAGACCAATTTTTGAATGGCAATCTCTGGTGCCGTGACTGCAAACAAATAGTGATGCGTGCTGGAGTTGTTGTCTCGCATTCCTTTTTGGCTCTCTTTTCTATGGCGGCTACTTTCCTCTCTTTTTCACTCCTTCTCGTTCATTGTTTCACAAGGAGGCCCCAGGTCGCATTGTCTTTTGCACAAGCCTCCCATGAGCTGGTGTCGATGTGGTATGTCTTCATATCCCTCTTGCAAACATCTTTAAAACGCAGGCGTGGTCTCCCTGCCGATCGGGTGCCCTTTACTAACTCCCCATATAGTTGGTCTTTGGGGATGCGGCCTCTGTCCATCCTCCTGACGTGACCAAGCCAACGCAGTTGTTTTACTAGCGATTCTAACGATTCTCATTTTCAGACATAAGTGTTGAAAAATGATTAAAAAAAGTATTTTATACCTTTATTCAATGAAATTATCTTTGTATTATTCATAATCTAAAATATTATGTTTCTAACATTTTCGCATGAAAATACATAATATGATTTTCATTCTGTATGGATGTCATGGATTATCTATTTTCAGTGACAGAAAAGTGAAATTATATCCTAAAGAATATTTAATTCTTTTTCTTTGCCAGAATGTATGCTATGCTTCGGGGCTCGGTGTCCATCTACATCATCTCAGATATTGAGGAAGACATTGGTCGCTACATTGACAGAGTTTGCTCTAAAGCCAAACTTGATAGAGCAAATCTTGGACAACACATATTTTCACAATGTAAGTAAAATTGATTGTTTATGAATCTTATTATAATGGATATTGAGTGTTTGTCTGTCCGTAACTGAAACTATATCCCTACTCAAGCCCCAATTCCCTTAGTTATTTACGGCACATTCTCCATGATTTTATTTTTTATTTAAACCTTAATTATTAATAAAATTGTTTTACATTATTAATACTGTTGACCTTAACATGAAATTGAATTTATATATACAATAAAATAGCTGTTTAGAGTATAAACGGGAAAGCTAATTTGCATATTGATATTAAGAATTTGATTTTAATATATATATATATATATATATATATATATATATATATATATATATATGATTGGTATTATTGATTTCTGATTGTTTGGTTTTATCTTTTGTGAATATGTGCAAAAATCTCGAGGATAAATCTTAAAGAAATCCATTAGCAAAAAGAAATAACTGTAATTCCATTCTTTATTTTCTATTTTAACTAAATAGTTAAATTAGGAAAATTTAACTATGAAAGATGGGAGTGATGGAAGAGTAAGTTTCAATTGTTCTTTTTCTTTTTCGATTATAACCCATTCTGTTTAAAAAAAAAAATTATCTGCATTCTTATTTAGTTTCATTAGCCTTGATAATTTAATACAATATTTTATTACATTAAAACTTAAATACTATTTCGCTGAATGTTTGAGATGAGGCTTGATGATCAGTATTATCTGCGTTATTCGAACTATTGTTCCCATCTTTATTGTTATTTGTACAACGTTTCGGTCGATATGCCTTCCGGTCTTCTTCAGGTATTTCTTGTCGGGCCCATGAACCTTCTCGAACTCTGGAACCTTCTTTCCTGACTCGGGAACCTTCTTGTCGTAATCGGGAGCCATCACGGAACTTTGAACCTAGCCCTTTATTTAGTCCACGGGGGTATCCTGTTCTCATTCCGCTAACCATAGCTGGGGTAGGAGTTGTGTTAATTATTTCTCTATGTTACTGCCTCTACTTAGGATTGAGCCCGGAATCCAGAAATAACTGTCACTTAGAACTGTCTTAACCTAACTACCTTATGCACTAGGCCATGTGCCCAATTGGAGAAGGTTCCCAAGTCCGACAAGAAATACTTGAAGAAGACCGGAGGGCATATCGGCTGAAACGTTGTAAAAATAACAATGAAGATGGGGACAATAGTCCGAATAACGCAGATAATACTAAAACTTAAATACCTGCATCCGGAGGGTGCATATATTTACTAGTAATAATAAAATAACTTAAAACCAAATGTGCATCTGTTGTTGTATTTAAACGTATCGAAGTTATAACATTAATTTTCTAATTCTAAATGTTAAATTATCTATTTTTTGAATTTTGAATTCAAATGAATTTGTATCTACAGCTGAGTAATTTATATAATAAAGGTGCCTATATGTCTAGATATTAAGATTTCAACTTGATGGGCTCTTGATGTCCATATATTTAGATTTCATTTTGATGGGGTCCAGACGTCTAGATATTTAAATTTCATCTTACGACGATTCAATGACGATCTAATGGTTAATCAAAAAATAATTATGAAACTGGTGTAGATAGTTTTAAAAAATTGGATTTTAGCGAAACACATAGTTATTCAAGTTGAGCACCCTGAATGTTTATCTCAAGTGTAATTTTTAATTAAGTATTGACTATTAAAAGAAACACGATAGTACAATTTCGCACCATCTCAATGAGGATTCGGCTAATAGAAAACTCACAGGAATAGGCTAACCATTAACTAATGGCGTGTTATATAATAACCCTAGACGGGTTAACATGTCGTTAAAATAAAACAATCAATCAAAAAAGAAAATGTTAAATCAGGGAATGAACATAGATGATTTTTCTCACCAATGTATCTATCTTTTTTCCGATCATCGGGATCAAATGGCGACGTTTTTGAGACCGCCATGGATATTAATATCAGTCTACATACTTTTTAACACACCTCAAAATGTCGATTATGAAGCTATAGAAATTTTTAAAAGATGTTTTAAACAATTGGGTTAATCTTCAAAATATAATTACTTTGACATTTGTGGAAACAATAAATGTTAATTCCCGAAGGAAATGTCTATTAATTTACATATATAATAGAATTATTTTAAATCAAGTAGTCAAAGATAACGATGTAATGTTATTTAAAAAATGAATAATTCAATAACATTAAATTCATTGTCGTTATGTTTGAGAAATTCATTTAACATATTAGATATATCTTAGATAACTGGTTTCGTTTCGTTTTTTGTTTAATGGCATATCAATCTTCGGGGGTTATCTAACACCAAAGCCATCCTTAGTATTTTTTGGATTATTCAGACAATTGTCCTAATCTTTAATATTATCTGTACAACGTTTCGGCCGATGTGCCCCCGAACTTCTTCAGGTATTTCTTGTCGGACTTGGAGCCTTCGTTGTATAGATAACAATAAAGATGATGACAAAAGTCCGAATAATCCAAATAATACTAATTATCAAGCCTCATCTCAAAATTTCAGAGAAAAAGTAATTCTTGTTTCTACAAGGATGGCGTTAGTGTGAAATAACCCACGAACAGTAGTGGTGATATTTAACACATAACGTGAGGGGTTTCATACATTTGCAAAGTGTATTAGTCCGAAAATGAACGTAATTCCGTGACTGGAGTTCGAACCCGCTTACGACAATGTCGTAGCCCAGCTCCTGTGTATCGTGCATATGTTCAGGCCGGAATATCAGAGTCAGGGTATATAACAAGATAGCGCTGAGGCCAAAATAATGAGCTAAGTGTATAAACTAACATCCAGTCTATGGGTTTAAAGGGCTAATACATATTTATTTTTTTATCTTTATATAATCTCCGGCGACTTCTCATTTTCGAATTTCTCTTGTACGTTTTTTCTCCGCTTCTCTCTTTTAATTTCTCCTATTTACCTCTCTATTTGGTCCCCTCTCTCTCTCTCTCTCTCTCTCCCTCCCCACCTCTCTCTCTCTCTCCCTCTCTCTCTCTCTCTCTCCCTCTCTCTCTCTTGCAGAAGTGCATACACGCATGCGCACATGCTCACCTACACCCTCCAGGCTAGCAGCTGGTGACGGATTCAATCAAAATGATCTTCTTATTGAAACGACCGTACGCAAATATCTGCCCGCAGGTCTGCACAAATATACGCCGGTTTGCCAACCCGACTTCGCCACGTCCCACAAAGTGTGGGTCATGTGACACACTGAAAATGCCGGTGCTAATTAAGCTGTCTGTTTATGAAGACAACATTAGTTTGAGCTTGCGATTAAGAGCAACCATGAATATTACCCGGTATGCGCCGCTGTAATTTCTCCAGTAACTTGATAGCCGCGTGTTTCTTAGCGATGTCTCAATAAACAAATAAAACAATGAATAAACAGAAACTAGTACAAATCCATCAGCTGTATTGCCAAAAAGAGGAAAAATGCAATCATTTGTCAAATGAATTAATTAATGTCAGAAATTTAGCTCTTCGAAGGAATATCAATTCTCTTCGGTTAGAAAGAAATAATGAAGTCATTTCTTGCCATTTCTTCTCACCAATTTTAATTGCTGTTGTCATTTTTTATTTCTGTTAAGAGGCATTGAACTTGAAAAAATAATAATTGATGGATTATGTCTTGTTGAATAACACTGGTTTACAAAAAAATAGTTTTTGTCTGAGGCAAGAATGTGAATAGGTGTTTTTTTTTACTAATTTGGGTGTGCTGAATTCAAATTTATAAACAGTTTTTCTCTATCACCGCTAGTTTTCCGTCTTTTAAATAGTCTCATTTTAGTATATACAGAGTATATACGTCCTTATTTCAACAGTTGCAGCAGCTTATTACAGATAAATCAGGATAGATAAAGAACATTGACGGAATAAATATACTTGGATGACACAATGTACACAATTCATAGTACATAGAAAAGTTAGAAGTAAAAAAAAAGTCACACAATATTAGAAATTAACTCTGAATGCATATACGCTTTTATGTACAGTATGTGTACAAAATGTACAGTATGCATATCTAAAAAACTAGAGCTGATGAGTAAAAACGGATTTCAAATCTTAATTCAGCACATCCAAATTAGGTTAAAACAGTTATTTTTGTGCTTGCCTCAATTTCTTTGTAAACCAGTGTAATTGGAAATCGTAAAGGAGTTATTAGGAAAATAACAAGTTCAAAGTTATGACTTTATGTATTTACCCAACCCATCTGCGCGAACAGGATATAATACAAGGTCAATTGTTTAAGCAGAGTTTAATAGATTCAGATTAAGTTTTCCTTTTCCTAGTCTTGTTGCCATACCAAGAGTAAATAGCCCAGTTTGCCCTACAATACAATTTCCTGATATGTTTATTTTTGAACAAGTAATACTTCATTGCGAAATAAACATTTCTAAATAATCTCCAAAACGGACACACTTTCTAAAAAATATTAGTTAAGTGGCAATTCAAGCTAAAGCGAAGACTCATTCTAATGAGGACTTAGTTTTTTCTTTTCTCTGTTAATGGGTTGGATCAGTGTGGGCGACAGGTTTCTCGTATTAGGGAATGGTACTCAATGGGCCATAGCTGGAGAGAGAATAATTGGATTCATACCTTTCCAAAGGGCATTTATGCTATTTGAAATGAAATTTGTCTCATCCAGGATTTGAATTCAGTTCACTGCGTCCATTCCGAACAACGATAACCATTACATAAGCCCCAATATAAATTCAGATTAATGACTGTAGATCAGTGTTACTGAAACAATCTGATCTCTTGGACAGAGGATTTTCTTTTTCAAGGACCATATAAGTAATATGCTTATATTTTGCTTCCATGAGGAGCATAGATCAACAGCCAATACCCCACTGCGTTGATATTGGGGTTTCGTTTCGAGTAGGGTTTTTTCTTGAGAAGAGTTTCTAATCACACATGACCTCATTTTGTTTTGAATTCATTTTCCTTCTCCTGTTGATGCATAATTCTAAAAGATCATTTTACATGACATAGTCCTGCACTCAAATCGGTGCATTGTTTAGCATTAATTAAATGGATAGGTCTGCGATTATACACCAATCAGAATGTGGCTTAGGCTTAATTGCAAAGCTTTTTTTAGTTTCACGGATGCGGTCACCTGATATTGTTGTTATTTACCAAGTTTTGCTAAGTCTCTATTTTGCGAAACCTCTGATTTTGATTAAAGTTTCTGATGTTCTTCAGTGTTTACCCCTCTGAGTTGTAAACAGACTGCTTGCTGTTTAATTTCAGGGATCTAAAGAGAACTGGTACTTTCAGCGTTACTTGATCGTAAGTCATGCGTTTGCCTGTTGTTGATGGCAATATGGCGTGTATTCTATACGAAGGAATTTTTCTTTTCTTTACCAGCATGTATTTATTAAATTCTTCAGGACTCTGTTCATTTAAATAATCAAAGATATTCAGTAAGAGACTTGAATACATAGGATACATTGAGGTTTGCTCTAAATGTAACTTTTTTTCCTCCCCAAAATGAAGAGTTCCATTCATATGAGGCTATAAGAAAAAGCCTTCTCTCTGTCCTTTCATTCGTTCGGTTTGGGGGGTGGGAGAACGAAGAACCAGATTGGAAGCTGAGAAGAAGAAAAATCCAAGGAGATGTCCAAGAAAGTCTCTCCAAGGAAAATCAAATCTTTCAAACGATCTTTGCAAAACGAGATTCAAGTTTCACGGTCGACAACAGTCCGGACGACCGACGAGAAATAAGGCTTTAAATCAGGCTTTCAATTTGACAATTGCTGTTAGAAATGAGATTATTTGACTTCACTTTGGACATAGATGCATTTTGACATCTGGAGAAAAAAAAAGAAAAATTAAATAAGAACACATATAAAAAGGAAAATAATCAGAAAGTGAGAATGAGCTAAAAAGAAAACCAAACAAGTTTTTTTTCAAAGACAAAATCTAAAAACACTATCAAGAATATGCACCCTCTGAGTGGAAGTATTTATGTTTACATGATCGTTATTCCCATTTATGCAGGATTTCAGGCTCGGGCGATAAACGTGTTCTCTGAGACTGAAATTACTTGTATTTATGAGTTCAAATCTTGTACGACACTCATAGCATTGGCAACTACAATTCTTTTTAACTAGTCATAAAATCATACTGTAGCTTGTTTTGTTTTTTGTTTTGTTTGTTTTGTTTTGTTTTACGGCATATCAACCTCAGTGGGTCATTTAATGCCGATAAAGTTTTGAAATAAATCAATTCTTAATGGATAATACAATTTTTTTATAAATGCATTTTTCTATTCGACCCATAGATGAGACCCTAACAGGTACTACCACTCCGGGTCAGAGTGGACCAGGGAGCAATGGCGATGAAGGGGTGCTCCACATTCCCCAAACCTCCAGAACTGGAACCTCACCATCAGATAGAGTTTAACGTCATTCCCAGGACATGTAGACCCGCAGCCACCGCCTTCTAGCACCCATATGATAAAAAGGGTTTGGGCTTGCCATAAGGGCAATAGGGTTGGGAAAATCATATAGGTGCTATGGCTTGACGTGATCAGCCGATTGATCGGAGGGGGCCTCTCCGAACGCCCGTTTAGCCCAAGATAGGGCCAAAGTGGAGTATTGCAAGTCATGAACTGCTCATCCACCTGGGCTCTATCCTTAAGCATCACGGGTCGCCACCCACGGCCAACACGTGGCCCCATTGGGGGAGTCTTACCCCTCTGCAGAGGTGCATTCTAACGCCCCAGCCGATAGGGCGGCATACTGTAGCGTGGCGTCATTTATTTGCAATTGAGTGATGATGTGCCATGTATAAATAATAGTTGTATGTTTATCTCATTTGATGTGCTACTTGGAGAAGCTCGAAGGTGGCTGTTGGATTTGATGTTGAGTGGGCTGGCAATTCTTTGACGTTTTGCGTTTGAAATAAACTTGGGATGTTGGAGGACATATTGGCTTGTGTCATTTATAGTTTTTACTAATAACACAAGGCGATTTATTTTTTCTCATGAGATTTTTATCTTCCCTCAAGTCTAATTGTCCTGAGTGAGAGACACGTCTCACTCCGTCAACGCATAGTCCCAAACTCACTTCACAATCTCACCTCTCACTCTTACTCTTCCAAACGTCGCCACGTGACATCTCTTGGCGTTGTGCTGACTCATCCTAAAAACTAATCTACACGTAATTCTTATATTCATGGCTCTTTCCAATCTCTATCTCCCTATGATATAACAATTCTTCCCACACGTCAATATAAATCTTAACACCCGAAACAAAATGTTAATTTGAGAAAAGGCGATTCTTCTTCTTCTTCTTCTTCTTCTTCTTCTTCTTCTTCTTCTTCTTCTTCTCTTCTTTCACCCACTTCTCATTCTTCTTTACTCTCCGTTCTTTTGTTCATAGATTGGCTGAAAGTGCGCCGACTATTGATATTATTCACAATTTAACTGCTAGCTCTGAAGGAGGGCTTCAAATCCGCCCAGGGAGTACAATCGTGGTATAATGGTTAGTAAGCTAGTCTATCAAATCCATTACTACTGAAAATCGATTTCGATCCTCGCTGGATTCCCCATACTTGCAGCTTTGGGTCACATAATACCCATGGCAAATGGGTTGGGTAAATATACCCCTCTCATATGATTATACCTCTAGCATCTGGACGGCAACAATTTTAAGGACAATACATTCTGCTCGACCATATATATATATATATATATAATATATATATATATATATATATAAATTAATGATTTTTCGGAAACAGTTATTCCAATAATTGATTCCCACATACATTGTCTCTTTATATTTCTTTCGCCTCCTGCAACGCATTGGTTGGCCTTTATGAATCATTAATCAAGTTTCCAGAGATTACGTAGGTCCGTTGAATTGGTAGACAAGTATCAGATTGCTAATATTTATTTCTCTAGTTCTTCCGACAATTAGAAATTGACATTCAGTAAATACAGTAAATAAAGTCGATCAAATCTCGCTCCTGTTTTCCACTGTATTTTTCTTTCTTTTCTTTTCCTTTTTCTTTTTCTTTCTTTCTTTCTTTCTTTCTTTCTTTCTTTCTTTCTTCTGATTCTTTGAAATGTTTCTCTTTAGAATATTTTATTATATCTTTCGCTATATTTTTTTTTCTCTTTCGCCGGTTCAGCCTCTTGCTTTTTCTTCACCTTCACACTCCCCCCCCATCAAAATCTCTTCTTCTTCTTCTTCTTCTTCTTCTTCTTCTTCTTCTTCTTCTTCTTCTTCTTCTTCTTCTTCTTCTTCTTCCTTCACCAGCTTCTCCTCATTCTTCTTAACTCTCCGCTCTTTTGTTCATATTCTTATGTCCCACCCCCCCCTTCAGTACTTTTCCCCCATACCTTTTCATTCGTCTTCGCTCTCCGTTCTTTTTTCATTTTCTTCTTCCTCTTTCCCTCCGGTACCTTCACCCACACCTCATTCTTCTTCGCTCTTCGTTCATTTGTTCCTATTCTTCCCCTCCTTCCCCTTCCTTTACTTCAACTTCCTTCCACGACTCTTCCTTATCATTCTTCTTCTCTCTGTTTTTTTCTTCATGATCATACTCTACTTTCTTTACATTATATTATCTTCGACTCACTGCACCTCCTTCTTTACTTTCTTTTAAATATTCTTTCTCTACTTCCCTCCGACTACTACATCTTAACCCCACTTCTTCTTCTTCTTCTTCTTCTTCTTCTTCTTCTTCTTCTTCTTCTTCTTCTTCTTCTTCTTCTTCTTCTTCTTCTTCTTCTTCTTCTTCTTCTTCTTCTTCTTCTTCTTCTTCTTCTTCTTCTTCTTCTTCTTCTTCTTCTTCTTCTTATATTATTATTTCTTTATCTGATTTAGCCTTCACATTTATCTTCTGTCTAATAGTGTCTTTTCCCCCGTCTTTCCAAATTTAATTTGATATTCTCACCCGTTTAAATAGTCTTTAGTTTAGTCCTCATTTTTACTTATTTACTTATTCTTCCTTCTTCCTATCGTTCACTCCCCCTTTCTCTTTCTATCCACATTCCTCTCCCCATTTCTGCATCCGTGTCGCTTGTTACGACTCAATTTTTCTCAAATAACAAATTACGTCACGTTCTCTTTCTTTTTTTCTTTTCTTTTTTCTTTTTTTCATTTTCAAAAAGAAACTACCTGCCTCTCTTTGCTTCCAAATACTTGAATGCTTAATTCAAATCACGAAGCGGTCACAGCGTGAAGAGAGTTTCCTGTGGACACTTGTCCACACACATCGTGTTGGGCTGTCAATTCCGAGGAAAAATTACCCGATTTTTTTTCTGTCGGCTAAGGACAGGTGTCAGGTCAAGTGCTTGTTCTGATTTCTTTGCGAAGTTCTGACGCCAAAGAAAATTGGTATTGCCTTCATTTTGCAAAAAACCTTCAATTACTTCTTCGGTAAAGAATATGCGCACATTTTTCATGGAAATGAATAAGTGTAATCAGGATAATGATATAGATTTATTCGCAATGCATATAAAAGGTTTTACAAGTAAATAAATGTAAAGTCGGCGGAGTGACCTATTATTGGTATTAGCCGGATATCGAGGGAATCTATTTCCTTTTCACTAGCGCTAGACCTCAGAGATTGTTTTTGAGTCTGAGGGTAAGCGCCACACTAACTATCAGCTCCCCACTTTACCACATAGATCTAAGCTGTGCTACTAATCAGCTGAGTTGGCGTGGTCCAGTATGGAAACCGCAACATTGTGTGTTCTAGGCGGCTGGTCTACCGACTGACCTAAACTGACTAAGCTTAATAAATACTAAGTACTGATTTGGAAAATGTTGTGTACTATTTAGGTCTTCCGCCAGCTCAAGAAATTTAATGATTTATGCAACTATAGAGAATGAAGATAGATTTAGATTTTGTTAAATAATTATGGCCAGATCTTACTATAAGCCTTAGGATTATTATTCTATAAAAATGAATACTCTGTCGGCAGGGCTTAGAATACGCTGACCGTACCCCCTATAGAGGGTTAAGCCCCCACCCTCGGTTTAGAAAAGCATGTGTACTACCTGTTAATAAGCCTTAATATATTTTGCAATTATAGACAGTAAAAGCCAATGTTGTTTTTATTCAAATAATTATGACTATCGCTTAAGATCAGGTGATCGTACCATTGCTTCAGTCATATGGAAAGCCGGACTCACAGCCAAGCTAAAATAGACAATTCTTCCAAGCCGTTGTCGTGTCAGTTCTGCTGTACGGCTGCACCACTTGGACCCTAACGAAGTGCATAGAAAATAAACTAGATGCTAGCTGCACAAGATTGCTGTGTGCGATCCAAAACAAAACGTGGAAACTAAACTAATAGCGCGATATGATGATGATCGTTTATGAACAGTCATAATTATTATCATGATGATGATGATAATAATTATGCGCGACATGATGATGATCGTTTATGAACAGTCATGTCGCGCTATTAGCACGGATATCCATGACAATCTCTCTTTAACTGTCCCTATCACTCAGTGTTCTCGGGAAGTTCTCTGCGCAGCATCCAGTAGCCGTACAGAGCTGGTCAATATACGTCTTTGCTGGCCGGCCCACACTGGCGTGCCCATGTGCTGGTTTCCACTGGAGGATGTCACTTATGAGTTCGTCTTTGCTTCTCCAGCAGCGTCCTGTAGATCTTCTCCGTCTTACTCTGATGGTTTGTGATATGTGTGGGACAAGTGCCCGTACAGCTGTTTTCTCGTGGAGTTTAGTTTCCACGTTTTGTTTAGGATCGCACACAGCATTCTTGTGCAGCTCGCATCTAGTTTATTCTCTATGCACTTCGTTAGGGTCCAAGTGGTGCAGCCGTATAGCAGCACTGACACGACAACGGCTTGGAAGAATTGTCTCTTTGAGCTGTGTCCGGCTTTCCATTGGACTGAAGCAATGGTACGATCATCTCATCTTAAGCGATAGTCATAATTATTTGAATAAAAACAACATTAGCTTGCCGTAAGCACGGATTAATTTCTCTCTCGCTATCGCACTTCGTAAGTCACCTGGTCGGCACCCATTGTTCTCACAGAGGCAAGGAATGTAAGCTTTTACTAGTCGGCTTACACTGGTATGTCCATGTGTTCAATATTATTTGAACGAGCACAATTTTCAACCTTTTTTAACAGATCATAAAAAAATAACTTTTTGTTTTGTTTATTTAAATACATATGACTAGTACATTATGCTAAATTATAATGCAACGATGACATTTTCTTCTTAATTCTCCTATAAGATAAATTAGATTATTTTCATTTACATTGTAGTGAAGGACAGAAGGTACTGCTTTTCATGGAGAACTGTTCACCGACAACAGAGTGGAAAGAGTAGTCTCCCTTGCCACGTGTACATGTAGAACGAAATTAATTATCAGTCATTCGGTCGGCCGTGTCTCGACTTACCCCAGACAACGTACACGCATATTTGCAAAGCATTGGCATTTATTGCTTGTACTTACTGTACAGATGTTGAAGAATACGAGAAATTTTTGTGATTTTTGTCGTGACAAAATATTAACTCAGGGTAAAAAAAAGGTTGCTCCGTATATGACACAAAACTGTATTCGGTTGTGAAATTCAAGTTCTGGAATTCTGAGAAGTGTGGAACCATCTATTTGGTGCTATTACTCCCAGGTTCACGTAGTGGGCGCGTTATAACTGTTATTATCATGAGAAATTTAAACAGCAACCTGGGTTCAAATCCTGGATAGGTTTGCTTGCATTTGTTTTTTTACATAGCACTAATACTTGGGAAAGGTTTGGTTTCTTTGACAGATAAACACTCGTGGGTTATTTAATGCCAAAGCCATTCCTGTAGAAGAACAGTAATGATTTTATTTAATCCATAGTTAGGGTATGAGTGGGTTCATCTCTTTCCCAAGGATATTAGTCCGAAATTGAACGTGACAGCGCGGCTGTGGTTTGAACTCGCTTACTACGATGTTGCAATCCATTACTTTAGTCTCTACGCCACCTGAACTCTCCACTTCTTGGGAAAGGTATGCATTGAAATATTCTCCCTCCAGCTATGGGTAAACAGTAGGACATACTGGATTTTTAACATTGGTTTGCTTAAACGGTCTAGTTGAAGGAAAACGCTCAATTCAAATCTGTGAAGCTCCGCTTAACAATCGACCTCCTATCGCATTATTATCGTCCGTTCGGCATGGTAGTACTTTTTAGAGCCCCTCTACGGGGTAAATAGATCTATTTTAGAATTTACTAGATATAAATACTAGATATAAATGTTTATGTGTGGGGTTGCATGAGGCAGTGATAGGCTGGTCGCAGTTCATATGACACTAATACCCTTGGGAAAGGTATGAATCCAACTATTTTCCCTCCAAGTATGGGTAAATAGTACCGCAGATAAGGTCCGTCAACCTTAGTACGGCAACTGGTCTAGGAAAGATAAACTCAGAATCCAAACCTGTTAAAACCCCACTTAAGAAATTGACCTTGTGTCACACCCTGCTCGTGCCGAAGAGTTGGTAAATACACACTTCCTGCTCGTACCGAGGAGTTGATAATAACACATATATCATATATAACTCTCTCTCTCTCTCTCTCTCTCTCTCTCTGTCTGTCTGTCTGTCTCTCTCTCTCTCTCTCTCTCTCTCTCTCTCTGTCTGTCTGTCTCTCTCTCTCTCTCTCTCTCTCTCTCTCTCTCTCTAAAAAAAAAAAAAAAAAAAGAACGAGAATAGAAATCGGATAATGTACTCTCCCTTTAATTTTGTATGCACATTCTCTTTGGCAGGTGAAGGCTTTGTGTTTGGTGACGTGGCCCTCATACGAGACTGCACCCGCACAGCATCTGTAGTGGCCGATGAACCATGCGATCTTCTTGTTGTGAATCGTGCTCTTTATAACCGGACGGTTCGAGAAGTGCTGAACCTAGAATGGCAAGAGAAAACAGATTTTGTTCAGAACAATCCACTGTTCAGTGATTGGTCATGGCGCCATCGAAAACAGTTGGTCATCTCCCTGCGAAAAGAATCCTACCAGTTTGGCAGCGTTGTGGCCAAACAGGGCCAGTGTGTCCAGAACATCTTCTTTGTGCTTAGGTAAAGGAAAACAAAGAACATTTCTTCATTATCTAAAATTAGCAACAAAACTTTTTCTTGATTTATTTAAAATATTTATATATTATTATTACTAGCAAATATATGCACCCTCCGGGTGCAAGTATTTTAGTTAAATTTTATAATAAAATATGATATTAAATTAGAAAGGCTAATGAAACTGAATAAGAATGTAGATAAAAAGATTTTGAACAGAGGGGGTATGATTGAAAAATAGAACAACTTTGAAACTAACTCTTCCATCATTTTCCGTTTCTCCCGTCTTTCATTGGTAAATTTTCCTAATTAAACTGTTTAGTTAAAATAGGAAGTAAAGAATAATATTACAGTTATTTCTTCTTGTTAAGGGATTTCTTTTAAGATTTATTGAAGAGATTTTTGCTCATATTCAATAAGATAAAACCAAACAATTAGAAATCAACAATACTAAGCATATATTAATTAAAATCAATTTTTTAAGATCAATATGCAAATTAGCCTTCCCATTTATACTGTAAACCTCTATTTTGTTGTATATATAAATACAATTGCATGTTATTAGTATGAAGATATGGTCAACAGTGTAAGTAATGTAAAACAATTTTAGTAATAATTGAGGTTTAAATAAAAAATAAAATCATGGAGAATATGATGTAAATAACTAAAGGAATTGTGACTTGTATAGTAATATAATTTCGGTTACAGACAGACAAACCCACAATCTCCATTATAATAAGATTATATTTTTAGGTAGAAATATTATAATTATTTTTATTAGGTAGAAATACTTGATATAAGTCATACTTTAGAGGATACAGTATCATTGAAGAATATATAAAAAGAGCACATGCAGCAGAAAATAATAATTATAACAGAAATAAATTAAGGACGAACCGAGAAACAACAATCATAAGATCTGCAAAACATCAATGGTAAGAAAAATAAATAGACACAAACTAAGAGAACTTCACAAAGGATTATCTGGCTACGAAACAGAAGCATGAAAAGGGAAATTGTATCTCTACTAATAACAGACAAAATTAATGCCATAAGGTCCAATAGTGTCAAAGCTAAAATACATAGATGAATAGAAAGTATAAGCTGTGCAGTTATAAATATGAAACAGTAAATCACTAATGGAATTGCAGAAAACTAGCACACAATTAATCCTTTTTCTTTCCCCACTTCTTTCTTTATTTTTACTTCTTTTTTTTTTTTTTTTTTTTCTTTTCTTTTCTTTTCTTTTCTTTCTTTTTTCTTTCTTTCTTTCTTCTTTTCTTCTTTCTTTCTTTCTTTTTTTTCTTTTCTTTTTCTTTCTTTCTCTTTTTCTTTCTTTTTCTTTCTGTCTTTCTTTTTTCTTTCTTCCTTTGTTCTTTCGTTCTTTATTTTATTCTTTCTTTCTTTCTTTCTTTCTTTCTTTCTTTCTTTTCTCCTCTTTCTTTTTTCTTTTTTTTCTTTCTTTTTTTTCTTTTTTCTTTTTTCTTTTTTCTTTCAGCTTTTTCTCGATTATTCATTTATTTATTCTTCCTTTTTCTTGTTTATTCTTTCGCCATCTTTTTTTATTTATCCATTTTTCTTTTTTTTTTCTTTTATTCATTTTTCCTTTCTCTTTCTTTCTTCCGTTCTTTCTTTTCTTTTCTCCCTCTTTCTTTCTTTCTTTCTTTCTTTCATTTTAACTTATTTCTTCTCCTCTTTTCGTGTTTTTTTCTATTTTTTTTGTTTCATATCAAATACAAGGGCAGCCATGACTAGGTGGGAAGTATAATCATCTGGGAATTGTGTTACAGACAACCAATTCAAACCTTTTTAACAATTTTTTTTTTCTGGATCATATTCTCATGCCTTTAGGGTCATTATCATGTCACGCTTTTAGCACGGATATCCATGCATGACAATCTCTCACTAACCTTCTCTATCATTCATTGTCCTAAGGAGTAACCAGTATCCACGCAAAGTTGACCAATGTAGGTCCTTGCTGGGTGGCCCACATTAGTATGTCCATGTGTTGGCTTCCACAAGAGAATATCGTTTATGAGTTCGTCCTTGCTTCTCCAGCAGTGAACAGCATGTCTTGTCTGTCTCACTCGGATGATTTGTGAGATAGAGGGCAGGTGGCCGTACAGCTGCTTCCTTATTTTTCAAAGTATGCACCAAATTTTTTTTCTGGGTCATATTCTCATGCCTTTAGGGTCATTATCATGTCACGCATTTAGACGGATATCCATGACAATCTATCACTAATTTTCTCTATCATTCATTGTCCTAGGGAAGTCCTCTACGCAGTAACCAGTATCCACGCAAAGTTGGTCAATGTAGGTCCTTGCTGGGTGGCCCACATTAGCATGTCCATGTGTTGGCTTTCACAGGAGAATATCGTTTATGAGTTCGTCCTTGCTTCTCCAGCAGTGAACAGCATGTCATGTCTGTCTCACTCGGATGATTTGTGAGATAGAGGGCAGGTGGCCGTACAGCTGCTTCCTTATTTCTCAAAGTATGCACCGAAGCACAACGGCACGAGGTGCACCGTAAAAACACGTACACAGAAGCAGTGTAAAAGAAATGTCTTCTATTGTAGAAGAATATTTGGCATCTTTGAAAGAGAAAATGCTTATTTTAAACACAGAATGATATTATTGGTTTATTGATCGATTAATTTGAACGGCATGTTAATCGGTCTCAGGTTATTCTATGCCAGGGAATTATGGAATAACGTTGAGTACGTTCATATCATATAATTGTCTAGTTTTATCCCAGTGTTTTTTGACACACGGCCTGTTGGACTTATGTGGATATAAGGTGTGCTCCAATTCCCACCCTAGATTTATAGACTGAGCGGGGTCACGTGGTTTATTCCTTAGCCAATCACTAGTCATACTACGTGGCTGATACACTACTTAAACACTGATTCTTTCACAGTATACTTGCGACCATTGACGAAGGAACTTACAATACTCAGGATTCTTTACCCGAGAGGATTAACAAAGGATTTCTGTTGGACAAGCGCTCTTGCTTGAAGGCCAAATGATGGCCCATAAAAACATAATACGCCCCCCCCCCGTCAAATACGAATATGTTAAACAGGTTTATATGAAACTTAACGTGAGTATGACACAAACATTTCTCTGTTCGTGAGGCTTCGGTTCTAGATATTTGTGGAGAGTGAATTACTTCTCCAGTCTCACACTGGGCTAGCGTAGGGGTAACTACAATTTATGGGTCAAATAGATATGTTTGAACATTATTCGTATTCGATTGGATCGTGTATAAAACCTCTTATGAAACAACTACAAAAATATGAATATGACCATACAATAAACATGAAAGAGTTGACATGGTGGAAGAGCTGACATGCCGTTAAAATCAATCAATCTATTTTTTCAATGGCAATTTTCACGTGTAGCTGGTATATTTTTAACACATTAAAATTAATCTGTTATTTATTTTGTTGAAATGCTGAAGAGATAATGAAAATAGATAAATTTAAAAAACAAAACATTTCCCCGAAGAATATTGCGTGTACTTTGGGTGTTAAAATCAAATATTTGCTCATTGTAATTGAGAATAGATATTCTGGATGTCACTTATCTAAATTGAATCTCAAACAGATTTTAGAAAAAGGATACTCAGGGCGTTTTCCAATGTTTAAAACGTAAACATTCGTGTCCTGATGCAGGGAAACCGGGTGGCCATCCTGTAAAATAATCCCGTAAAAGAATAAACAGTTATTAGAAAAGTTGATATTTAGAGCAATACAAGTCAATTTCCGATTATCTATAGCTGCTAGATTCATATAAATACTAGATGACACCGGAATCTAACGTGTTTACTGTTGTACCGGCCGTTCCTACAGTGGAGAACATGCACCGGTTCTCACTATAAATAGTGAGACACCGAGTGGAAAGGGAGCACTGTTCCCGTTAACGACAAGCTAGTCGTACATGTACCATTAATTGTAAATACACTTGTCTTATTTTACCCCATCTCGACTTGACTTCTTTTTACTGTTGGGACTAACATCACAACATTTACCTTGTAACATCTGTGCTTGCAAGAGCATGAAAATGATATACGAGAAAGATAGATGTATGTTGTGAAGATATTTAAGTTATTACCGGTAAGAAATCATGAAAACAATTTAAATTCCTAAAATGATTCGTGTTACCTTAACAAGTCACATTGTGATTTTACTAGATATAACAGTTTAATATTATGTATTTACCCAACCTCTGTACGGGCAGGATGTGACACAAGGTCATTTTTTCAATTGGAATTTGAATTCAGAATGTTCCTTCTCTTATATCGGTTACCATGCGAAGATGAAATATCTCAGTCTGCCTTACTTCGTAACTATTATTTGAGGGGTTAAAATCCATTTCACCGACATTACTAGAGTTACTCTCACAGTGAAACTACTGCTGAAGTAATATAAGTTTCGTTTTTACCCTGCGCTAAATCAAGCTCTGAAACTTGATTGTAAGTGATATGAAAAGCCAATGTTTTGTATAATAGTGTTGTCGTATTGGTGCAGTTACACAAATAAAACCGTCTCACATAACATCGTCCCTACATTGTTTAGCTGGCCCTCTTAGAAATTGAAACCCCGTCCTACTCTTTCGAGTTTCCTGAAAAGTCATTCACTAGGAATATTTTTTAAGGGCAAGTAAGAACTAGCATAAACCCCATTAGGGATCCTGATAAAAATTCTTTAACCTATGATAAATATGTATATATTTTGTTCCAAGAAAGAGATACCACAAGGTTCCTAGTTCGATACCGGCCCTCGCTAACTCAGCGTATGAGTAACACAGGGATCTGTGTGGTAAAGTAAGGAGCTGATGGTAGGTGTGGCGCGCAACCTCAAATGCAAAAAAAACAATCTCCTTGGTCTAGCGCTAATGAAAAGGGGATGGACTCCCTTGCTGATTAGCTGATACCAACTTTAGACCGCCTCGACGACTTTACTTTTTTTTAATTAAATAAACAAATTTTGAAAGAAGATCATATTAAATTTTGCCTATGGAATATGTGTGATGTCTAAACATAGCCTGACACAATTGGAGGCCCAAGCTATGTCTAAAACTTGTTTAAAATTCCGTCGGCATTCCCCTTTTGGTGTGCCTCAAGCACCACGCAATAAACCTGGCCCAGCTCCTTTTAGACGGGGAGACAGGTGCTGCCTGGGGTCCTCTGGAATGGAGCGAGAAGCTTTTTTGGTTTCTGGACATAGATACTACACTTTGATCTTCGGTCGGTCAGCTACTGTCAAAATAGTTATTTTCTGGCATTGCACCATGTCAGATAAACACAAAGACCAATTTACGTGGAAAGTCACTCACATACACTGACTAGTGTTAAAAATTGCGTGTATCCCATCGACATTCCTCTTTTGGGACATCTCAAGTACTAGGCAATAAACCCAGTCCTGGATTATCTAGAAGAGGTGTTGCCTGGGGGATTGTCCCTGGGATTCACACCAGTATCATATATCTTACCGGTACAATGGCCGAAGACACAGGGCCCAAAGGCCTGGTAAGCATATGCTGCTGTCGGAATATCTTCGACTAAAACTGAAGGCACCGTATGGCAAACTATATTCACCTATACGAGCACGTGATAGGTTGCGTTGGTTAAACCATGTGGTGGTACAAAGTACTAACTCATGAAGAACTGGGAAGAGTTCCACTAATTGACTGATTTTGTTTAATTATTGAATTATATCAATATATCGCTTGTCCAGTAACAATAAATACGTAAATTAGTACTTTTCTTCATTAATAACATATCAAGGTGTATACAAAATTCCAATGCTGAATAGCATCTCGTTTCTGAGTTATAAGACTATACGTACGTACCACGACCTTAATTTATATGTATATATATATATATATATATATATATATATATATATATATATATATATATATATATATATAACAAGAAACAGTTATAATAGATGGCCGTTGCTTTGTCCTTGGTCTGCTTCATTTTTTACAATATTTCGAGTGGCTTCTACCTTTTATAAAGCTTTGTGTATAGACAACTGAGTGTACTAGGAAAATTAGATAAGATAAACATGAAAAAAAATGGAAACGAGAAGGGTTTGTCATTTTTTTTAAAATCTTGTTTCAAAATCGTGTGACGTATCCCATATGAAATTGATCATGGTATTTTCTAAATCCAGCTTGACCTAGGAACGTAAAAGTCATGCGGAACGTAATTAAAAATAAAATAAATAAAAATAAAATACATGAAAAATTCACATAAGTTCCCTCACTAAGTCTTAGCTTGAATGTGATGGAATCTTTCTTGTAGTCAAATATTTTTGGTTTAATTCTACTTTTCCGGCATATACACATTTGCATTTATGCAGATTTTTATGCGTGTATTTCCATTCTCTATGTATACATACACATACTTAGGATAATTAATAATGATCTCCTCCTTGGCGTCACATATCAGTTAAGCGGTCTGCTGGTTGGTAGTGTTTAATATTTTTTGTTGTCTTGTGTATGGGATTTTATATCTTCAGTAGAATTGGGGTGGAACGTTCCCTCTTGTTGTGCCTAGCGTTTGTCTTTTGATTATAATGTTTGTGATAGGACATTATGAGCGGGATGTTTGAAAGTATTTTTAATGTATTTAATGTGCCTAGAGCCAGTGTTCAAACCTTTCTTGTTTCTTAGTTTAAGTATCCATATAATTTCTTGTTTCTAAGTTTAAGTATCCATATAATTTCTTTTTGTTGGTATTGTTGAAACGTGGCTGTCTATTAGAATACATTTAATGTTTTCAAGTGTGCCTCCTGTTTCGGTAAAATGTTTAGCTATCGGTGAGTAAGGTGATTTTTGCTGAATGGTTAGTTTGTGGTTGTTGAATCTGAATCTAAATGGTGTTTGGGTTTCTCCTATATATCCACTATTGTTGTATTTGACACAGAAGATTATATGATTTTGGTGATGTCATAGGTGAAGTGGGGGTTGGATTTCGATGTGTGTTTGAGGTATTGTAAAGGGGGAGTCCATCACTAGATTTTTCCATTCTAAACATCTGGGTTGTTTGAATTTTTAATTTCCCTTGAGTTGGGTATCAATGCAAAAAACGTCACCTGAAGATTGTTTGCAATTACGCATGCATGAAACCAAAATGGTTGTGACTGTTCCTTTGTCATCAAATAAATAGATATGTAAAACCTTTATATATTTATTTTATATATATATAAATATTTGGCCATGCCGACAAAAGGTATCTGCACGAACATAATCGGTTGTAGAAGGTACGACCCGTAAAATGTGATGGGACACACAAAACCTAGACCAGAAGACTAAACAGAGTTAATTAACATAAAGATAAGAACTTGTCATCTAGTGGATTTTACCGTTCCAGTGAACCATTGCGTAAAAATAAGAGACAGTGAAAAGTCGAATGCTGGAATATTGCCAAAGAGTTGAAAAGGCTGACAAACATGAAGATGACGTTGAAACCAATTTGATGTGCTTGGAAAAGGTGCATAAGTGATTGGAAAGGGGGGGGGGTAGAGGGATTGGATCTTAGAGGAAGAGTCAATACCATACACACCACAGAACTGTTGAGATCAGCAAGAATGACAGAAACTTACGTTCACACAGACTTCACGGGAAAAACACCAGTTAAAAGTTTGTAAAAAAACTCAAGATAATAATAATAATAATAATAATAATAATAATAATAATAATAATAATAATAATAATAATAGGTATCAACGTGATACCAATTGTAGTTGGAACGGTCCCAAACGGATTGGAAAATGGGTTGGTAAATCTGGACATCAGAGGAAAGATTGAGACCATCCAGAATATTGCACTGCTGCAATCTGCCAGAATACTCAGAAGAGTCCTGGAGACCTGAGGAGACTTGCTGTCACTCAGACTCCAGTGAAAGAACATCAGCTAATGCTGATGTGAAAACTCAAAAGGAGTGAATAATAATAATAATAATAATAATAATAATAATAATAATAATAATAATAATAATAAGAAGAAGAAGAAGAAGAAGAAGAAGAAGAAGAATTGTCAACCGGTAGATTTTGAAGTTCCAGCAGATCACAGGGTGTAGATGAAAGAAAACAAAAAGACAGACAAATATCTCCACCTCGCAAAAGAATTGAAAAATATTTGGAAAATATGAGGGTTAAAGTGATACCAATAGTAGTTGGGGCACTTAGAACGGTCCCGAAAAGCTTAGAAAAAAGACTAGAGGAACTGGGAATCAGAGGAAGAATTGAGATCATCCAGACAACAGCATTGTTGAAATCAGCTGGGATAATCCTGGATAACTGAGGAAACTTGTTGTCACCCAAACTCCAGTGAAAGATCATCCACTAACGCTGGTGTGAAAAACTAATAATAATAATAATAATAATAATAATAATAATAATAATAATAATAATAATAATAATAATATGTTCACTGAATTAAAAAATGAATTTACATCAATTGTTATGAAGTGCCAATAGATACAAATCTTCCTTCAAGAATTATAAAATACTAGAAGTGGCTACCCGGCGTCGCCTGGGGAGAGGAGGGATTTTTAAAATGTTAGTCTCGATCCATTATTACTTATCACAAGTTAGATCCTCACTGGATACCCCATAAAATCCCCACATAAATGTATAACAATATAGTACGAAATTTTAATTCAATAAATTACGATTTAAAAAGAAATACAATATAAAGGAGGCGATTAATTCAATCAATCAATATTATATTTCAATTACCTTCTGTTACTATACAAATTTTAATTTTTAAATATCTTCTCAAATATAGATAAAATCTACATTATTCTTGCTCAAATACCAAGCCCTGGTGATCATGAATGTATATACATATATATTTACTTTGTTATTAATTGTTTTATTTTCAAAGTTTCCTCCGGACATACACATATGCACAACTGTCCTTTATATATGTATAGATATCTTGTAATGTATGTCATGTATTTACTAATAGTTTTATTTTTTGTGTGTTTTCTTAGGGGAGAAATTGAAGTCAGTATGGATTTTTCACTACATTGTATTCAGCATCCAGAACTCTGGTCTGAAATTGAAGGAAGTTTTCCAGAATTAATATCAAGGTGAGTTGATGGATAGGACCAACTTAAAGTAAATACTTACTACAAGCTTGTCATTATAAGCTGTCGATTTAGTGGCTTTTTGTGTTTGTATATATCCAATCTGACATTTCCACGAATTCACCGTCAATAACTGTTACCGATTTCCAACGACTGTATCTGTTTATAGTAGGATTCAATATATATATATATATATATATATATATATATATATATATATATATATATATTATAATGAAGATTGTGTGTTTTTCCGTCTGTAACCGAAACTATATTACTAATCGAGTCACAATTAACATAGTTATTTACATCACATTCTCCATGATTTTATTTATATTGAAAACTCAATTATTAATAAAATTGCTTCACCTTTTTATTAGTGTTGTCCACATCTACATACAAATAACATGCACTTGTATTTATATATACAAAAAATAGCGGTTTGCAGTGTGAATGGGAAGGCTAATTTGCATATTGATATTAAAAATGTGATTTTATTAAATATGTGCTTAGTATTATTGATTTCTAATTGTTTGGTTTTATTTTAATGAATATAAGCAACAATCTCTTCAATGAATCTTAAATGAAATCCATTAACAAGAAAAAATAACTGTCATTTTATTCTTTATTTCCTAATTTAACTAAATAGTTAGATAAGTAAAATTCAGCAATGAAAGACCGGAGTGATGGAAGAGTAAGTTTCATTTCTATTTTTCTATTATACCCCCACTCTGTTACATATCTTTTTGTCTGCCTCTAATTTAATACGATATTTCATTACATTAAAACTTGAATACTTGCACCCGGAGGGTGCATATATTTGCTAGTATATATAAAGTTAACTTTATGTTTTGCTGTGAGTAATGTGTTACTCTAATCCAATCAGTTCTGTCGACTGGGGCTTTAAAATACACCGATTGCACCACTGCAGAGAGGTAAGATTTCCTCGATTGGGGCCAACTGTTGGCCGTGGGTGGCGACCCGTGAGGCTTAAGGATGGGACTCTGGTGGCTGAGCAGTCCATGACATGCAACACTCCATTTTTTCCCTAACTAATGCTATACATGCGGTGGGAGAGGCCCTCTCCGATCAATCGGCTGGTCACGTCAAGCCCTAACACCTATATGATTGCCCCGACACTAGTGTCCTTATGGCAAGCCCCAGTCCTTTTTATCATATGGGTGCTTGAATACGGTGGCTGAGGGTCTCCATGTCCTGTGAATGACGTTAAACTCTATCTGATAGTGAGGTTCCAGTTTTGGAGGTTTGGGGAATGTGGAGCACCCCTTTATCACCATTGCTCCCGGAGTGATGGTGCCTTTTAGCATCCTTTCCATGGATTAAATAGAAAAATGTGTTGTTTTTTTTTAATTGAGTATCCATTACGAATGAATTTATTTCAAAACTTTGTTTGTATTAAATGACCCACTGAGGTTGATATGCCATAAAACAAAACAAACCCTACTCTAATTTAATCATAATCAAGGTGTTGATGCTTATTTTACCACCATTTTCGGGGCTTAGAATAAGTGAACGGTATCCCTCCAAAAGAAAGAAAGTCCTGGGTATGATAGTAAACTGTCTCTGATAGTGTGGCTCCAATTGTACTATTTAGCTGAAGAGTGAGAATGATTCATAACTTTCTCGGGGTATTAATATTATGTGAAATGCAAACCGCCTCGTCTAGGATTTGAACTTGGATTTCCAACAACAATAATCATTACACTACGATACTATCTTCCAATGACCTTGTGTCACAATTTTAGGTACTTTACCGTAAATCTCCGCCTGTCATGCTAAGTTCGATATATGTATATCAATCCATCTGTCCATCATTAAAGGTGAATAAGTTTAATGTAAAATACTTTTAACTCAACTGAACGAGAGAATTTATTTTTAAGTAAACAAGAAAGTCATATGGGCAGAAAACAGAACAAAAGCTTTTATTTTCTAAAGAACTTCTAAATAATAAACGTCTTCATTTTTAAATCGATTCAAATTGAGTAATTTACTTTCATAGAATGATTACAATAACGTAACTTCATATGGAGAAGAATATACAAATATACTCAGTGGTGTGTTGACGTGAAAAGAAGAATAAAGAAAACATATATTAATAATGGAGATTCGCTTCCAGTTTGTGTCTGTAACAAAAATTACGTCACTGCTTACGTCACATTACCCAAAATAGTCAGAACATAGAATAAATACACTCAAAATTTGAACATGTAACATTAGACAGTCCTCATTGTTTTTTAAAACAAGTTTTAATAAATACATGACTGGTATTATATATCTATATATAGTTTGTTTTATTTTAATACATATTTAAAGTTTACATTTCAAATTGTTTTATTTTGTAATCCTTTAATGAATTTGATGATTTTACTTACTTAGGGTACAAACTCGCTGACATTGAATTTTTTACTCCCACCCCTCAGGCAATATGTTTCAAAAATGTAGGAGGGCGTTTTTTTATTTTGTACTAGTGTGTTGAATGAATTTAATGAATTGGGAGGAGAGAGATAATAATAATAAAAACAAAGAAAGAAAGCAAAGAAACGTGGACAAAGGAGAATACTGAAGTAGAGAAAGTTATAGCGAGAGGGAAATGAACATGAATGAAATTCAGATACACAGAGAGAGAGAGAGACAGACAGACAGACAGACAGACGGACAGAGAAAGAGAGAGACAGAGAGACAGAGAAAGAGAGAGAGAGAGAGAAAGTGGAGCAGAGGGAGAGAGAGAGAGAGAGAGGGGGGATTATATAGGTATTAACCCAACCTTTTCACCACGGGTAGGATGGCGCAAGGTCGCGTGTATGGTGTATCCATCGAGAATATCTGTAAGTCTAGCCTACTAACGATTAAATCAATGTGTATGTCTCCACATGTATAGAAAATTATTTACCAACACCATTACTGTCCTATACTCTATAGCCAAATTACAGATTATATCAAGAAATTAGTGCAAAATTCCGACCGAGAATCGCTTAACACTGCTTTGTTTTAATTCCCGTCTCAACAATGTCTGTTAAGACTTTAAAAACTTAACGTAAAGACGAACATTAGCAGAATTCGCAATACAATAAAACGTCGGGCCAGCCGTCCGACAACCCACACAATAGCTTATACAATGGAGTTTTGAATTTGGAACTGCCAATGCACCCTATTATGGTATCGGGTAACAACACCACATTAATCAAGGAATACAAGGGAAACATTATTTGCATATAACCTGCAAATGGGTGAATTTCAACAACTTTAATAAATTACTGCTTGCTGTTAAAGCGCCATAACGATCACTTTAAAGATCTGTAAATGCCTTTAGTTTATTTGCTGTTAGGAGAATATCTTGTATAACAGTTGTTTACGTAAGAAGAGGCCAGTGAACAAATTCAAAATAAAATGAAAGGACATTATAATACAATACACGAAAACAGCCAACACTAGTTATTTTTGTCTCGATCGCAATACTGTGTCTGATTCCTCATAATTTAGCCTCGTAACACACTTTATTTACAAAGAAATCGTATACTGAGGCTCGAAAGTTTATTAGGAAGAAGAGAGATACAAAACTGGTATACTGTTTTTTTTTCTTTTTCTTTTTAGCCTTCTTTGGCTAGTTTCAATCGCTGACCGATCCATGTCAATGAATACTCTCGTCTATTGCCTTTTGCTGTCTGCATTCACCGTAATTCTCCGGGCGCTTCATACTTGATTAACCCACTTACAAAAACAGTTAAAACTACAGCTTGTGTGAAGTTATTATATAAATAAACCACCATAAAATATAAATTTTATTTCCATCCTTAGTAAAATATTTTCCTAAATTCTCTGGTAATTTAATGGTTATTTTCTGAGATATTTGGAATTTATGAAAATATTTTGACTGAAGTTAGTATGCAGATTAAACTAATATTAGACCTCTGATATCTAACAAAAACTATTTTTTCTATTTGTTTATGATACATGTTGAAACAGGTGTAAAGTGAAGGATCTAAAAATATTGAAAACTGAAATTATCAAAGTTATTGAGTGAAGGTATGTCCAAAGTGGAGATATTAAATAATCTTTGCAGAGATTATCGAACGATAAAGAAGACTGTTGAAAATATAAATAAGTTGAGAACTTGAAACAAAGGAAAGGCTTTAAGAACTTGCTTCCTCAAAATGAACGTAAACTAAAGCGATTTATAGCTTAACAATCAATTCTAATCAGCGCTCAGATCTTTGAATTGAGATTGTCAAAAAGGAAAATTGTAGAATACTTTATGAAACGGGATCTGTACAATAATCTACTAGACAAACTCTTCTCACAAAAGCAAATATTTGAAAGCATCTGATTTAAACCAAGAAATATATGAAAACTGACTTGTAAAGGATTTTTCACAGATGAATTCCGAGTGATATTTTATGGATCTGATGAGTGAAGTGATTTTATTCTATTTAAATGTTACTACGGCTAAAAGAAAGCAATAAGGTAGTGTGATGATATAGGCTAGAATTGCTGAAAAAAACATAATTGAACCATTCAAAGACAATGAAGTAGTTAAACTAAACAGTGCTAACGATTTTCATGGACAAGATTTATTTACATGGTACTGTTCCCATTCTCGCTGTTTCAAAGTGAAGTCTATATTTCTGAATAACAATGCTCCTTTTCATGTATCAAGCTTACCAATGAATTCTTTGAGCATAAAATATTTACAGGAGAGAAGATAATGTAATGGCCTTCACCAAGTCCTGATCTGAATCCGATCAAAAGTATATGGTCAATTGTGAAAATGGGGTTATATGAGTGTGGCAAACAATATAACAGCAACGCACACGTATGCGGAGAAATTAAAACTACCATATCGGAAATCAAACCTATTAAAGTAAATAAATGACAAAATCAATGGATAATACATAACTGGCAGTTACTGAGAAGAAGGGTCACTACATTAAAATGTAAAGGATTCAAATTCTTATCATATATGTTGGCTGTTTGTTCTATGATAAGTGTTCTTCAATTTTTGAGGATTGTATTAACTTTTTTGAAGTCAAATGTGATCATTTTGTTTTGCCTAATAGATTCCAGATGTCAGTTTAATTTATAATACATCAATATATATATATATATATATATATATATATATATATATATATATATGTGTGTGTGTGTGTGTGTGTGTGTATATATATATATATATATGTATAGAGAGAGAGAGACAGAGACAGAGAGAGAGAGAGGGAGGGAGAGAGTAAACTATAGACACGTGTTTCGAGGTATCACCTCTCATCAGTATAGTTATACCATTTTTTAGCAGCTACCTCTGGCTGGGTTCGAGACCCGAACGAACTTACGCTCGCCAAACCTCTTACCCATACAGCCACAGTCAGCTGCCAAGTATAGCAGGCTATTTAATCGCTACATTTCTTAGCGGAAATGAACTTCATCTAGAGGTCTTAAACTTTGTAAACAAAGTGAGATTTAGCTGAACGCCGAATACGGTGAATTTGCAATAAAATCCCGCCTAAATAAAGTGCTCAACCGAAATTGGGAGCGTATAATAGAGTAAACTATAGACACGTGTTTCGAGGTATCACCTCTCATCAGTATAGTTATATATATACATAATACATCAGTCTCTATTGATACTTGATTGTTTTTTCCCCTGAATCATATTGCACTATCCGACCAAGGGATTTAACTTATCGACAAATAACTCTATATATTTTTTAGGAAAACCTTTTACTCATTTGGCCATTGTCAAGTGACATTTAGCCGTAAACCCAATGTCAATTGCTTGCCTCCTCCACTAATGTAGACTGTAGGTCTTTAGTCTCAGTTAATGACATATCCGTTTTTAATTAAAAACTCCATATCCTGTTCATGTTAGGCTTTTGAGAACCTTTATTAGAGCATAACATGCTGATCTTTTTCTATTAGCTTATCTTTCAGTAATGTCCTCTGTTAGTTGGATTTAATTGTGGGAGTCAATGATCCTAAATAATTTCCCTTCGTACATAGAAAATTATTTAGTAGAAGCGATTAACAAGCGATTTCACAAGGACGAATTAATTAGGAATAATTTACTGATACAACATTTTCTCTAAGCATGGGCAGCAGAATGAGAAAAATCAATTATTCAATCTAAAGGTTAATAACTACGACAGACACGTGAAAACAGCCGGATGGTACGATGACAGAATGGGTGATTTCCCTTGTCGTAGAGAATAACACGCTGGACTGCGACATCGTAGGAAGGGAGTTCGAAATCCAGTTGCGCTATTACGTTCCCTTTCGGACTAATACTCTTGACAATGTTTTAAACTCCTCGCCCCAACTATGATTAAAATAGTACCACTACTGTTCTTCTACAAGGGTGGTTTTGAAACTAAATGACCCGTGAAGATTGATATACCATTAAACAATAAAACCAACAAAACAATTTCGGAAACGTTCTGACTGCAACCATTAGGATTAGCTCGTTGTTTGCTTGGTTGGTTGGTTGGCTGGTTGGTTTTACACATCAACGTGTTTTAGGTTTTTTTCCTTGTTGATCTCCCTTTAGCAATTATTGTCTCCAATTACATACTATACAAAAAATCTAACTTCATAATCCTTTTAAACATGTAAAAACTGCCTGTTGAAATATAATATCAGTGTTTCAAGAGTAAATGTATGAATTTAGCTAAACATTATTTTAAACATTATCTGAAACAGATCTATTGGTTCCATAGTTGAGTTCATTCATTTTGGTTTCTTTTCGAGATTGCTATGGTATTTTAACTCTTCTTAGCGTTAATCTATTCGGACCATATTACATTTAGGCACCCCTTTTTGATCACAATTAAGAAAGGACATATTTTTTATTTACACCGTCAATATCCGGTTGCTGGTTAGGGTTATGGGATAGGGTTAGGAGTTAGTGGGGTTAGTTTTATAATTCTAAAAAAATCTAAAAATCGTCTGTTAAAACAACCGGATATTGACGGTGTAAATAAAAAAAAACACATACTTTCTTAATCGAGATTAAAAAGGGGTGCCTAAAGGTTATATGGTCATTCTATTCTTCTATAAGCGTTGATTCGGTCGTTGGGTCTATAATAGTCAGTAAGATTCTGGGAATTTCTAATCATCATCATCATCATCAGGTCTTCCTTGCAGCACAGATACACTATTCTCTCTCTCTCCCCATATTCACCTATCAGTAATCGCTCCCGGAAGGTCTTCCTCACATGTTATTGTGATAGAGAGCAAGTGGCCACAGAGTTGCACTTTTTAAAAGTATTGCTTCAAAGATTTGTTCAAGATAACATGCAGCATATTTGTGTATCTCTCATCTAGCTTCATTAGTGTCCAAATGGTGCAGCCATACAGTAGCAGTGATACGGCTACTGCTTGGACGAATTCCTGCTTTATCAGTACGTTCAGATTTCCATATGACTGATAATCTGTCTATAGCCATTCATGCTTTCCTCATACGTTTTATGTAAAAAAAAAATTTTTTTGCCTTCATGTTACCCCACCATTTGCTTGATTGAATTTCTCTTTTACCAATTTGATTTACATTGTGACTTTTAAATGATATACCGGTCGTTACTTTTGACAAAGCAGCGGTCGAAAGGGCCCTTAAGTTTCCATTTTCTCTTTTCTCTTTCGAAAAATAAAAAAATTGCTGATCAATAAAGTATATCGTTATTTTTCAAAATCTTATGTAAATGAAATAATGCAACCTCGGTTTGTGAAGCGGTCTACTAACTGAACTCAGTTTTATTTCACATAGAGGACATTTCCCATTGCCACCTTCGCTTTGCTATGCAACAGGCATCTCCACTCAGTTAAATTTTATTTGTAATGTCATTTATTTGTCGTTTCCACTTAATCCGTTTAAATGACAGTGATTGAACTGATCGGCATGTAAATCGATATATTTTAATTAAAGCTTTTATCCTATTGGCCAGTGTCCCGTGGGTCAGCTTCGTGACAATTAGCCTTAAAAGTAATGTCATTCGTTTACTTCTTTTAATAACGTAGAGAGTATGTCTTTATTCCCTATTAATGACATGACAGTTTTAATTAAACACCCTCGGGTCTTGTTCATTTCTGTGTTAGGCCTTTTAAAGAAAGGTTTATTAGAGCATAACATGTCTACTGATTCTTTTGATTACCTTACCGTTTACTCGTGTCCTCTGTTATTTTACCTTAATTCCAGGGGTTGAATACCCACTCATTATCCCCTCACGCAGTAGCAGAAAAACTATTTCACTAGGACAAATTACCTAGGAAAAATTTAATCATATATTATTTCCACTAATGGAGGCGCGTGGCTGAATGGTCAGAGTCGCAGGAAATCGACTCGTCAACACGAGTTCAATTCCTGGACGAAGCTGTTTGCATTTCACATGGCGCTAATACCCTTGGGAAAGGTATGAATCCAATTCTCCCTCCTGCTATGGGTAAATGGCAGGGCAGTCTGGACTCTTTAACCATGGCTAGGTAACCAGTATAGGAGAAGGAAAACTGAATTCAAACCTGTTAAACTCCTCTTAAGAAATTGACCTTGTGTCACATCCTGCTCGAACGGAGAGGGGTGGGTAAATATATATTTTATTTCCACTACACACGGATAGCAGGATGAGAACTAATTCCTGTCCATTAAATAAAAAGTTCAATTCGAAGTTTCCAAAATGTTGTTATATACAACAGACATATAAAGACAGCCGGATGTTACAATTGCAGAATAGGGTAGACCTCGTAGCGTAGTGGCTAACGTCCTGGACCGCCTTATCGTAGCAAACGAGTTCGAACTCTAGTCGCGTTATTACGATTACTTTCGGACTAATACCCTTCGGAAAGCTATTAATCTCTACATCCCCCAGCTATGAGTAAAATATTACCACAACTGTTTTTCTACAAGTGTAGCTTTGACATTAAATAAACCTCGAGGGTTAATGTGATATTAAACACAGAAAGCAGATAAAACAAAAACGTTACAATAATGTTCTGGCTGCAAGAATTATACTAGGATAGGAAGCGCGTGGTGTAATGGTTAAAGTCATAGGAAATGGACTCGTCGCTCCGAGTTCAAATCCTGAACGTGGTAATTGCATTTCACTTAGCGCTAATACCCTTGGGAAAGGTATGAATTCTACTCTCCCTCCAGCTATGGATAGATAGTAGGGCAGACTGGGTTCTTTAACCTTGGTTAGGCAACCGGTCTAGGAGAAGGAAAACTCTGAATTCAAACCTGTTAAACTCCGCTTAAGAAATCGACCTCGTGCGGAGGGGTCGGTAAATATATATACTAGGATACTAGTTTGATGGCTGGTTGGTTGGTTTTACATGTTAACCTGTTTAAGGTTATTTTATGTTGATGTCGGCAATTATTGTCTCCAATTACAGACGATACAAAAATCTTCTCAATCATTTCCTATTTAATTTAGTTAAAAATTACTTCAAAAATTATATGACAATAAAATCGACAACTTAAATTTTTACGAAAATAGGTAGACTTATAATGGGCATATCTCCCCCAATTCTCACCGGAATTCAATCATATTTTACTATGTTACGCATCGAAATCTATCAGAAAATCATATAAAATTGGCACTTTAATTTTTCACGAAGTTGGTCATTTTCTGACACTCTCAGGCCTCAAATATATCTATTTAACCCATTCATGGGTTGATTTACTTTGCTTCAATTGTAATGTTTTTTTGTATGTCAGATCTTATTGTCCAAATAACCAGTATTTGTACCAGCAATAAGTATAAGGTTACAAGTATCTATTCTTATTAAATAACAATCATCAATTTGTTTATACACAGTTTTATGCTTTCAAGTATTCCTATCAAATAATTTCAAATAAATATGTTCAATATATACATGTGATTCTAATAAGTACTGCCACAATGGATTAGAGGGTATATGTGAATAATAACAACGAATCGGTACTTATTACGCCCTAGAGCTTTGAAACTGGAGTCTCCTCACCGAATGCACATTAGTGTCATATCCAGGACATTGGTTTTTGGTGAGGTCTTTTCTCTCTGCAGCGGGTACAATTGGCAGATTTTAAGCTCCACCGACAAGACCATCATAGATGGGATCCAAACAGGTAACTCTTCAGGCCAGAGTAGACCAATGGGTAATGAAAACAAATGGGTGACTATACTCTCTACAGCTCAAGAACTTGAGACTCCATAGCAGATACAATTTATTGTCATACCCTGAATGAACACTAATTCGAGGACATCAATGTATGCTAATGATTTTTTTTATTGATACAAAGTAAAATTGTTTCTCTGAATGTTTGAGATGAGGCTTGAAGATTAGTATTATCTGCGTTATTCGGACTATTGTCCCTATCTTTATTGTTATTTGTACAACGTTTCGGCCGATATACCCTCCGGCCTTCTTCAGGTATTTCTTGTCGGACCCAGGAACCTTCTCGGACTCGGGAACCTACTTTTCGAACTCGGGAACTTTCTTGTCGTATTCGGGAGCCATCACGGAACTTTGAACCTAACCCTTTATTTATTCCACGGGGGTATCCAGTTCTCATTCCGCTAACCATAGGTATATCGACCGAAACGTTGTACAAATAACAATGAAGATGGGGACAATAGTCAGAATAACGCAGATAATACTAAAGTAAAATTATTTTAAATTATTGCTGTTTTTTTGTTGTTTTATTTGTTTTTTCCTGTTTCAAATTAATGCTGAATAATATTTACAGGCAAACTGGTTTGAGAAAAAGTAAATCTCGAAACGGACGTCAGGTTTCACGCTCAGGACCAAGAACAAAATCCTATACAGTTTGTCTCATCAGCGTCAATGAACATATCGGTAATATACATTTTGAAAAAAAAAATGTTGTCTGATTGTTAGATTGATTGATTTTAAGGCACGGCAATCTGTATAGAGCTTTGGGGATTACCTTCAGATTTACATTTTTGTTTCTTCGGAGTTTTATTTTATTTTATTTTATTTTTTGCATACGGTCCTATGAGATAAGAAAAAATTAAAAAAAACGTTTTCTAAGTGTTTGAGAAGCCACAAAAAATTGGGTAAAAATGTGCGGGAAGTAGCAAGTCCATCTGTTCAGGGAAAATAAAAATAAACGTCAGCATTGTCCGTGAAGTTGGCTCATGCACCGAACAAAACCCGGTCCTCACCCCTTTTAGTCGAGAGGTAAGGTGCTGCCTAAGGAGACGCCCCCTCCTGAGACTAGGTGAGATAAATATATCCCACGCTCACCGGATCAGAGGCCGAAGAACCCCGAACCAAAGCAATGTAGATCGTATATTTACGTGGAGGACTGGGAGAAGCTAGCTTGTAAGAGACCTGGCTGGAGAGCCACCATCTACCTGTCTGTGGAAGAATTTGTGTCCAACCGAATTAAACACCAAAAATTGAAGCGAGCTATTAGAAAGGGTAATTTTCAACCCAGCAACATTCAAAGTGGAGAAGTTCCAACAGTAGTTTATGTGGAAGAGTATGTCTCCAGGGCTGGCCTGGTGAGTCATCTGAGAAAACACAAGGATAGAGTGTCAAATGCTACTGGCACCCAACTATCATGATAAAAAAAAACAGGAAATGGTCTTACTCGAACACGAGTATTATTATTATTATTATTATTATTATTATTATTATTATTATTATTATTATTATTATTATTCGCAGTATCCTCAGATATTTGTATTTCATTTATTATAATTTGTTTAATTTATATTCATACATATTATTTTTCGTATTCTATAGGCTCCCTAGAAATGGTTATGGACATTGGGAAAACATTTAGAAACTACAGTGGTGGCCGGAGAAGTTGACCTTCTGGTTCTTGACAGAAAGCACTATGATCGTTTGCTGGTCAGACGGCATCCTCAGTCGGTTGAACGATTGAAGAAGGAACTGACCACTCGTCAACTGCTAGCCTCAGTCGCATGGGCTATCCATCAAATGCAGCTTTGATGAAATCTGACTATGAAGTTACTTAACGGTGGGGATCTGCTTGGTCTGCTGGCCCAATCTAAAAAAAGAAATCGCGCGCGAACGGCACAAGAAAAGCGGCAAGACACTGATATCGTAAGCAAGGTCAAAAAAAGATTGCAGCTCACCGACCAGGAAGATAATATCGAAATACCTTCACAAGACTCGAAAAAGACATTCCTTGAGCGACTAGAAGAGGAAATTGGGAGATTGATACGATGCGATCAAAGAGACTGGAACCGACAGTTTAGCAGTATGTCTTCTGCCTCTTCATTTTAGCCGGAAAGCGTTAATTTCTCATTAGAGTTATGAATATCATTCAACTCTAAATGAAAACCACTTTTATGACATTGCATACGCCCTTTTGTGACATTGTATTTATTAAACAATTTCAATCAAAGTGTTTACCACTTCTCAAACCTCTGAAACTGACACTACTCAAAAAGAAGAATTCAAAGCTGCGACAGCTTTTCTAACTACAAATAATATTGGTTTATATATATATATATATATTAATATATATATATATATATATTATTTATAAAAAAGAAGGTTCCGCAAAATGGATTGTGTTTTTTAAAAATAATTATTTTTCATCTTACATTTGCGACACGTGGTTTCAGATCTTCTGATATTTTCTTCAGGCACTAATTGACCATATGCCTGAAGAGATATCAGAAGACCTGAAACCGTGTCGCAAATGTAAGATAAAAATTAGAATTAAAAAAAAACACAATCCATTTTGCGAACCTNGAGATAAATATCTACTTTTTGAATTGGCGCATGATTGAAACTCGTTGCCAAGGGAGCTAACTACGTAATACTTATTTGACCTAAATATTGTATCGATAAGAGATATTTATTCACTTTGATTTCACATGTTTGAACAAAATTTCTCATGAAGATCTGGAATGTGAACCTCAGTCATATGTTTTGACCTATTTATTTATTTTTCTAATTACACACACAACACACACACACACACACCACATATATATATATATATATATATATATATATATATATATATATAATATACGGTAATTCAATCAATAAGGTTACCTTAGGGAAGTAAATGTCGTTGACCTCATAAGAACAGTATATTATCGTTGTATATGTAAAAAAAAAAGAAGTAAAATATTCGGGGTGGCCTAATGTCGGTATCAGTTATCAGCCAGACAGCGAGGGAGTCCATCCCCTTTTCACTAGCGCTATACCAAGGAGATTATTTTAGCGTCTGAGGTGGAACGCCACACCTACCATCAGCTCGTCACTTTACCACACAGATCCCCTTGCTACTTATATGCTGAGTTGGCGAGGGCCGGTATCGACCCAGAAACCTTGTGATTCCCATCCGAACACTCTACCGACTGAGCTGAACCGGCCTTTAAACCGACGTTTGATTTCTTATAATACATTAATGTATTCCGGTATACATTAATATTCTAATCTTCAAATCCTGGACGAGGCAGCTTGCATTTCACATGATACCCCTAGGACAGGTATACATCCAACTATTCTCTATCCAGCTGTGAGTAAATAGTAGGGCAGACTGGGCTCTTTAGCTGTATGACAACCGGTCAAGGATATAGAACACTCTGAATTTAAACCTGTTAAATTCCGTTTAAAATTGACCTTGTTTCACATCCTGCTCATGAGGAGGATTTGGTAAATCCATATATTAACACTGCGTATGCGGTAAAAACACATAAAGTCGAACTCGTATGAACAATAAGCATAGTCAGCGGAGTGGCCTATGTATCAGACAGACAGCAAGAGAGTCTTTCCCCTTGACCAGCGAGATTGTTTTTTTTTACTTTGAGGTGTAGCGCCACAACCAACATAATCTCTCAACTTTGGCGTGTAAATCCAAGCTGTACTACTCATGTGTGGAGTTGGCCAGGGTGGGTATCGAACCCTGAATCTTGGGATTCCCATTTAGCTAAATTGTTGTATACCCTTTCTTTACTGGCACTAATAATTATACTGTTGCATATCTCTTTCTTTAATTCTATTTCTTGGCCGTCTTTAGTATTCTGATCGTCTTTGGTATTTCTTCTATCATCTTGACTTGGTCTGGTATCTTCTAAGGTCTGGACTTTCTTGGGAACTTCGGGTCTGGTTTTCTGTTAGGGATTTCTCCTTATCAGAAGCCCTGTGTCATTGTTAGTTTTTAGTTAATAAACACAAGACTTCGATTTACTTTTGATCTTATTTTATTATTAAATCCCCACCAGACATCTGCTAACTAACATAGCGGGCGTATGCAGAGTGAGTCACAGCTCGGCAGTACATCTTCACTGCCTGACGTCAAACTGCAAACTGGGGACGGAACAGGTCCCACGTGACTTCACGTATTTTGGCGGGCTTCTGTAATTTTCCATTGAAGGACGCGGCCATGGTATGAAAAGGGTCATCCCCTCAGAATTACAGGGGACCGACAATAATCTTATGCAACCGCATAGATTATGTAACAAAATTACCCACCTTAAACATTTGTGATATGAAAAATATATACATTAACAATATGCAAGTATATTTACATTAACAGATTACTATGTCCTAAACTGTAAATTACACGTAATGTTCTTAGAATAAACAAAGCTGTTTGGCAATACAGAGGGTAATATAAAAGGATTATCTCCCTTACGTTTGAGGGTTTTCATCACCGCTAGGTGGCAATATGATTTATCTCACTGGAGAAAGAGATAAGAAAAGGTGTTGATTCAAGCAAAGTCACGATCGAGGATAAGTGTCTCGTTTCTGACGTGATCAACGGACACGAGATGTGAGAAGCGATGTCTCATGAGATCTCAGGAGACTCACCTCCAAACCAAGTTAAGACAACTCGTAGTCATCCTCAACCATAATAAATGCAATATTAGCAAGAATATGTTAATATACAAAATTATATTTTGTAAAACAATTGGAAAATTTTCTTTCAAAGCGGAAATAATTTTGGGAAAGTTGTTTTTAAATAAATCCTCGGAATCGAACATTCAAAAACATTTACTACAAATATTAAAAGGGCCGGTTTAGCTTAGTCGGTAGAGCGTTCGGCTAGAAACCGCAAGGTTCGTAGTTCGATACCGGTCCTAGCCAACTCAGCGTATGAGTAGCACAGGGATCTGTGCGGTAAAGTAAGGAGCAGATGGTAGGCGTGGCGCTCACCCACAGATACTAAAAAAAAATCTCCTTAGTCTAGCACTATTGGAAAGGGGATATACTCCCTCGCTGCCTGGCTGATACTGATATTAGGCCGCCCTGGCGACGACGAGAAATTACTACCGGCTTTTGGGTTTTACTTTTAATGTAGAAAATACAAATCTGTTATTTATCTATACACATATAAAGGGCAATTGTTTGAATCTGTATGTTCGGATTCGAAAATAAAACAATTAACAACAAAATAAATATATATACACATTAAATATCACCAGGGCTAGGTTTTTGAGCAAAAGAGATTTGATTTATATTCGTGAAGATAATTAAATTATAAAATTTAAATGAATACAGCATGGATTTTTTTTTTTCATTTGATATTTTACAGTAGCTGGATCAATGCAAGGTATATTTTTTTACATTTGGATTTAAATGGGGCATTTCACGAGGATTCAACTCACGATTCAGTAATAATGGATCTGCGGGACTAACTTTAAAAATTTCCCTCTACCCAGGCGAAGCCAGGTAGCTGCTACTAGTCATTTATAATTACTAGCAAATATATGCACCCTCCGGGTGCAAGTATTTAAGTTTTAATGTAATAAAATATTGTATTAAATTAGAAAGGCTAATGAAACTAAATAAGAACACAGATAAAAGATTTGAAACATAGGAGGATAATAAAAGATTTGAAACAGAGGGAGTATAATAAAAAATGGAACAACTGAAACTTACTCTTCCATCACTCTCGTCTTTCATTGTTATTTTTTTCTAATTTAAGTATTTAGTTAAAAGAGGAAGTAAAGAATAAAAATGACAGTTATCTTTTCTTGTTAATGGATTTCATTTAAGATTCATTGAAGAGATTTTTGCTTATATTCATTAAAATAAAACCAAATAGTTAGAAATCAATAATACTATGCACATATTTATTAAATTCGATTTTTTAATATTAATATGCAAATTAGCCTTCCCGTTCACACTGTAAACTGCTATTTTTTGTATATATAAATATTATTGCATGTTTTCAGTATGTAGACATAGTATTAATAATGTAAGACACTTTTATTAATAATTGAGGTTTAGATAAAAATAAAATCATGGAGAATGTGATGTCAATAACTAAGAGAATTTTGACTTGAGTAGGAATATAGTTTCGGTTACAGACAGAAAAACACACAATCTCCATTATAATAAGTTTTCTATATAGATATTTTTTAAATATATATAATTTATATATGTAAAATTGTAACTAGGTACGAATATTGAGAAAAGGAAAAGAAGAGAAAATATGAATATTAGGTAAAGAAAAAAATAATAGAAAGATTAAGATGAAATCTTATCAATACATTGGCCAGATAGTATAAACAAAAATATAAAGACAATCATAAAACAAAAATACATACAAAGTAACATAGGAAACACCCCATTGAACGACAGTTAGTTTACCATTATTTCTGCAACAGAGATTGACCCTTACTTGATGTGCAACAATGAAGCCATGTAACAGACTAAGCTATATTTAGTCGTTTAGTTGGTTAGTAGGTTGGTTACTTTGTTTAATCTATCTATCTATCTATCTATCTATACATATATAAAGGGCAGTTGTGTGTATCTGTATGTCCGGAGGAAACTTCGAAAATAAAACAATTGACGACAAAGTAAATATATTTATACACATTAAATATCACCAGGGCTTGGTTTTGGAGCAGAAATAGTAAAGATTTGAGTTATATATAGGAAGATATTTGAAAAATCAAATTTGAAAAGTAACTGAAGGGAAAGTTATTACTGTGTTATTTTGTTTATCTTTTTTTCTTTGTATTTTTTTTCTTCCTTTGAAAATAATATTAATTGATTGAATTAATTGCATCATTTATATCTTTTAAAATTGAAAATCATTGAATGGAAATTTCTTTCTATATTGTTATATATTTCAGTGGGGATTTTTACGGGGCAACCAGCGAGGATCTCACTCGCGATAAGTAATAATGAATCTGCGAGATTAACTTTTTTTAAATTCCCCCTCTAACCAGGCGACGCCAGGTAGTAACTTCTAGTGGTATATAATCCCTTTGGGCTATTTACTAAGACATCTTGTTTGTTTTGGAGCTGTGTTTTTTTGTATATAATATTTTAACCCAATAATTTATAGGTAGATATTGGTTTAGTTCTATAAACTGGTAAAAAATATTTTTACAAATTCTATGTTTATTAATAAGTAAGTAAAATCATCGGCGTGGCCTAATGTAGGTATCAGCCAGACAGCGAGGGAGTCTATCCCCTTTTCACTAGCGCACGCTAGAAGAAGGAGATTTTTTGGCATCTGAGGTGGAGCACTACACTTACCATCATCTCCTCATTTTACTACACAGATCCCCGTAAAACTCATGCGCTGAGTTGACGAGGGCCGGTATTGAACCCGGAACCTTGGGGTTCCTAAAAGGTCGCTCTATCGACTGAGATAAACAGGCCCTAGCACCCGTATAATAAAACTGGTTGGGTGCTTTCCATAAAAAAAAACAATTTGTAGAATACAATCGTGTCTAAGCATATAGATGCTAGGGATCGACTGAACCAGTCGATTGATCAGATGGGTCTCACCGAACGTTCGTCTAACCAAAGTAATGACAGAGATGGAGTGTTACATGTCACCGGACCATCCATCAGGATCCTGTCCTCAGGCTACACGGGTAACCAACATCGGTCAACTGATAGCCTCATTGGGGGTTTCACCATACTGCAAAATTGCAGTAGGTGTATTATACATTTATAGTTGACAGGGTGGTACGATAAATTTGGTAATTAAATACAAGTATTTAAATCAAAGTGTGTAACTCATTAAATATTTTGTGATAAAGCTGAAGTCTTTCATTTCAACATTTTTACTTTTAACATAGAACATGATTTTCCAAAGATAGAAACCTTTCATTCTTAGCTTTATATCTCATAATATTACGTATTTTCAATTTAATTTTTAAGTCATTTCCAGTACAAAACCTAATAACTGGTAATATTAAGAATTTAAACATGAAGTTTAAATTATTATAAATTTAAAAAAAAAAATTATCCGTAAAAAGTTCAGGAATAATAATAAATTTATAAAAGTTGCAGAACATTTGTTTGTGAGTATTTATTATTTAATTTCAAAATTCTCCTTGTGGAAATTTTTCACAACTTTAATGAGACCTACTATGCTATAAATATTAATCTGATAACGTGTTTGGCTGGAAAATATTAATAAAGATTTAAGGACAGATGATAGAGACATTTTAAAATATGCTGTTTTTCATCTCATAAGTTACGAGGACAATGATATTTCCACTAATAATATATAATGAGGTATTTAATATCTCCTCTCTCTCCCTCACCCTCTCCCTCTCCCTCTCCCCTCTCTCTCTCACTCTCTCTCTCTCAATATATATTATATATATATATATATATATATATATATATATATATATAGTGACGACTAGTTGGCTTTACTGTTCTCTTTATTGGCAGGGTTAGGCTTGGATATGTAGGTTACTGGTGCCGGGGGAGTGTAAAAATATTTGTACGAGTTTAGGGCGCCTAAATCCATGTTAACCCGTACATGTGTGTGAGTGTGTGAGTGAGTGAGTGTGTGTGTGTGTACTTAGGCGTATTATCCACTTAATTTCTGTGTATTTATGCGGATAGGAACCTGTGGTCTATTAATATGCACTTTAAATTTTATAGTGTGTGTAGTGGTCTAGTTAAATATTTTGCTATTGTGCTGTATTTAGATTGCTATCTCTCTCTCTCTCTCTCTCTCTCTCTATATATATATATATATATATATATATATATATATATATGTAAGGTAACCCAGATTGGTAAGGTATGATTCAATTTGGGATCATCGAAATCTCAATGTACAAACATACTGTATGCTCTTGTAGGTGCAAACATATATACTCATAAAATGATTTTTTATAAATCCTGAAAAAGAGCTCAATGTATAATAATCAATAAATTAAATTACATACAGAGCAATATTTAACTTTCAAAGAAAGAGAATCGTAACAAACCGTCATCCTGTTATAATTCTTATTTCGATCAGATATATATATATATATATATATATATATATATATATATATATATATATATATATATATATATAAAACAATATAAGTGTGATGTGCACCTTGCCAGAGAAAAAAGTTCGTTTGCTTTCTCACATCACATTCACTTTTAAACTATACGGTTCCAAGTATTCATCTGGCCATGATTCGAGGATTCCACCTGGTAAGCTTTAGGGACTGCTTCAACGGAAGTCAGTTTAAAATGTTTTCTGAAGGAAATATAAAAAGTATCAATTCCTTGTTAAAATGTTTAAGACGCCCCAGCCTATACAACGAGGATAATCCCAAAAGTAAAGTCTCTAAAACGTATGGAAACTGTTCATGTAGATTTTAGCATTGGAGTTGTGTTTGTTGTGCCCCTTCGTGTGCCTCGCTGTCATATCCATCTTTGTCTTGATGGTCTGTTCTGATGGATCTCACAATCGACGCTACTGCCAAGAGTGTAGTTCTCGCAGTAATTAAATTTTTGAACGCAAAAGGCCTTAAACCGATGGAAACCCATCGCCAATTAACGGACATGTATAGCGAGCGGTGCGTGGATGTCAAAAACATTCACAATTAAGGTAGGGTGTTTGAAACGATGACGAGATTGAATGCTTCCTCGACGACGTAACAGCGAGCTTGGTTGAAATAACCATGCAAAAACTCCCACAAGGCGACCGAAATGGTGATTATATAAGTAAGTAAAGTCGTCGGGGTGGCCTAAAGTCGGTATCAGTCCATCAGCGAGGGAGTCTATCCCCTTTTCACTAGACCAAAGAGATAGTTTTTGATTCTGAGGTGGAACGCCGAACCTACCATCAGCTCCTTACATTATCGCACAGATCCCTGTGCTACTCGCACGCTGAGTTGGCGCGGGCCGGTATCGAACTAGGAACCTTGCGATTTCAGGCCGAACGCTCTACCAACTGAGCTAACAAACTTTAGAATGATGTGAACATCATTGACAATAAATAATACAAGTTTCTGTGATTTCTAAATATTTGGGCGACGTTATTACAAGGATTTACATAGCATTAATATGAATAAGGCCAACAATGCTTTATACAGATGACATCAGAGACTGAAACTAGAAACCTTGTGGAAATTTTTCACAACTTTAATGACTCCTACTATGCTATGAATATTAATCTGATAACGTGTTTGGCAGGAAAATATTAATAAAGATTTAAGTAGAGATGATAGAGACATTTTAAAATATACTGTTTTTCATCTCATAAGTTACAATGATATTTCCACTAATAATATATAATGAGCTATTCAATATCTTCTGTCTCCCTCCTCTCTCTCTCTCTCTCTCATTCTCTCAATATATATATATATATATATATATATATATATATATATATATATATATATATATATATGTGTGTGTGTGTGTGTGTGTGTGTGTGTGTGTAAGGTAACCCAGATTCGTAAGGGATGGTTCTATTTGGAGCCATCGAAATCTCAATGTACAACCATACTGTATGCTCTTGTAGGTGCAAAAATATATACTCATGAAATGATTTTTTTATAAATCCTTAAAAAGAGCTCAATGTATAATAATCAATAAATTAAATTACATACAAAGCAATATTTAACTTTCAAAGAAAAAGAAACTTAAAAAAACGATCATCCTGTTATAATTTTTATTTCGATCAGAAATATATATATATATACTAGAAAACTTGTAGTTATCATTTTAACATTCGTGTTATACTAACATTTATCTAAACTAAATGTCTGTATTTTTTTAGATGAGGCTTGATGTTTCGACGCCTATTTGATCAACAGTCAAACTATTAAAAATGATTTCCCTGATTGAGTCATTACTATGCTTGCATGCACAAGGAATACATGAGGAAGATCGGTCGATACAGCGGTCGAAATATATTTATACGTAACACAACAAAGGTAAAGACAACGGTCTCACATATCAAAATTATTTTTCTAAACGTTTAAAAAAAGAAAACATTCATAAATCTAATTCTTTGTGCAAAGACAATCTTCATTTTGGTAATCCGTAACTATTTTCTCGTAAATTCCTACCATGAAATGAACTGAACTCTCATTTTATATCCGTGTTTTTGCAATAAATGTTTTATTTTTCTTGCACCCGTTATTTTACAATACTACATATATTCCCTTTATTTATGTTAATATTCACTTTAATGTGTATATTCTAAAAGTTTTTATTTTATTTTGTGAGAATGCTTAGTTTTAAAGTGGGGGCTCCTTTTATTATTGTTATTTCTTTTCTTTTTTTTTTTTGGCTTTGGTACTCTAAAATAAAAACGTCAGATTTTAATCATCGTCGACGAAAAAACAAAATTACGGTCATAAAATGAGGATCCAATTCATGCCTAAATTGTAAAACGAACCCCCACTTTAAAACTAGCTATTCTCACAAAATAAACACTTTTAGAATATACACATTGAAGTGAATATTAAAATAAATGAATAAAATATATTCAGTATTGTAAAATAACGGGTGCAAGAAAAAGAAAATATTTATTGCAAAAATACGGACATAAAATAAGGGTTCAGTTTATTTCATGGTAGGAATTTACGAGAAAATAGTTACGGATTACCTTAATTTTTTTCTTTTAAAAAGTCTTAGTTTTATTTTTGATGTGAGACACAATGAATGAATGTACACTTGACTTAAACATCATATTATGAATAAAAGGAGGTAGGTCCTGATATGGTTATCTTCTAAGGAAATGGACGCGTTGCCCCGAGTACAAATTCTACACGGGGTTGTTTGCATTTTTCATGGCACTAATATCCTTCATAAAGGTATTAATCCAACTATTCTCGCTCCAGCTATGGGTTTATAGTAGCACAGACTTGGTTCTTTAACATTGGTTAAGCAGCTAGTCAAGAAGGAAAACTCGAAAGTCAAACCTGTTTAGAGGAATTACGGGATTGTAGGGAGCTCTTAATCTCCCGGTGGTCGACTATTGTTCCGTTCGAAAGAAGAAAAACAACGCAATTAAAAATTACACACATATATTAACAAAGGTGCACAATTGTTGCAAAATTTGATGGCATTTGCTACGAGACTTATCTTGAGAGATGAAATTACAGTTCGTAGGTGAATTAGCATTAAAAGGGGATTTCTACTAGCCGTCGCTAGAGTGTTGTTGAGACGCGTTTCTCCTGGTGAAAGTTGTTAGGACAAGTTAAGTGTTGGGGAGTGCTTTTTTTGAGCGACTCTCCTGGTGAACTGTCCTTTTAAGTGGGCGGTGGATGGAACCCTTGTTAAGGTGACTATTCAGGTCAACAGTCTTCAGATTAATATGCTGTTAAGACGTCTCCGTCCCGGTCGACAGCCTTCTGATAAATATGCTGTTGAAACGGCTCCGGCCCGGTCGAAGACCTTCAGACAAGTGATGGGGTTTGGTTTTGCCGCCAATATCGTAAGTTGGCGATTCGCCCCCTAGTGGCAGGGTGAGATAATTGTCTATCGGTTTTACCGATACTGTTAAACTCTACTTAGGGAATTGACCTTGAGTCACAACATAGCTGTGCAGTGGGGTTGGTAATTATATGCATTACGGAACTACAGTTAAAATACTCTTTCCCCCTGCCAAGTGATATCAAGATTGGGCCATTAGCCATTTGGTAGATAGCTAGATAGGTGATTATACATCCGTGTTGGTCTGCACGTTTTTATACACGTGCGTATATTTAATTAAAATTAAAATAATCCCTGAGCTTACGTAGCTGGGTGTGGTATAAATACCAGTCTGGTTCAATGCCCAAATATGTACGAGTAAATATAAATTTAATCATAAACACACACACACACACACACACATGTATATATATATATATATATATATATATATATATTATATATATGTGTGTGTGTGTGTGTGTGTGTGTGTGTTGGCAATTTTGCCAGCATTCCGAGAACAGGTGAAATACATAATTGCAAGTAACGCATTTTAATATAAAAATTTCCGCTCGTCTTGTAAAACAATCAGTAAATGCATGGTAATTTGGCATTTTCCCAGAATAAACTAATAGTACATAATATCTTATTATAATGGAGATTGTCTGTTTTTCTGTCTGTAACCGAAACTATATTACTACTCAAGTTACAATTTCCTTAGTTATTGACATCGCATTCTCAATGATTTTATTTTTTATCTAAACCTCAATTATTAATAAAATTGTTTTACATTATTAATACTGTTGACTATATCTACATACTAATAACATGCAATTGTATTTATATATACAACAAAATAGCGGTTTACAGTGTGAACGGGAAGGCTAATTTGCATATTGATATTAAAAAATCGAATTTAATAAATATGTGCTTAGTATTATTGATTTCTAACTGTTTGGTTTTATTTTAATGAATATAAGCAAAAATCTCTTCAATGAATCTTAAATGAAATCCATTAACAAGAAAAAATAATTGTCATTTTATTCTTTACTTACTCTTTTAAGTAAATACTTAAATTAGAAAAAATAACAATGAAAGACGAGAGTGATTGAAGAGTAAGTTTCAGTTGTTCTATTTTTTGATTATACTCCCTCTGTTTCAAATCTTTTTTTATCTGCATTTCCCATATAGTTTCATTAGCCTTTCTAATTTAATACAATATTTTATTACATTAAAACTTAAATACTTGCACCCGGAGGGTGCATATATTTGCT
>CM042162.1:40713698-40751198 GCA_023376005.1 Doryteuthis pealeii | reverse complement strand
TACAGCGTTGCCTGGGAGAAAAGATGAAACATTAACAGCCTAACACGGCAATATACAGAGTGTTTAAAAAATGTTAAAATTTCTATGGGAGTCCTTTTATGTTATTAATATCTTTTTAAGAGATGTATGAGTAGGTACTTAAAAAGTTAGCAGTTTCCCGTGTAGTCGGTAGAGCATCTGCAGTGGAACTACAATGGCACAGCTTGGAGTTGTGTGGAAAGTGGGGAGCTGATGGTATTTATGGCACTCTACTGTGAACTCAAAAACAATCTCCTTAGTTTAGCACTTGTAAAATGTGTTTCATGTTTCTTCTATTCAATAGATACAATCATCATATCAACATTTAATGAATTATAGATACAAAGACAAATATTAGAAGTTAGAAGTTGACATCTTAATCCTTTTTAATTTATATAGTGTTCTGCTGGTCAGCCTGTGAGCACCTTTTGTTTGATCAGACCGTTTTTAAATGAGGTTTTGCTCCTCTATTTACTATATATATATATATATATATATATATATATATATATATATATATATGAGTAGATAAAAGGATAAGTGAGCAAGAAATGAATAACTCAAAACAAATCAAGGGTTGAAATAATTTCGTCCGTATTACGTGCGTAATACGGACGAAATTATTTATCTACCTCGTATTGTCGGATTCTAAACCCATCCATCCTATCTTCATATATATATATATATATATATATATATATATATATATATATTATATACATATATATATATAGGCAGGGTAGCGAGAACATACATTCAATGGTGGTTGATTAATGATAGTTACTCGCTTATGCGATTTTAAAAATAAGACGATACCCACGCAGTGTACCAAATGTAAGCTTTTAAACTTAATCTTCACTTGTTTTCTTAGATCCTCAGTGCTACCTACTCATACAGTTGAAACCCACGGCAGAGCTATAATCCAGCAAAGGCATGTGCTGGGTTTCCTAACATTAACATTTATCTGGTGGTGTGGCTTTACTTCTGGAGATCTAGAGAAAGTTGAATATTTAATTGGGATAGCTCCCAGGTCCACTCTTTAAAATTCTTACAGATATAACTGTGTGCTAAAGAAAACAAAAATAAACTGAAGTAATCATCCTTATCATGACGTGCTGGTAGCATGGATTCACTTGATTTCTCTGATTACCCGGCCCTATCGGCCATCGCTTTTGACAAGTACTCCTCACGACGAGTATCCGCACAGATCTGGTCAGACCCTTTGATGGTTGGTCCAATCTCAATTCTCTCATCCCTACCCTTTCTTCGACATCATCTCTTCCTTTCACCATATTTCACGTTTTTCTTTATTCTTTTTGCTTTGTTGTTATTTTTAATGGAATGGTCCATTATTTATCTGAGGTTGTATAATTTTCTTTACTCCTCAATTAAATTACCTGATGAAAAGAACATCTTAGATAAATCGTTGTAGATTTCGATTTGTATTTAACAATTTCCAAATCTTTGTGTAAGCATTCGCGACGTAGTTGATATTTTCTTGCTAGTACTTGATTTTTTATTTCTTTCTTTCACTCTTTTCTTCTCTTTCCTTTTCGTTTCTATTGTTCTCTTTAATGGAATAGTCTCTTATTTATCTGAGGGGATGACAGATTTTGACACACTTCAGTGGTACTAGCGTAATATATATATATATATAATATATATATATATATATATATATATATGTATGTATATATATATATATACATATATATATACATACATATATATATATATATATACACATATACATATATATACATATAAATATATATATATACATATATATTATATATATATGTATGTATGTATATATATATATGTATATATATATATATATATGTATGTATATATGATATATATATATATATATATATATGTATATATATATGTATGTATATATATATATATATATATATACATACATATATATATATATATAATATATATACATATATATACATACATATACATACATATTATATATACACATATATATATATATATATATATATATATATATATATATATATATATAATATTATATTCTATGATATCACATTCAGAAAAAAATGTTTTACAATTTTTGTTTACACGATGTCTCTCCCAGAACAAGAGAAACCAAACAGTAAACAAAATAGATACATCCAATTATTTTTATCTGATATGCTGATCTCATGAATATACACACAATATTATGACTATCATCTCCTAATCTCTTGAATCTATGAAAAAAAAAACACATTTTATGAGTGTAAGTAAATTCATGAGATGAAATATGATTTACATTTATCAACTACTTAAGTCCGTACACATATAAGTATTCATCTAATACCATAATGTTATGAAAATGAAAACTAATAGATAAAATTAATTACATTATTAAAAAATAGTTGAACTACCCGTCTACGCTGGGTGAGAATTCAAGTCTAAAATCATAGACAATGTGGCAAATGTAAAAATTTATTCTACAGGTCTGTTTTTTTTTTAAACAATGTCGATTTAAAATATTTTTCGGTCATTAAAATTTAGAACGAACATTTAAAATGTTCACTGGTCCCGTTGGTTAGGTTAGTCTGGAGGGTGCTACTCCTGTAACATGTCTTTGGGGACTTTCTCCAAGTATACAATTGGTTTAAATTTTACTTTTCCTAAACTCGTTGCCTTACCAAGGTCAAAGATCCCTGTCTGTCCTACTATTTACCCATAGGTGGGTCGGGAGAATAGTTAGATTCATATCATTCATCGGGCGTGAAAGTCAAAGAAACTCGTCCATGATTTGAACTCGGTTTGCTGTGTACGTTTCGTCCACGATATACATTATTCGACGCGTACAGTGTGTGGATATCGTCTTAATTTTAAAATCTCATAAGCGGGTAAATGTCAGTAATCAACCGCCATTGAATGTATGTCCTCGCTATCCCACCCACCATCTATATTTTACCCAACCCCTCTGCACGAGCAGGATACGACACATGGTAATTTTTCAAGGGGAGTTTAAGAGGTTTGAATTCATAATGTTCATTCTCCTAGACTAATCCAGTCCACACACCCCGATTATTTACCCATAGCTGGAGAGAGAATTGTTGGATGCATAAATTTCTCAATGGCTCTAGCGTTATGTAAATTTAAATGGAAAACATAGAAATTCATAGAAATACAATGTAACTATGGTAATTATCTCGAAAAAGTTATTAGTACACGATTATTCTTAATAGATCAAGACTATGTCGGTGGCAGTCTTTTTTTTTCTCATGAAAAGTCACCTTTCCCAGTGTCCAATAAAAATATGTAACAATTTGGTTGGTTAATTGGTTGGTTGGTTGGTTGGTTGGTGTATTTGACGGCATGTCAATCCTTGGGTTATTTCATGCAAAATATGTTTTTGTTTTAATTATTATTTATTGAGCACGGTTGTGCAAGTATTGGCTCTAACAGGTTCTACAATTCAGAGTGGACCTATAAGTAATGGTTATGAAATGCGTTTATAACATTGATTCCTTGATAACTCCCCGGAACCACAGAATTGGAAACTCACTACTAAATGCTGTTAACGCTATATTCAGGACAATAGGAACTTCAGCCACCGCCTTCTAGCAGATAAAGTATAAAAAGAGTTGGAGGTTTGCGATAAGACCAATACGGTTGGGACGACCAAAAAGGTGCTAGGGCTTGAGGTGATCAGCCGATTAATCAGGCCTCCTTTTCTCCGATCACCCGTATAACCCAAGTAAGGGCGAAAGTGGAACGTTGATTGACATGGACGTCTCAGCCTCCAGGATTCCGCCCTTACGCATCACAGGTCGCCACCCATGGCCAATAGGTGGGCTCATTAGGTGGGTGTCTTAGTCTCTGCAGAGAGGCAGTCGGTGTATTCTACAGCCCCAGCTAACCGGGCGTATAGCAAGTTGCTTATATTCGTAATAAAAATACATAGTAAATACCATTAGCCTTTTTACGACCACATGCTTACAATAGAATTATTCTAAAATAAAATAGAAATTGGTCTTTTTTTATACAATAAGGGTCTGTTTTAAAGCCTGTGCCGACGAATGGAGTGAAAGGTCTTTTTTATTTAATTTATTTTAGAACTCTTACTGTATGAAGAAAAATACGAATGTTCATTTCTGCCATCTGGGAAGTTCAAAACTAAACTCATGGTGACTTTAGCAGGACGGGGGTGAAGGGGCGTGTATACGGTATTTTTTTGAATTTTTTCCTAATTATTGAATTATATCGCTTAATTATTAAAAATCGTCGTTCAGATTGTGAAGATATCTGAAACTGGTCAGAATTATAGATATACCAAGAACAGCACAAAAGTAAAGCGAAAACGACGTCATTATTGCCCCTACCAAAAAAAAAAAAAAATGAACCACTCTAAAAGGTAAATATCTGACAAACACTATGCACACAAATGTCGATTTCTTTCTTTGGGTTCTTTTTATTCTAATGGAATTAAAACAGTTTTATTTAACTTCATAAACTTTGAAGTCAATTATTCGAAGCATACATTACAATAGTTGGTTTGATCTGTATAGTTATTTACTAAGCTTAGCTTAGATGTGACACAAAGCCAGAAGTATGCAGCGCCTTGTTGGAATTTTTGTGGATATAAGGCATGAGGCAAATGGTCACTTCTACTTATAGACTCGTCGACTACCATGTGACCAGCCTTCTTATCCAATCACTGGCAGTGCTGCTGCTGCTGTTGGTGTAATTATACTGGCCGATTCTAATCTTAGCTCATTGATATTTGGATCTTCTTGGGCGTCGGACCTAAAGGAAACAATACCACAGGACTTATTGACTTACTTACTTATTTACTTTAAGTTATTTTACAACTGGCCAAGGATGGCGGCCAGATACTCAACACGCCTAATGAGAATTGAACCCACTACTAATGGTCTGCTAATCTAGATCGCTAACAATTACACTACGTGAGGTGGCCTGGTTTGATCTATATAACAACACTATTGTATGTTCTTATCTTGAGTAACTATTCGGACCTATTGAAGATAACACTACGAAATTATGAAATCTATCTATTAATAATGGAGATTCGCTTCTGGTTTTTGTCTGTAACAAAAACTACGTCACTGCTTACATCTCATTACCCAAAATCGTCATAAGATACAATAAATACACTCAAAATTTGAACATGCAACATTAGACAGTCCTCATTGTTTTCTAAAACAAGTTTTAATAAATACATGACTGGTATTATATATAATTTGTTTTATTTTAATACATATTTAAAGTTTACATTTCAAATTGTTTTATTTTTTAATCTTTAATGAATTTGATGATTTTACTTATTTAGGGTACAAATTCGCTGACATTGAATTTTTAATTCCCAGGAAATTTTTAACTTTCAGGAAATATGTTTCAAAAATCTTTTTTTACATCGCCCCGAGGGTGTTTTTTTATTTTGCAAGTAGATATAATGATTGAAGTAAAATGAACCGCCAACTCAAGTACAAATCTTTTACGAAGCTACATTTTACTTGGAGCTTATCTATTTTGGGAAAGGCATTAATTCCTTTATTCTCCTACCTGCTATGATAAATATTGGTCACCTCCGCTGGTGCAGAGCTTTAAGTGTATGTTCTTATTAATCACTGGCAATATTATTAACGTATTTCTTATTGCAGAATTATTAGTGTCAGACTGGAGTCTGCAGTACGTGGCTAAGCGTCTTGATACATTAATTCTTGGTGAATATATAGAAAAGTCTATTCATTAATTGTAGGCATTGGGGGATTTTTTGTTTGGTTTGATTTGTTTTACGGCATATCAACCTCAGTGGGTCATTTAATGCCGACAAAGTTTTGAAATAAATTCATTTTTAATGGATACCCAATTTTAAAAAAATAAACTAATGTTTTTCTATTTAACCCATATATGGGACCCTAACAGGTACTACCAGTCCGGTCAGAGTGGACCTGGGAGTAATGGTGATAAAGGGATGTTCCACATTCCCCAGACCTCCAGAACTGGAACCTCACCATCAGATAGAGTTTACTGTCATACCTAGGACATGAAGACCCCAGGCACCGGCTTCTAGCACCCATTTGAAAAAAAGGGTTCGGCTTACCATAAGGACATTGGAGGGAAGAGATCTCAAATTACGTTCGGTTTGGGTTTTGTCTAAACTCAAAAAATATATATGTATTTGTTTAGTACTTTCGAATTAACAGTTAACTTCGAGTTCAAATATTTCTACACTTAATTACAACATGGATAGGCTATGTGCAACATAATAGGTGCTGAATAAAAATGCTCTATTAAAAGGCGTTATTGTGTTTCCTTTGTTTGCAATGGAAATAATTAGTTTTAGTGCGTTTGATATTTGAGTCTGTCGATAAACGTGCGTGAAAAGGACTGACATCATCAAAGGTGTCGGTCGACTGGAACTTAATACCTTTTTTTTTCTTTTTCAGTCTAGTGTCAGAGATCTTTTATCGATAAATACAAATCATCTATATCTGGTTTTCAATCATTGAATAATTTTATCGTAAAACTCATCTAAATCAACTGTTTGCAAAAGATGCAGTCAGGAGTAAAGATTTCATCTCTTATCAAAAACAAGACCGGGTTTTATTTTTTTCTTTATCTCCATGTAAACTTATCCATTAAACCAGTAAAATGCTCATGGGTAATGAAGCCAGTCTTATTCATGGGGTCTATATAGGGCAATACTGTTGTCCTTTTGATATAGTGAATCAGTTATTTATAGATAAGATGAAAACCACCTTTGATTTAAGCGGAAAAGGAGATGATAAAACGATGTGGGAAGTAAAATCTTTTGAAGTTGTTCAATGATAGATGCGATTTAACTGATGTCCCGGTTTTAATATTATCATAAGCAGATAATCAGTTTCAAGTCATATTTTAACATTGATTGATATGATTACTGACTTATCATCATCTTCTTCCTCCACTCCTCCTCCTCCTCCTCCTCCTCCTCCTCACCATCATCATCATCATCAAGTGTTGCTGGTAGTAAAAATTACCTTGACAAACAGACATACACACACACACACACACACACACACTCTCTCTCTCTCTCTCTCTCTCTCTCTCTCTCTCTCAGCTCAGCTCAGCTCAGTCGGTAGAGCGTTCGGCTAGAAATCACAAGGTTCCTAGTTCGGTACCGGTCCTCGCCAACTCAGCGTTATGAGTAGCACAAGGATCTGTGCGGTAAAGTAAGGAGCTGATGGTAGGTGTAGCGCTCCACCTCAGATGCAAAAAAATCTCCTTGGTCTAGCGCTAGTGAAAAGGGGATAGACTCCTCGCTGATTGGCTGATACCGACTTTAGGCCGCCCCGACGACTTTACATATATATATATATATATCTTTTGCTCTCTCTCTCTCTCTCCTCTCTCTCTCTCTCTCTCTCTTTGTCTGTCTGTCTGTCTCTCTTTTTTGCTATCCGTCCCTATCGATCATCGCTCCTGATAGGTCGTCAACACGATAATCTGTGTCCGAACACATCTGTTGCATGTAGGTATATGCTGATCGGCCTTCACTAGTGTGCCCACAGGTAGGATTCCACAGGAGAACATCACTCATAAGTTCGTCCTTACTCCTCCAGCAGTTACCAGCGTCATGTTCGTCTTACTTGGATTGTTTGTGTGAAAGGAGACAAATAGTCGTATGTTTGCTGTTTTGTGGTGTGCTTCTACCAGGATTTGTTCAAAACAGCATACGTACAAACGGAGAATTAAATATATATATATATATATATATATATATGTGTGTGTGTGTGTTGTGTGTGTGTGTGTGTGTGTGTGTGTGTGAAGAAAAGGAAGTGAATCCGACGATATGTAGTATATTAAGAAAGAATGAAAAAAAAACAGGTTTAAATGAGTTAAGAAGTGAGTTTATTGGCCGACGCTGCAGTGTTTCGATCTATTAATTAGACCATCTTCGGGGCATTTGTTGGTTTATAGAAAGAAATAAGAAATTTTTATCACAGAATAACGAGAAAAGCGAGTGGTAGTCCTTGTTATTCAGTCTGTTTAAAATTTGAGGTTTGAAAGAATGAGACGATTTGAAATATGACGTCAAATATTCTCTTTTACGGTGTGAGTATGGGACTGTGTAAGTGTGTGTATCGAAAAGAAAGCATTGTGCATTTTTTAGGTGTGTGGTTGCGCGTGTGTGTATATAAATCTTTTGTGATAAACGACAGCGAAACAAACCTCAAGGTTGTGTGTGTGTGTTTGTGTGTGTGTGAAGCACTGATTGTCCACGAAATATATATATATATATATATATATATATATATATATATATATATATTGTGGTAGTGCTGGTAGAAAATGGGAGGCTGATACAGGTCGGGATCGAAACTCGATCGATTTATGCTCAATCAAACTTCTTACCCTCACGCCAACTACACAACCTATTCTTTAAGAAAGGAGTTTTACTGATGTGAACATCAGGGTGCTAGGAACTCTTTTCATTAAGGAGAGCTATACAATATTTGCATAATTAGCGGCCACCAGAAAATTTCATTTTCAGTGTTCAACCAACCAGGGGTGGAGAGCATATGTTTCACGCCTAGTCAGTACGCCTGGACAAAGCAGACTGCTTCACGTCGAGATCGAAACTCGATTTATCGACAGCCAGAGATCTTACCCACGTTCCATGGTGTTTCAATTACTTTTCCGTGACATTGAATATGTACTTATTTAAATTCAAGGAATACGTTCATGGTATCACTTATGGTACCAGTTTTAAATTAAGTAATATATCTATAATAATAATATTTATCTTTATATATAATTAATTCTTAAAGATGTCATACTCTCTTTTAATTATAGTTTAGATATTTTATTTTATTCTACTTCATCTATTTAAATTTTAAATTCAGATATCATATATATATATATATATATATATATATATATATAAAAGTTAAGAATAAGTAAATGAATCCGACGGTATATGTATAGATAAAAACAAGCTCTAATGATGCTTTTTATAAATCGAAATATTGTTCAATATTGATTTATTTATATATTCCCATAAAAAATATCTTTCATGTTGTGAGAGAAAATCTTTCGGATGGTCTAAAAATTTCAGATAATATTAATCTTTTGCAAGTCTCTCTAGGAAACGAAATGTAATTCCTTTCGCCGTCAGCACCAACTGAGCACGTTACTCTCACTTCCTGACACTCCAAATAGCAGTCGTCAGATTTCACTTGCCGTCCAAACACTTGCTTTCTTCCTCACTCCTCCTGTCAGCGACTGTCGGTCTTATTTCGGCTCGTTCGGCCATCCTTATGCTAATTCCGATATACCTCATCCGGGTCTCTGCCAACAGCATTTCAGCTACGAGGAGGTAGCGAGTTCGAATATCTGTAGCCACTCGCCACACTCCTCCCATTCGCGAAGGTCAAACATATCCTGACGCACTTTGTTTGTGGGGGCTGGGAATCCGCTTGTTCATAGGTCTGCCCTTCAATTTCGTCACACTCCCCCGTGATCTGATGATCACATAGATGACATACCGGGACGGGTCTCTTGAGTCTAGCGCTCCTTCGCGGTAATGGTACTTCCTCCTCGGACGACTCGTCTGCAGAAGTATTATCTGTTGTACCCGTGTTGTTTACCTCAAGGGGATCACTACGTGCTTCGTTGATGGTGATCAACCTTGTACTTCGAGTTGAAAGTTCGCTGTGACTCCCACTTTCCGAAGTATTCGAGCCTATGACGGGATGCAGGTCCCATACATGGCGGGGCATCCCGTCGACAAGGACGTTCTGTGGGCTGATCACACCTGTGACGCGTCCACGTGTATAAGGGTACGTGAACCGTCCGGTTAGGGTCTTTACCCAGACACGATTGCCCACATCGTATCCAACCTGCTGTTGGTTGGGCTTATCTGGAGTACATCGATACCGTTCAGTCGGACGCGATAGCGATGAATCAGGTTGGCAGGGGCAGTCAGCGTCGACACTTTATCCTTAAGGGTGACATTGTACTAATTGACTGCTTCCCTTATGGTGCACCGTTTCCTCGCTGCAATCCGTTTTTATACTTCGATGACATCTTTCCACAATGCCATTACTGGAGGGGACATGCGCATAGCGAAAATGTAATCGAACTCCCTATTCACTTAAAAAGTCCCCGAAGACCTTGTTGCAAAATGCTGTGTCATTGTCAACGAGTATTTCAGCCGGCGCCCCACGTTCGCAGAACAGGCCTTCCAAGTGGTTGATGATGCTTGCTGCGTCTTGTCGTCTAAAATGACGCCAGATCGAAAACCGTGCTGGCCCACAGTCAATGAGCGACAGATAGTGTCTACCTTGGTAGTGGGTCACATCCACTCGAAACCAAGTGTCGCTGATGTCCAGCATACCCTTCAGACAACGCATGGATGGTGGGTCAATTGTCTGGCACTTCTCACAATTTCTTACCACAGCCCTCACCGACGCTTTATAAACTGTGGGATCAACCTGCCTGCTAAAGTACAATGTTCGCCTTATGCCGGGGTGGCCGCTTCGGTGATGTGTGGAACTTATGCGGTCAGAGTTGTGCTCGCTTGGCGACAAAGCACTTGCACAGTACGGAGGGTCAACCGTCTTCTTGATAAGATAAAGCCATGACTGTAGTACTCTCGTCAAACTATCCGCTCGGTTATGTTCCGACCTCACCAGTGCCACATCTACAGACAGTTCATGTTCTCCGACCAAGCTTGCGAATGCATCAAGCCGCCGTCTGATTAGCATCTCACTTGCTGCCTTGGTGCGCACCCTAGCCTTCCCAGTGAGGGTGTGTGTAATCCATTTGTGCACACAGACAGAGTCAGTCAGGCGTATTTCTGGTATACACCCGGCCTCGCAATTTGTCACATATCTGGCTTTATCGGGTTTGTCCTCCCATATAGTGTCGGGCTAGAAAGAAGCATAATGTGTTCTTTCGAAGCTTTAAAAAGAATTATCTATCTAGACGAACTCTAACATGATATTTCGTATTTCAAATATGATATAATTATAAATAACAAAATAAATAAAATAGGAATAACATTTATTGAACCAGATCATCAGACGGTCAGTTTTATTGAGATGGTTCTATATCGTTTTCTGAGGTGATGGTAGTATTCTAACCGTATATGATGGGTGCGTATTCCATTTCACTTATGCGATTGTATAAATTATGTAAATATATATAATTAACACACCATGTTTGAATGTGCATCAAGATTACGAAAGCCTGGCAGACATTTGATTTAAATATTTATCAGAAACTTTCAATGCATAATATCCGGTTTATGTGAATTAGGAAGATATACATACTTAAGGGCATTTCAAAGAGAGAAGATTGTATTGAAAATATTTTCATGTGTAAAATATCGTACTCTTTAGAAATTGGTTTAGCTCACACGGGTCGACAGTGGGCCTCGGCAACTCAATGCATGAATAGCAAAGCGTGGATCTGTGCGGTAAAGTGAGGAGCTTCTGGTGGGCATGGTACTTCACCTCAGATACAAAAACAATCTTTCTGGTTGAGTGCTAGTGAAAAAGAGATATACTCCCTTGTAATCTCAGACATTTGGTTAACAAAGCGTGGAAAACGTTTCGGTCGATATACCCTCCGGCCTTCTTCAGGTATTTCTTGTCGGACTCGGGAACCTTCTTTTCGAACTCAGGAACTTTCTTGTTGTATTCGGGAGCCATCACGGAACTTTGAACCTAACCCTTTATTTATTCCACGGGGGTATCCTGTTCTTATTCCACTAACCATAGCTGGGTTATGAGTTGCGTTAATTAATTATTTTTCTGTTTTCACTCAGGATGAAAACTCGGGTTCCAGAGATAACTGTCACTTAGAACTGTCTTAACCTAACTGCCTTATCCACTCGGCCATTAGGTTTATAAGTTCCCAAAATTCACACTCAATTGTCCAATTGAGTGTGAATTTTGGGAACTTATAAACCTAATGTCTTGATTTGGCTAGACTATCTACCTATTTTACTTATGTATCATTTTTTACCTAGACTCATATTGTTTTTTTTTTGTTTTGTTTTTTTCTCAATCTGATCTGGCCTTCTTTATTATGGGTTCCCATATTGTATTCAACAACGGTCGAAACGTTGTACAAATAACAATGAAAATGAGGACAATAGTCCGAATAACGCAGATAATACTAATCTTCAAGCTTCATCTCAAACATTCAGAGAAAAAGCGTGGAAAGTCGTGATTATATGTGTAGTATTGTATAATTGAGAGAAAATGCATCATATATATATATATATATATATATATAATATATATATATATATATATATATGCGTGTGTGTGTATGTGTGTACTCAAATACAATCACTTTCTTCCTTCTAGCACTAGCAAAAATAGGATAGACTCCTTCACTGTCCAGCCGATACCGACAATAGGCAACTCCGCTTGTTTTTATAATAGTATATACAAATGAATATATACATAATGTGTACTTACTACCCTGAAATGAATACATAACTTTATCCAAAAAATAAATTATTTCATATATTTTTCTGTAGATAAATCATGTTTTATGAAAGGCCCAGATTTTGTCATTTAACATGTAATTTTCATTCGTTCAACCATCCGGTCCTTGTAATGGCTGATTTTAATGGTACCTCAACCCATCTAGGTTTGGCTTGGTTTGGTTTGGTTTCTTTGGTTAATTATATCAACCTTCATTGCTTATTTAATATAAGAAATCTCCTTGTATCATTTAACCAGTAGCTGGTGGAGGATGAGGCCGTTCCTACTTTAACCCAAAGTCATTAATCCGAATGAGAAACGCAATAGGGCACTGAAGTTCGAACGGTTACTAAGATGTCGCAATCCGGAACGTTACGTATTACGCCACGGGGACTCATCCTATTTATAACAGGATCTTGGGTAGAAGAGTTAATTGTAAGATCATATTTACAGTTTGTGTATTTGATTAAGAGTTCTTTTTGTTTGTATATTTTTATTTTTTTTGTCGAAAACCTTCCTATTGAATACGAATAATTTTAAGATAGATCTATTTGATCCATAGATAGGACACTAGCAGGTACTATCTTTCCGGGTCAGAGTGGACCTGGGAATAATACCAATCAAATGGATTTCTCTACACTACATAGATCTTGAGAACTGGAGCATCATGATCAGCCATATTGTCAGCTGGGACGGTAGAATACTGCGACTGCACCTCTGCAGAGGGATAAAATCCCCCCGAATGTGGCCACCTGTTTGCCATAAGTGACGCCTGTGATGCTTGACGGAATCCTGGTCCATGAAATGGAACATTGCACTTTGGTCCGTTCTTAGGCTAGATAAAAGGCATATATGATTGCCCCAACCCTAATCCCCTTATGTCAACCCCCAAACCTTTTTATCATATATGTGCTAGATGTAAGTGGAGGTACATGATCTAATAGTTAGATTCGTAGAAAATGGACTCGTCGAATCCTGGACGAGGCTGGTTGCATTTCACATAGTGCTAATACCCTTAGGAAAGGTATGAATCCAACTATTCTCCATCCAGCTATGGGTATATAGTAAGTCAGGATCGGATCTTTATCCTTGGTACGACAATCATTCTAGGAGAATGAAACCCCTGAATACAAATCTGTTAAATTCCGCTAGAGAAATCGACCTTCTGTCCCATCCTGCTCGTGCGAAGGGGTTTGGCATATATATATATATATATATATATATATATATATATATATATATGTGTGTGTGTGTGTGTGTGTGTGTGTGTGTGTGTGTGTGTGCTAGAAAGCGGTGTCTTGGGTTTTAGTGCCCTGAATATGACGTTAAACTGCATCTAGTGGTGAAGTTCATTTTGGTTTACAAATTTTTTTTTAGTCTTTTGAATTTAGGGACCATATGACCTTAAGGCACTCCTTTTGCGATTTCGATTCGTGGGGACATTTTTTCCATTTACACCGTTGAAATCCGCTCAATTGTTTACCGACGATTTTTAGATTTTTTTAGTTATAAAACTAACCCCTAACCCTAACCCTAACCCTTAAACCATAACCCCTAACCCTAACCCCTAACAAACAACCAGATTTTTACAGTGTAAATGAGAAAAATGTCCCCACGAGTCGAGATCGCGGAAGGGGTGCCTTAATATCATATGATCCGAATTCAGTAACACATAATAAGTATAAACATCCGCTTTGATTGTTTATCATTAAAAATGATAATATCCTGGAAAGAAAATTAACTTTTAGGGAAAAAAATTACGTGAATAGTTATTTCTGAGGAGTGTAAACAATAATAAAGTGCTGGGAAGAAAATTAACTTTTTTCTAAACAATGGCAGGAGGGTAGTTATTTATGGACGATGGTTTATATGTACAAGGTCGTAAATTATTTAGCAGGAAATAGTTTGGCACAAGTCCAGAATACTGAGCACCTAGTTTCAATTGAACTAATAATTGCACCATGGACCAGTGTGTATGTAATTGTGATATTTTAATTTGTATGTGATTTTTGTAGTCATTCCCTCGATATTATATTGCTTATAGATAAATAGATAAATACACCTTCACCTTTTCCCATATATATATATATATATATATATATATATATATAATTTCTGACTGAATATTTTTAGTCAGTGTTTTATTATATTTATTCATTTTTTCCTCTGCTTTCCTTTCATATAACCTAGGTCCTTTTTACATAGCATTCCACACACACACACACACACACACACACACACACACACATATATATATATATATATTCATATATATGCCCAGTCAGTCTGCTCTGATATTTACCTATAACTTTTACATTCCTATAAATTTTTATTATATAATTTGATTTGAACTCGTCTCTAATCCATTTCTTGACGATAACCATTAAACATTTTGCGCCTAAGTTCTCTACTATATCCCTTATTCTGTAATATATATATGTATATATATATATATATATATATATATATATATATAATATATTATATATATATATATAATATATATATATATTATGTTGAATTAAAAAAAGACACTCCTGTTTTACAATTTTATTTGTGATTTTTTCAAGTTTTCTGGCCAAATTTTAAATATTTGGGTTGAATTCGTGGATTAGTCTACCAAAGTTCATGTCCTGAGTACTTTCGGCACTTCGAAGTGCCATCATCAGGGGTGATGTGTTCCAGTTTTTCAAATTATATTAATGGATGTGGAGGATGGAAGGATGGGAATCGATGGGAAATGTGCTATAGGCATTTTAAAATGTGTGTACTCGGGACATGAACTTTGGTGGACTAAATCCACGAATTCCACTCAAATATTAAAAAGTTGTCCAGAAAACTTGAAAAAATCACAAATAAAATTGTTAAACAGGAGATGTGTCATTTGTTTAATTCAACATGCATAAATGAAAGAATGCTGCTGAAACACACACATACACACACATACACACACACACACATATATATATATATATACATATATATATATGTGTGTGTGTGTGTGTGTGTGTGTGTGCGTGTGTGTGTGTCTGTCTGTCTGTCTGTCTGTCTGTCTGTCTGTTTGTCTGTCTGTTTGTCTGTCTGTACGCATAGAATCATACTCTGATTTTCGTATAGGCTTAAACTACATACAGTATTACATATGAGTATTAATACATGAGAATACACGACTAGTTATAAGTGGATATATTTTGTGTGCGTTTAAGTAGGCGCATGTGATAATCTATGTATATTTATATGTAATTGTTAATAGGTATCACAGACAGATGGTTGACTGTAGAAATCTCCATACCTGATTTTTCTTCTTTTTTTATTTTTAGTTTAATCCTAAAATAAAACCGGTGTCTGTCTTTCTCCTCTTATTTGACGAAGCGCACCTTTCCTCCTTAAACTTTAAGAGCAAACAAAAGAAAGAAAATGGATGGAAGTAGGAAAATAGAAAGGAAAGAATAAAACCTGTGCTAATACGATTAAAAGTCTACTATTTAAATAGGCTTTCTGTTGTATAGGCTTTCAGCAGAGCGAATCGCTAAGATCGGAGTCGGTGGTAAGTGGTGAAGACAGGAGTTTCAAGTGGGTTCTGAAATGGCTGTGTTCACTCGACTGAAAACCTATCGCTAAAAATTTAAATTGAAGCATAAAATAAGAAGCTGGATAATGTGAAAACAATATAAAATGCCAAACAAGAGGGTAGATACAGAGGAAGGGCACGGTGAATGGTGAAGGAGGAAATTCGCAAAGTTGAGCAAAGATAGGATGAAAGAAACTTTAAGAGGTAAAATTAAAGAGAAACTAAAGGAACAAGAAGAATAGATGAAGGAAAGGTTAACTTATGAACACACTCATAAAATAACAGGAAAACAAAAACAAAAAAAAGCACATAATTTGGAAAATTTCCAAAGAAAGGAAGACGAGAAATAAGTAAGATAAAAAAAAATGAAATGGTAGGCAAGGTTCTTATTACAAAGTTATTATTATTATTACTAGCAAATATATGCACCCTCCGGGTGCAAGTATTTAAGTTTTGATATAATAAAATATCATATTAAATTAGAAAGGCTAATGAAACTGACTAAGAATGCAGATAAAAAGATCTGCAACAGAGGGGGTATAATCGAAAAATAGAACAACTTTGAAACTAACTATTCCATCATTTTCCCTTACTCCCGTCTTTCATTGGTAAATTTTCCTAATTTAACTATTTAGTTAAAATAGGAAGTAAAGGAGAATATAACAATTATTTCTTCTTGCAAATAAATTTCTTTTAAGATTTATCCACGAGATTTTTGTTTATATTCATTAAGATAAAACCAAACAATTAGAAATCAATAATACCAAGCCCATATTTATTAAAATAAATTTTTTAAGATCAATATGCAAATTAGCCTTCTCGTTCAAACTGTAAACTGCTATTTTGTTGTATATATAATTACAATTGCATGTTATTAGTACGTAGATATGGTCAACAGTATTAATAATGTAAAACAATTTTTATTAATAACTGAAGGTTTAAAAGAATGAAATCATGGAGTATTTGACGTAAATAATTAAGGGAATTGTGACTTGAGTAGTAATATAGTTTCGGTTACAGACAGAAAAACACACAATCTCCATATAATAAGATTATTATTATTATTATCAAACAGAAAATACCCTCCGGGCGTCGTAAAAATTAATTTTTGAAAGACATTGCCTGAGAGGGTGGGAGTTAAAAATTCAATGCCAGAGGGTTTGTATCATAAGTAAGCAAAATTCTCATATTAAAGGAGTAAAAAAAAAAAATAAATAAATAAAACAATTTGAAATGAAAACTGAGTCCCGTCCCTCTCAAATAAAATTTTGCGTGCATGTAATAACCAAACAATTATTTTGAATATTTTCCACATCAATTTTACACAAAATCGTAGGTATTTATTCATGTGTAAATGTTTTAGTTAACTTCTTGTTACTGTAAAAAAAAAGAACGCGAGTAAGAAAACATTTTTTTTAATTCCTTACTCAAATGTTAGGTGTATATAGCATAAGAATATTGTGATGTAATCTGTGACGTAGAGCTATGACGTATTTTTGTTACAGACAAAAATACAGACAATCTCCATTATCAATAGATTTTCACTCCTTTTGAGTTTTTCACATCATCGTTAGCTGATGGTATTTCACTGGAGGCTGAGTGACAACAAGTTTCCTCAGTTTTCCAGGACTCTTCTGAATATTCTAGCCGATTGCAATAGTGCAGTATTCTGGATGGTCTCAATTCTTCCTCTGATTTCCAGATCCTCCACTCTTTTTTCCAAGTTTATTGGGGCCATTCCAAGTGCACCAACTACAATTGGTATCACTTTGACTTTCATATTCGATAGCTTTTTTTTAATTCTCTGACAAGATCATAGTATTTGTCCATCGTTTCGTTTTCCTTCATCTTCACTCTGTAATCTGTTGATATGTTCTTTCTTTTTTGTTAATCAACACTAGGTCTGGTCTTCCAGCTGGGATAAGGTGATCCGTCTTTATTTGAAAGTCCCAGAGAATTATTATTATTATTATTATTATTATTATTATTATTATTATTATTATTATTATTATTATTATACCATTAGAGTTTTTCACATTGTAGCCCGTGATTTACAAGAGGCTAAGTAACAGCAAGTCTCTTCGGGTTTCCAGACTCTTCTGAATATTGCAGCCTATCTCAACAATGCTGTAGTCTGGATGGTCTCGATTCTTCCTCTGATTTCCAGTTCATCCAAACTCTTTTCCAGGCCCCTGGGGACCGTTCCTAGGGCACCAATTACAATTGGCACAATCTTCACCTTAATGTTCCACAGGTATTATTATTATTATTATTATTATATATTATTATTATTATTATTATTATTAATTCCGTCTGGTAGAAAATACGTCGCGTGTATTTTATAACATATTGTGAGTAAGCATATACATAAGCACTGCCGTGATATCACACAAACACAAACACACACACACACACACACACACACACACACACACACACGTAAAAAAGCGATCTCTCTCTCTCTCCATCACTCTCTCTCTCTTTCTCTCTCTCTCTCTCTCTCTCTCTCTCTCTCTCTCTCTCTCTCTCTCTCTCTCTCTCTCTCTCTATTATATATATATATATATAAATATATTGTAATATGTAGTTATAATACCTCACTTGGTGAGATTGTGGGGTACCAATTTTTTGCTCAATATCCCTCATAGGCATTTTTGCTGATGATATATTTTTTGTTGATGTTTCATGACATCGCTCCGTAGTATTTCGTTGTCGACGGTTGAATATTCAACAAATGCACCACTGCATGAAATTCCTAGTGACACAAATGTAATATATATATATATATATATATATATATATATATTGGGGAAGTCGTGACATGAAGTCAACGACGCTTGGTAACTTTCTAACTTTTTACAAAGTTTCTCGCCTATGCGATTTTCTTGGTCTGAAAAAGCAAAGGCGAAAATCTCATTTACCAAGTGCTGTTAACTTCATGACTTCTTTACACATAACCTATCAATGATATTGAGTAATATACTTGGTAATTTAAATGGTTTGGGGAACAGTGCAAAAATGAGATTAATAAAACTGTTAGCGAATATAATGTCTTTGTATATACAACATGATAGAACGGACCTACACTTTTAAAACAAATAAGAATACTTACTTCAAATTTTATTTTAGATTTTAAAGGATATTCATAAAAGGTTGCTGTGCAGTATTTTTTTGATGCGTAACCAATGTCGATTGTAATTGGAAAGTTCACCGATATTATACTAGCTCCAAATAGGATACTCTCCATGTCAATGGATGATGAAATAGCACACGCTGTATAGTAACATCGCACTGAGCCCGGAATATTGGCTTTACGCTTTATAATAAAACTAGAAGTGGCTACCCGGCGACACCTAGGTAGAAAGGGGAATTTTTTAAAGTTAGTATCGCAGATCCATTATTACTTATCCTGAGTGTGATCCTTGATGGTTGCTCCATAAAAAACCCGTATAAATATATAACAATATAGTAAGAAATTTCCATTCAATGATTTACAATTTAAAAAAAGATATAAATGATGCAATTAATTGAATCAATCAATATTATATTTCAAAGCGAAAAGAAAATCATACAAAAAAAAAAAAAGGACAAACAAAATAAGATGCAAGTGACTTTCCCTTCTGTTATTTTTCAAATTTGAATTTTTAAATATCTTCCCAAATATAAATCAAATCTTCATTATTTTTGCTCGAAAACCAAGCCCTGGTGATATTTAATGTGTATATATATTCACTTTGTCATTAATTTTTTATTTTCGTAGTTTCGTCGGATCATACACATAAACTTAACTGCCCTTTATATATGTATAGATAGATAATCATTGCAAATATTACTTAATCACTAATGGGGAAAAATGAAAAAAATATCAACAAAAAATAAATAAATAAAAATATCACCAATTTATGAATGTAAATCATTTGCTTAAAATATTTTAACTATTTCCTAACAAACTAAATAACTCTCTCTCTCTCTCTCTCTCTCTCTCTCTCTCTCTCTCTCTCTCTCTCTCTCTCTCTCGTATCTCCCTTTTTGTATATATATATATATATATATATATATATATATATATATATATATATATATATACGTGTGTGCGTGTCGCTTTCCAATTCCTTTTCATGTGACAAAACCAGAATTATAAAATAACATTATTTTATTAATTTATTCACAGTAGAAAAAAAATCAAGTCGTTGTTGTATACAACAGACTTAAAAGCAAAATATTTATATATGACATTAATCTTGTTAGCATTTCATTAAAATAAGAATATAAAATAAATGTTAAAATGAAAAGAAATGTAAATAAAGATGATTGAAGAACATAGTTTCATTAAATTCCCTTATACACACACACACTCACACACACACACACATATATATATATATATTATATATATATATATATAATATATACATAAAGACACACACACCACACACACACACACACACACACATATATATATATATATATATATATATATGTAGTCATTGTTAGTCTTGTAGAATTGAAGATAAAGTGCGTAAGAGCTGTAGTTATTTATTATAGTGTACAATACATTTGAGGTGCAATTAATACCATTGATTTCCAAACAGCAAGTTAACCCCTTTTCCTCAAGACAACGCGCGTTGTCTTTGGAAACCAATGGTAATAATTGCACCTCAAATGTATTGTACACTATATATATATATATATATATATATATATATATATATATATATATACAAAGTGGGTTTCGGGAACTTAAACTCGCCGATCCAAATGAATTGCAAACTTTTCAAGGCACAATCTGGTTCTTCTCAAGACAAATGGTTATGTTTAAAAATTGCTCGCTATACTTCTTGTTATTAATATTGCGAGTAAAATCCAAACTACGGCATTATTTTTCACAACAAACCGAAAGGACGTCATAAATGATGCAATGTTTAGTCGTATCATAACTCTAATGGGGTTTTTTAGACACTAGGTAATGAACGAAAATGTTAAACTAAGTCCAGCTGACTAGAATTGGAAGTGTTACATAATTATTAGATACTAATATTTATGTGCACTAGTGTAGAAATAAAAATGGCGGTTATAAGTTACAGCCCACGGCCTTGAAGGATGAGTGACAAGGATTGACCTCAGTCCTAACCTTCCGGTGGATACAGTGAGAATCGGTGGAGGAGACCCTCTTCCGGTTTAGATTAAAAATAGATTTTAGTCAGTCAGCGAGAAACCACGACGGTGATGAGTCGTGTTATACACGCTCCGACTCGATCTGCGCAGGTTGTCTGGGGGGGGTTTCGAGAATAAAATATGATCAAAGTAAATCGAAGTCTTGTGTTATTATCTAAAAACTAACAATGACACAGGGCTTCTGATAAAGAGAAATCCCCAATGGAAGACCAGACACGAAGTCCCCAAGAGAAGTCCAGACGTTAGAAGAGACCTAGAAGAACTTAAGATGTCAGAAGAACAGAAGAAGAACAGACGTAAGAAGTAAGTAATTAGAAAGGTATACAACAGAAGTTCATCGCGTTTCCACACAAGCAATATATGACACAAGGTATTTATTTTTAATAAGCGGTGGGTGGCCTTGTGCATTTTAGCACTAACCGACTACAGAAAAAATCATTCAGTTCTCAAAGCTTTCCAAATGTTCACCTAGTGCCGTGAGGACTGAAATGAACGAACTCATAAAAGAGACTTGCAGAAGAATGGTTTGTCTTTGGAAACCACCCAGCTAGAATTCTTTTAAAATAATTGATATTGACAATATGTTGGTAAATCGTCCAAACATTTGAAGAAACCTTTAGAGAAATTTATCACCTTCTGTATTATTCAACAATAAAAAATGGCGCTCTGAAACGACGTTTTGTAAAATATATTCTTTTATATTTATGGGCCGGGTTAGCTCAGTCGGTAGAGCGCTCGGCTAGAAACCACAAAGTTCCTAGTTCGATACCAGCCCTCGCCAACTCAGCGTATGAGTAGCACAGGGATCTGTGCAGTAAAGTAAGGAGCTGATGGTAGGTGTGGCGCTCCAACATAGATGCTAAAATAATCTCCTTGGTCTAGCGCTAGTGAAAAGGGGATAGACTCCCTCGCTGTCTGGCTGATACCGACATTAGGCCGCCCCGACGACTTACTTTTTTTACTTATATACCCAGGACCTGGCAGTTGGGGACGATGTTAATACTATCTGTGGTAGATGGTTGTAAAGACTACATATATATATATATATATATAATATATATATATATAATATATTATATATATAAAAAAGGTTTTGTAATTTGCTTGAAGCATTGTGTATATATTGGTTTGTTGGTTGGTTTTGAAGGCTGTCACAATGCGAGTGTAAAGAAAAGAAGGTAACTATGATGTTTTTGTTAACCTGTCATTTATTTCTCAATATTTCGGGAAGAGATTCCCATCCTCAGAAGGATGGGAATCTCTTCCCGAAATATTGAGAAATAAATGACAGGTTAACAAAAAACATCATAGTTACCTTCTTTTTTCTTTACACTCGCATTGTGACAGCCTTCAAAACTAACCAACAAACCAATATATATATATATATTGTTGTGTTGGAAGTAACAATGGGATATGCATAGTTTACAAATTTAATTATTTTCTGGATAGTGAGGGGACATGATAGTTGGGTATTATGGCCTCCCCAAGACTCACAAACCCAACATACCTCTTAGACCCATCATCACCGGTATAGGCTCTGTCACCCACATGATCGTTACATTTTTGGCAAAAACTCTATCCCCTCTTCTAGGTACAATTAGTGATGCCCACATAAAAAACTCAGGTGAACTTCTCATAAAAATCACACACACACACCAACATGTAGAACAAATCCCTAGCTAGCCTAGATATAAAATCACTTTACACAAACATACCTGTAGACAAATGCCTAAATAGACTAGAAAAAACATCTCTCCACAAATGATACCCAACTATCATATACCCTCACTACCCAGAATATAATCAAAATATGTAATATATATATATATATATATATATATATATATATATAGATATATATGTATATATGTGTGTGTGTGTGTGTGTGTGTGGCATTTGTGTGTAGGTGTTTGTGTATTTGAATGTGTGTGTGTGTGTGTTTGAGTGTATGTGTGTGTGTGTGTGGCATTTGAATGTGTGTGCCTGTGCGTTTGTGTGTGTGTGTGTGTGTGTGTGTGTGTGTGTTTGAATGTGTGTGCTTGTGTGTGCGTGTTCGACGTTGTCATGGTATCAAACAGCAATATCTAACGTGGTGCCTTCCTTGAAGACACAATCTTAAATTGAATATCTAGTATATTCAATTTCAGCTTGTGCACAAGATTAATGGGGACTTAGTACATCGCAATAATAAGCGACGTAGTTAAAATCACCAGCTAAAGTGACGTATGTTAAACAATTTCTTCCTCTTTTCAACAACGTTATGAGTTCGTGAGCTGTTATAAAAAAAGGCTATGGAGGCGCGTGGTCTAATGGTTAGAGTCATAGGAAATGGGATCGACAACCCGAGTTCAATTCCTGGACGAAGCTGTTTGAATTTCACATAGCGCTAATACCCTTGGGGAAGGTATGAATCCAAGTCTCCCTCCAGCTATGGGTAAATAGCAGCGCAGAGTGGGCTCTTTAATCTTGGTTAGGTAACCTGTCTAGGAGAATGAAAACTCTGAATACAAACCTGTTAAACTCCGCTTAAGAAATTGACCTTGTGTCACATTCTGTTCGTGCGGAGGGATTGGTAAATATATTTAAAAAAAAGCCTATAGTCTTCGTCCTCCGTTTGGTATGAATAAGACTGCTATGTATGTAAGGGCGGCACGAGTAGGGGGTGCTAAGACTCGCCAAGCAAACTCAACTCTACTCTTAATTTTCTTTATCATGGAAAACATGGCTTCTTTCTAATAACCAAGTTGCAATTTACCGCGCTAATATTTAAGTAACAAAAATATGAAAAATGTCCCTTCACTGTTAGTTTTGTTCTGTGTGTGTATTTGAAAAATAAGAGACTGAGATCGTCTAAAATGTCCTTAATGCTAAGATTCTCCACTAGTACACTTTACTTCTCCCTTAGCCGAATTTCCTCGTTATTCTTATTTCTGCAGGTCCAAAATTATCAGTCTGTCCTGACTATGTGAGAGTCACAAGCTCTTCTTTACTTTTGGTCTGACCACTCTATCTGTCACAAACTATCTATGTTCTCTCCCGACTACTATTCTCACGGTTGAATCCTTTCTATGTCTTCTCTCCAGACTATGCTCACTGACGGCCAAAATCTCTGTCTTTTCTGCCGGAGTTCTCTCCGCTGACTGCCAAGCAAACATTTAATATAGAGTATTCTCGTGGATGGTTTTATTTATTTAGACTTAATTATCCCTAATTCTACAAAGTAATTTAGTAAGTGCATTTTAAACCCATGATAAAAAAAGAAGTCCAATATAAAGGCTGCCCTTAGCCATAGATATTCATCACCCCGCCTGCTAATGGTCGACCAGTACTCTCTTAAACCAGTACTTAAACCGAGATTGCCATTTTGTCTGGAAATTGACCCATCATGTTACATGTGTCTGTAAGAATTCATCTGTACCTTTATCGGCATCCGTTTCCTAACATTATAAACCACGGAATATCTATATCAGAAAAAAAAACTACTAGTATCTAGATCCTTTGGTTTGCTTGAGAAGAGGGTTTGGAGCCAACGTGGCATTAAGATCTCCACCAAGCTGGGTGTATACAAAGTCTGTGTGCTCACTTCCCTTTTGTACAGTAGCAAAAATGCAGCTACGGTTGGAAGAATTTATCGCTTTATTATTTTCAGTAAGAAGATTTCCATATGATTGATAATAAGAAATAATGTAATCAATAGTTAGCTGCTTCTCTTCAATCTTTTTATGTCAGCGTTAGTTCTTTAAGCAGTATAAAATGAACTCCAAATTCCAAATATGATATCGTTTGAGAATTAAATTAGCAAAGACTTCGGAGACAATGTCATTACAATGCATTGTCACATTTATTACGAAACCTATCTTTAGATTTTTGGTCATTTGATTTTAGATTTAATTTTTTTTCAGAACCTCATTAACAACATAAAAAGGCAATTTGTTCAATACCTGGTGTTAACCAAGAGAAAGTACCCCCATATACATCAAGCTCTCTCCGGAAGTAGTCTTCATAAAATCACAAGCAAAATGCCACTAAGGTATCAATATCAATCATGCCAGTTACTTAATCTAAACGTAAAGCCATATCCTTTATCATTTTTTTCAACTTCTTTATCTATTAAGACTATTTTTGAAATGTAGACCAAATTCAATGGCTATGTGTCTGCTTGTATTTGTTTTGGGAATGAAAATTATATGATCATTCCATAATTGCTAATCAAAATTGGATCATTCATTGATATTTTTATCTGCGTGTTTTGGGAAGAAAATAAATTATTAATTTTGATAATCTAATCTAGATTCTTTTAATTACTATTTTATGATGTCAGAATATCCAGCTAATAAAATCATGCTTCCTATCTAATCTGTTATTAGTATATATACTGCAACATAAATAACACTGGTTTACAAAAAATATTTGTTATCTGAGGCAAGAATGTGAATAGGTGTTTTTTTTACTAATTTGGATGTGCTGAATTCAAATTTATAAACAGATTTGCTCTATCACCTCTAGTTTTCTGTCTTTTGAATAGTCTCCTTTTAGTATATACAGAGTATATATGTGCTTATTTCAACAGTTGCAGCAGCTTATTACAGATAAAACAGGTTAGATAAATAACATTGACGGAATAAATATACTTGGATGACACAATGTACACAATTCATAGTAACGCAGACAGAAATGTGTTTTCTTAGACTACTGACTGCCAGTACACTACTGACCAGTGCACTACTGGCTGTTGATTGAGACGTGTTGGCTACGCTTAACTACCAAAATCCGTCTTGATATATATATATATATATATATATATATATATATATATATATAATGTAATGCTATCATTTACATTTGTTGCATAATAACTAAAAAGAAGACATAAGTCACACAGTATTAGAAATTAACCCTGAATGAATATACGCCTTTATGTACTGTATGTGTACAAAATGTACAGTATGCATATCTAAACAACTAGAGGTGATGAGTAAAAACGGATTTACAATCTGAATTCAGCACCCCCAAATTAGATTAAAACAGCTATTTCTGTGCTTGCCTCAATTACTTTGTAAACCAGTGTAATAAATCGAAGTGAATAGTTTTCTATTTATGACGTTAAACTGCATCTAATGGTGAAGTTTCAATTCTGGAACTCTGCTAAATGTAGAGTACCTCTTTATCACCATTACTTCCGGGTCCACCCTGATCCGGAATGGTAGTACCTGTTAGTGTCCCATCTATGGGTCAAATAGAATATTTTAAAAAAGAGCCCAAAAAATAATTTGAAAAAATATAGAATACACAACGAGAATGGGCGAAACAAAATGTTTTCAGCATAATATAATCCAACAAGATTTATCATGCCGTAAAATCCAGCTAATTAAACAACCGAAATAAATATCGTCTAAGTTTATTTCCAGTAGCAGTAGTTTTGCATCAAATTACCTTGTATACTCGAGTATTTCGATACTATTTTGCAGTTGGAATTTATAGGTATAATCATTTAGCCCAGGCCTAAGCTTGACTAATATGTGTATCTCACGTATTGAGCAAGCTCCTAATATTATTTATCTGAATGTTTGAGATGAGGCTTGATGATTAGTATTATTTGCGTTATTCGGACTATTGTCCCCATCTTCATTGTTATTTGTACAACGTTTCGGCCGATATGCCCTCCGGCCTTCTTCAGGTATTACTTGTCAGAGTAGAGACAGTAACATAGAAAAATAATTAACACAACTCCTATCCCAGCTAAGGATAGCGGAATGAGAACAGGATACCCCTGTGGACTAAATAAAAGGTTAGGTTCCATGATGGCTCCCGATTACGACAAGAAAGTTCCCGAGTTCAAAAAGAAGGTTCCCGAGTCCGAGAAGGTTCCCGAGTCCGACAAGTAATACCTGAAGAAGGCCGGAGGGCATATCGGCCGAAACGTTGTACCTAATAACAATGAAGATTGGGACAATAGTCCGAATAACGCAGATAATACCCCTAATATTAGGCTAAAATTTGGGTCTTAGAGAGTCATATTTTAAACGAGTATATACAGAATATAAAATGTAAACGCAGGAATTGTAATATACTTATATACTTATCCTATTCTCTTGGCTGGTAATTGGTTGTTGGGCTGTATTGCATTCTTACTGTTTGCGTCTGGAACAATTTGGAAAATGTGGGGACATCTGGTGCTGTGCTGTTGATATTCTTTAATAACACACGACGATTTTGTTTTTTTGTTGTTGTTTTTGTTTTCTAATGAGTTCATTTATGTTCCCATGTCAAAATTCCTTGGGGAACAGACATGAACCTTGCGTCTGCACCCTGCCACAGACCGATATTTCATCCCTCTCTCTTTCTCTCAATCTCTTCCTTGTCTTGTCCTAACCAATAAGAAATCAACATATAGCTGACCAAACATAAATATGTGCTGACCAAACATAAATCAACAGGTGGCCTAGTTACTTTGCACTATTAACTTACACCTAATTTCTTGGATTTTGGGTTTTTCGACATTAATCTAACAATATTAAATTCTCTCTTTTTATTAACAAACAAAAGACCTAACTTCCTTTAAATACTTAGGGTCTTGGAATTCTCATAATTCCAATTAATGCATTAAATCTATCGTCGATATCTTCGCAACTACAAGGACAATATTTTCAGATGTGTACAGCTTCATTTCAATGCTGATCCAGTCGTAACTCAATTTGAATGCAGAAAGGAAATTTGATAAGGAAACGGCCGGATACTACGTCAGATATTAGAGAACTTCTTATCAATTCGTTTTAAAGCGGAAGTATGTGTGATAGTTTAGGGAATAATCTTTCATCGATATGTGACACGTGAGCAATGATAGATACAACGAGCTGCGGTATAATTTCAGGCTAGAGTCGGAATGGACGTTTGTATAATCTATATTGCAGTGTTAATATAGTATGACTAATGAATTCCGAGGGATATAATGCTCTCGGGAGGTGCGTGCTCTAATAGTTAGAGTCGTAGGAAATGGACTAGTCGACCTGAGTTCAATTCCTGGACGAAACTGTTTGCATTTTCACATGACGTTTGGGAAAGGTATGAATCCAATTCTCCCTCCAGCTATGGTTAAATTGGGCTCTTTAACCATGGTCTAGGTAACCAGTCTAGGAAAAGGAAAACTGAATTCAAATATGTTAAACTCCGCTTAAGATATTGAACTTGTATCGCATCCTGCTCTTGCAAAAGGGCTGGTATATATATATATATATATATATATATATATATATATATATATATAAATCGACGGGCGGCTTAAAGTCGGTATCAGCCAGTCAGCGAGGGAGTCTATCCCTTTTTCAATAGCGCTAGACCAAGGAGATTGTTTTTTTAGCATCTGGGATGGAGCACCACACCTACCATCAGCTTCTTACTTTACCGCACAGATCCCTGTGCTACTCATACGCTGAGTTTGCGAGGACCGGTATCGAACTAGGAACCTTGTGGCTTCTAGCCGAACGCTCTACCGAATGCTCTCGTGTCTCCAGCTATGGGTAAATACTAAATCAGATTGGGTTATTTAGTCAAGTTTAGACAACCAGTCAAGGGGCAACTCTCAATTCACACTAATTTCACTCCGCTTGTGTCCCATCATGCTCATGGTGGAGGGGCTGCGTAAATAGATATGTTGTGTCAGTTAATTCGACTTTGTAGGAATTACAACAATATTCTCTGATCCGTGCAACGGCGTAGATGGTGAAATTGTTGGTTAGATTCTTGTTGGATTTATGGTTGAAGTTCTGGTTAAATCACAATTGCACACTCGACGAGTGACTTACGATACCACCAAACACTTTTAGTTTAAATCCCAGTGCAACAACTGACTGATCTCGAAACCTCTTGATATATTATCCTTTTTTATGATCGAGATATGCTGAGCCTAGTCAGATACGCAGAGGTCAAATTAGAAGTTTTATTAATAGAAATAAAAAGATGTCCAATGCAGCTATATTTAGTTTAAATGTATCGATGGGTGTTTCGGCTGGGACGTTAGAATGCATCGACTGCACCTCTGCAGTAATGCCATTTTATTTAGGTATAATTACCAACACAGGAATATGTATCATACATCAAAATGAAGCTGGTCCTCTATGGATCACATACCTACTATTCCACATAAAGGTCCCACGTGACTTCACATATTTGGCGGGCTTCTGTAATTTTCCATAGAAGGACCCGGCCATGGTATGAAAGGTGTCATCCCCTCAGAATTACAGGGGATTGACAATAATCTTATGCAACCGCATAGATTATGTAACACATATAGCTCCAAAGAAATATGTGTGCGCGTGTGTAGCTATATTTCTGCGTGTATCTACTTTCTTTATCCATGTTTATACTTTAGTGTATTTATATATTCCCCTAAGAAATTAAAAACGCGACTGCAAAATCTGGGACTATTTTCCATGTCTTTGACTTCTTGTGGCACATATAACGCGCTTACTGTGAACTTAAAAATATTTGGAGAGTAAGTCTTGATTTCAGTTTTATACATTATTCACATATCAATGCTCGTGTTCCTTAATTATTCAACCGTTATTATTTTCAAACACCCTCTGGTTAAAAATGAGACTGTCCAAATTCTTATTTCCTGTGAGTGTCATCACCTCAGATAAATGATAGACCAATCCGTTTTTATCATAAAGACAGAAAGGAGAGAGAGAAGAAAAGGTCACGCTACACATAAAAATATAATAAGAAAGAAAGAAAAGGAGTAGGGGAAAGATAGATAGACAGGGTGCGCACGTGGAAGCGATAACGCTATTCTGTTTCAATCAAACATAAGGAAAAAAATGAAACGACGGAAAAAAAGAAAAAAAGAATGAGTGAGTTAAATCAATATAATTATACGTTTTACATATTGAGCTATTTACAATAGCTCTGAAGTAAACATATCAACCGTTGTAATAGATAGAGCACGTGGAAACGATAACGCTAATCTGTTTCAATCAAACATAAGGAAAAAATGAAAGGACGGAAAAAATAAAAAAAAGAATGAGAGAGTTAAATCAAGATAATCATACGTTTTACATATTGAGCTAAAAGCAATAGCTCTTAAGTAAACATATCAACGGTTGTACTTATTGAATTATCTTGCAATGGTATATTTACACAGCTCCTGCTAGTTTTATTAAATGGTTTTGTTTGTTCATTTGGTTGGTTGTGTTTTACGGCACGTCAATCCTTGTTGGGATATTTTATGCCGAAGACGCTTTTGCTTTATTCCTTCAATTTTTTAAAACTCATTTTTAAAAAACTTATAAAAAATCATTTTTGTCTATTTATCCCATTAATGGGACCCTAACAGGTATTACCACTGGGTCGGAGTGGACCTGAGAGTAATGACATTAAAGGGATACTCCACACTCTCCAGAGTTATAGAAATGGAGCCTAACTAGATGCAGTTTTAATGTTTAGCACAGGTTTGGCTCATATATGATTAGCACATATATATTAAAAATGGCACATATAATTTAAAATATGGAAGCGCGTGGTGTAATGGTTAAAGTCATTGGAAATGGATTCGCCGACCCGAGTTCAAATCCTGGATTTGGTAATTACATTTCACTTAGCGCTAATACCCTTGGGAAAGGTATGAATCCTACTCTTCCTCCAGTAATGGATAAATAGTACGGCAGACTGGACTCTTTAACTTTGGTTAGGTAACCGGTCTAGGAGAAAGAAAACTCTGAATTTGGACTCTGAATTTGGACTCCGCTTAAGAAATTCACCTCGTGTCACATCCTGCTCGTGCGGAGGGGTTGGTAAATATATATATGATTAAAAGAGGTGGGGATTGCCGTAAGATCAATACGTTCAGGACAATCACATAAACGCCAGGGTTTGATGTGACCAGCCGATTGATCAGAGGGCACATCTTCTACCGCATAGAGGCCTTATAAACTGTGATATAGATTAGAGTAAGATAGATCGGTAGATATAATAAGACATGGATAGATATGAGCACACACACACATGCACACACATATATGCGTGCGCTCTCACACGCACGAACACGCACACAGAGACACAGAAAAACAGACATACACACAAACACACATAAACACACACACACACAATATATAATATCCTCCAGATATAGGTGTATGGTAGGGCATACTGGACACTTAATCTAGGTTTGGCAGCCGGTATAGGAGAATAGAAACTCTGAATTCAAACCTATTAAACTCCTCTTAAAGAATTGATCTCGTGTCCCATCCTACTCATATGGAGGGGTTGGTGAATATATATATATATATTATATATATATATATTATATATAATATATATATATATGTAGTGGTTGGTTTGGTTGTCGGTAACGAGTGTTGACAATTCCGGGTAAAACTTTGAAACTGAATATATATAATATATATATATGGTATTTGTGGAAAAAGTGACTTACCGGTGAAAATGGTCACAGCGTTTAGTTGATTCAAGTTTCACAATGATAAGACAGCGATATACAAATATAAAGTGCTCAATACGTTAGTAGAGCAAATTTATTTGTTCACAGTAATAACCTACTCGAAAAAACACACACGTGAAATCGACTGCAATTAATCAATATCTTGATTAATCCAGTGAATTTAACCCTGAAGATCCTTATGGTGAAACTCGAGTAGGTTATTACCGTGTACCTCTATGATAATATATATATATATATATATATATATAATTATATATATATATGGACTCTCCCGTCGATTATCGACGTATGAGGGTTCATACACACAATGATCTCCCACACAGGGATTTGTTTATAGTGGTGAAGGCTTGTGTTTGACCATCCACACTTTTTGGCACAGTCGATAGGAAAGAATTGGTGCATCAAGGGTTGCCACAAACTAAATCAACGACCGACCTCAGGAATTTTGAAAAGCCGTTCGGTAAAGTAGGAAGCTGATGGTAGGTATGGCACTCCACTTCATATGTAAAATAAACGTCCTGGTCTGGAATTAGTGAAAACAAGATAGACTTCCTTGAAGTCCGGCTGATACCAGCAATAGGTCAATCAAATATATATATATATATATATATATATATATATATATATATATATATGGGGGGTATGTGTATTTAGTATTGCTGATAAAAATATACCCCTTTAACATTAGAAAGTTAACATTTTCTAAACCGAACAATAAAAACGCAAGCTATTAAATATAATTTATCACCAAACACTACAGCATTAGAACCTTGTAAACAAAAATAGAATTGTATAAAGTCAGGATTAAACTTTGTTTTTAGTATACGTCTATGTACGGTGCTTCTAGGGAGAATCGAAATCCCGATTCAGCAGTAATATGTTTTCCAGAGAAGGATTTGATCATTAAAAAAAAAAGGATCTCATTATTTTAGGTAGAGCAAAATTTGTTTCTGAGGGAATTTTGGGATTTTTTTGGCACACCCTGTATGGAATTTTTTTTTAATTAATTCTGATTGCATCATCATATTTTCTTTCTTTTTATTTTTGCAACTTCCCGTTTTCTCTATAAAACATTAACTTTTTTTCTATGTACACATAACTTACTCATTAATTTCAAATCCCCTGGTAGAATTTTTTTAATAATAGGTTCTAACCGGCGCATATTCACTTCAATTTATTTGCAGCATAATGTTTCTCCCTTTTTATTTGCTAATTTAAAAATTAATAAAAAAAGACACTAAACAAATATAATCAAGCGGAAACAAGTGTCAAATTTTATATCCGCAGTGAGAGTAAATAATATTTAAATATGCAAACACAATCACATTTGTGACTGAAACGAACATGAACGACGTTAATTGCAATTTCAACTGAAATTGCTTACACGACGCTTGAGGCCACCCTTCAGATCGTTGTCAAGTCACATCCTTTTTATAGAATCAATATTATTAACAAAAATAGATAAATTAATGAAAAGGAAAGTACTCTATATTTGCTGAAACACACACACACACACACACACACACGCACGCACACACACACACACACACACACACACATGTATATATATATATATATGTATATATATATACAACCCCTACGCATGAGCAGGATATGACACAGGGTCAATTTCTTAAGCAGAGTTTAACAGGTTCGAATTAATAGTTGTCCTTCTCCTAGACTGGTTAACTAGCCATGGTTAAAGAGCCCAGTCTGCCCTGCTATTTACCTATAGCTGGAGAGAATTGGATTCATACCTTTCCCAAGGGTATTAGCGCCATGTGAAAGGCCCACAGCTTCGTCCAGGAATTGAACTCGCTTTGACGAGTCCATTTCCTACGACTCTAACCATTAGACTACGCGCCTCCACTTATCATATCATAACGTATCTTATATAGAAGCGAATGGGAGGCGCGTGGTCTAATGGTTAGAGTCATAGGAAATGGATTTGTCGACCTGAGTTCAATTCCTGGACGATGATGTTGGCATTTCACATGGCGCTAATACCCTTGGGAAATGTATGAATTCAATTCTCTCTCTAGCTATGGGTAAATAGCAGGGAAGACATGGCTCTTTCACCATGGCTAGGTAACCAGTCTAGGAGAAGGAAAACTCTGAATTCAAACCTGTTAAATTCCGCTTAATAAATTGACCTTGTGTCACATCCTGCTCGTGTGGAGTAGTTGGTAAATATATATATATATAGAAGCGAATTAGTTATTACGAATAAGTGCAAATTACTTTACAATAAACAAAAATTAGATTGTAATCAAAGAGTCAATGTAGCTCAGACGGTAGAACATCCGTGTCTGAACCACAAAGTTTCAGTATCTACACAGGCCCTCACCAACCCAGCGCATGAGTAGCCCAAGCATAGCTTGGATATGTGCAGTTTTACGTCATATCAACGCTTTTCGAGTCCTTTAATGCTGAATCAAGACGTTAATATTTGGTTTCTTACAATACCTGCTATTGCTTAAAGGTTTGCCAATAAAAGTTTTAGCCCAGGCTCATTGCTGCTTAACTTCATCATCTAGCGGGAACCGATATTTTCAACGTAGATTGATCGTAAACCGTTCGTAAAGTAGGAAGCTGATGGTAGGTGTGGCGCACCACTTGATATGTAAAATAAACGTCCTAGTCTAGAATTAGTGAAAACAAGATAGACTTCCTTGAAGTCCGGCTGATACCAACAATAGGCCACACCACCTTCTTTACTACTTATATATCATCTTCATCATGATAGTGCTTTCATATCCCAGATGCCCTTAAAACTCTCTTGCAATCAGTTTCCATTGATTGTCTCTTTTAGTAAGTCGTTTATACGATATCCAGTGTCCGTATAGAGTCGATAATTTTTTGCTTTTCGGTCATCATTTGCTGTCCATATGTAGGAGTCCATAACATAACGTCCTTATGGGCTCCTAAAAAAGACGATCAAACATGATGGTCACAGCTAGTGTCTGTTTGCTCGTCTTATTTGCATGGTTTACGAGATTAGAGGTAAGAGGTCGTAAAGCTTTTGTTTTGTAGGAAGGTGTTGCCAGGGATCTTTCAAAACATCACACTGTATCCCAACAATTTTTCAGGGTGTTTCTTTAAATTCCAAATGGTGCAGCCATGCATTTGCATTGACGCTGTTTGGAATTATTCCCTTTTGATTTTATCAGAGAGACCATTATCATGCGGACGTGAAATCAGTTCAATATATACATATACGTATATTGACATCACTTTTAGTAGATTATGATCCAAGAATGAGGTCTCTGGCTGGAATTTCATTAATATGCCTGGACTGGTTATAGCCATGATTAAATGATCAGTCTGCCCTACTATTTACCCAGGGGAGGGTAGTTGGATTCATACCTTTACAAAGGTTTTTAGCGCTATTTGAAATGCAAACCGCTTTCATTCTTGATGGATATTCAATTTTTTAAAATTCTAAAACTAAATTTTTTAAACACATTTTTTAAGACTCATGTTTTACTATTTAACCCATAGATGGGACCCTAACAGGTACTACCACTCCGGGTCTAACAGTTTCAGAAACTTGCCATTTAATGAGAAAATGCCACCATCTTGATTAAAACAAGTTGGACAACACAGCACAAGAGATGTGTGTTGAGATCTACGTAACAATCATCTGGAGTTTGCAGGTTCACTCCTGACTATAAGCAAAAATATCATAGACTAATTTACATAGTTTAACACATGTACCTGGTCATCGTTAACGGAATGAGGACTTTCTGCCCTAATGGATAAGATTAATGGTTCGGTTTGATGTGCCGTGAAGGCTCCCGATTAAGAGATGAAGGCTCCCGTGTTCGACAACTAACATATGAAGAAGTTCGTGGAGCACATCGACCGAAACCCAGAGCATATTGCAATAGAAATGAAGACTCTAGTCTAGAAAATCTAAATAATACTAGAGCAATTATTATTTTTTTAAGTATTTCTTTCCAGACGCTATGGTATAGTCACAGTAATACATATTTCATATTTCTTTCTGCTAAAATTATTTGTATATGTATATTAAGATTTTTGAGAGGACAGTGCTTTAATCACGTCTTCCACGACGGTTATTGATTGCAAAGTTCACCGTTCTGGCCGATCGGGATATCTACCTTGAAATGTCATGTGACGCTGAGAGTGGCCACTGGTCAAATGTCCGCTGCCACTGGAATCATTAGCAGTTGACCTCATACTGCAAATGTACCTAGCCTTACCGTTTCAGCACAGCGGTTTTATCTAGGGTGTGATCGTGCTCAGCTTAGGCGAAACTTTTCTTTCCCCTTCATCGAATAGGTTCTATCCCAATAACAAGAGAACAAATCCGAGACGCCATCTCTTTCTCTATCTCTGGCTCAAGGCACAGTATTACTTATCTCTGTACACATCATTGCATTTTCTCGATCTTCCTCTGACCGTTTCTGCTAGAAAATAGGGACCGGTGTTTAATCATTGTGCCCTTGGTGTCAGGCTTGATTTAGCTAACCATATGATAAATTTATAGATAAGCAAAGGTGAGAAATTTTGGGGTTTCACGTCAAGACAAGAATCGCGTATAGATTTGGAGTGTCAGTGAAGGGATAATCAGTAATGTGCACCTTTGCTGCACCCATAGATTTTATTCTTCCTTTATTTACGCTAATCACTCGTTGGTGCAGAAAGTGACATGCATTTACAAATGCACAGATATGTTGTCACTTATACATATGCGTATACGAGTGTTACCTAAAAATACCTAAGAATAATAGAAATTAACTAAAATAAAAAAAAAGAAAGAAATTAAAACAAATAATAATAATAATGATGATGATAATAAATAATATATAAAATAATAATAATACTAAATAATGGATAAAATATTAATATGATAAATAATAAATAATGATAAATAATTATAGTAATGATAATAAATAATAGATAAAATAATGGTAAGATAAATAAATAAATAAATAATAATAATAATAATAATAATAATAATAATAATAATAATAATAATAATAATAATAATAATAATATTAGTAATAATAATAATAATCTAGTGAACCCCCAGCTACGGCACGCGTGAAAAACTCGAATGGAGTGAAATAATAATAATAATAATAATAATAATAATAATAATAATAGAAAAGTAATGACCATGCACAAGGCTCTACACCCTAGAGACGATTGAGATAGACTATATGTATCAAGAAAGGAAGGGGGAAGAGGTCTTGCCAACATATAGGATTGCGTAGAGGCCACAATCCAAAAACTCGAAGACTACACAAAAAAGAGAAAAGGCAGATTATTTATAGCAGCCAACAATAGTAGATGTGACATATGGACAAACATAAAAACAACAAAAACTAGAAAACAAAAATGGGAATAAAAACAATTATATGGACACTTCAAACAACAAATCGGAGAGTTTGCACATGAAAAACATGGACATGGTTAAGAAAAAGAAACCTCAAGAGAGAAACTGAATCACTAATAATTGCTGCACAGAATAATGCCATAAGGACAAACTATATCAAAGCAAAAATTGATAAGACCCAACAAAATAGTAAATATAGACTATGTGGGGACAGAAATGAGACGGTAAATCATGTACTATGCGAATGTAGCAAACTAGCAAAACGGGAGTACAAAACTAGGCACGATTTGGTTGGAAAGGTGATCCACTGGGAATTATGCAAAAAATTAAATTTTGAGCATACAACAAAATGGTATATGCATAAACCAGAATCTGTTCTTGAGAACGAAGCGCATAAAATTCTCAGGGACTTTGAGATGAAAACGGATCACCTTATCCT
>CM042162.1:40688698-40708698 GCA_023376005.1 Doryteuthis pealeii | reverse complement strand
GACCTTGTTTTATATCCCACCAGTGCAAATATCTTATAGAAATACCTACTTATTTTGGGTTTACCAATAAGGCTCAACCGTTTGTCATGATTTATAACAAGTTCTTGTTCCTAAATTATACTCTAAGTCTACATTGTTATCTAAAATAATTGTAAAATCGGCGGAATAGACAATTATCGCTATCAGTCGGACATCGTGGGTGACTTTCCCCTTTTCACTCGCATTAGACCAGATATTGTTTTTTTTGCGTCGGAGGTGAAGCACCAAAACTGTAGTTAGCTCTCCTGTTTACCTCAAAGATCCATGCCGTACTACTAAGGGTCTGAGTCGAAAAGGCTGGTATTGAACCCGTAACGTTGTGGCTTGCTAGGTGAATGCTATACTGATTGAGCTAAACGGCTCCTTTAAGCTAAATTTCATTTTAACATATCGGCTTTAGTGATTAATAACCATGCAAACAGCTATTACAAAAACAGAAATACAATATAATTCTTCATCTTCACAATCATATCGTAGCGCATGCGCAGACATGTAATATGTAAATGACACATGCGCAGTTTGTGATCTCCAGGCATAATTTCTAAATATTTTAATAGGAACTGTTTTTCTTCCTGTAAGGAACTAATTGGATCGGTCGAAAATGGGTTAATTTTTAATGCAGATTATAATGGGATCGTAAATCAAAAATCTGTCAGTTATTCGTTGTTTGTCATCTTTGTGATCTACGCATGGCAACTCAGAGAATGGCGCTATGTTCTCCGGTACAAAAAAAAACAAAACAACAAACAATCAAAGAAAAAAGAAAACCAAAAGAAAACCAAACAAAAAAGGTGATTAGTTTAGTTTTTCCTTTTTCTGATGACATTCCTTAGGCAGCAAGAATGGAAATTAAAATTACATTCGTCATCATCAAGTCGTGGTGACAGCACAGATTCTCTTGACTCACTCTCGCCCTCAACCCCTATTAACCATCGTTCTTTGTAGGTCCTCTACACTAGGAGTTATGAGTCTCAAGCCTTAATGAAATGTATAAATTGGGTCCATCAGCGTAAGTTGGAAAAATATGAAGATATACGTGAACAATGCGTCAGAAACGGATGGATAACAAATCTATTTCCCATCGAAGTCGGATGCCGGGGATTTATTACCAACTCAACCATGGCATTTTTGTCTAAACTTGGACTTTCTCCACCAGACAAGACGAAATACATAAAAAAGATCTAATATATAACAGAACATAACCAATTATCTCCATAGAACCACTACTTTAAAGTCTGAAATCCAAATAACCTTTTTGGCATTAAATGACCCACAGAGGTTGATATGCCGTTAAACAAAACTCAAACTCAAACCCTAAAAAAAGATCAAGAGAAAACTCTAACCGCATCAGCGTAGATATGGCAGACTACATTGTGACATCAAATCGACAAAGTCTGGTGGTATCGTGAGATACTGCTGGGGCGCTCTGCGTTAGTGGTAATGATGCTTCGGCCCCGAAACCATGCCTGAACCCAGAGTCATCATCTGATGAAGGCTTCGTTGGTTGCAATGCTACTGTGTAAATAGCAGTGATTGTATGAAGATTATTGGATCGTGAAATCTATAAATGTGGTCGAAAAATAAAAGTAGGAAAAGCGTTTGTATTTGATTTACTCATTTTATTCTATTGCGCTTAAAGTAAATAGGTGGCAATTCAAATTGACGTTCTGTTTGTGGGTTGCCGTAAGAAATTTAAAAAAAATAAAAAATTGAAAAGAAAAAACAAATAAACAAGATGCACTAGATGACTTTACTATAGCACAGTTGATGAATGTAATTGTTTTGTAGTGGACTACATCCACAATGTTTGATGCAAATATAACATAGGAAGGACGTCCTTTCCGTTGTATCAGGTGGTAAAATGAGATGCTTATGCACCACCATATATCTCTTAAGACCAGAAGCTGACTTGCAGACTTTATTACTGTAAAGTTTTTAAATGCCATCCTTGGCCAGTTGAAAAGGGCTTAAAGAAAGTCCTGTGTTATGGAATCCGTTGGTAAGCGTATAAGTCCTATCTTGCGTATTGGTAAAGGTCCAGTGATTTAGTCCTATGTCCGTCATCGAAGAATGTTGCGGTAATTATGACTGTAAGGGAAATCCACTCTACCCAGAGCTCCAGATCTGGAACCTCACCACTAGATCTATTTTATCGTAATTACTAGAACACTAAGACCCTCACAGCCCACTGCCACATAGATTATAAATAGGGTTTGGGGTTTGCAATAGAGCAACACGGCTGGGACATTTATTTAGGTGGTAGGACTTAACTTGACCCGTCGAATTATCGTTGGTGGCCCAATTCGAGTGCTCGTCTTGCCTAAAGGAGGGTTATTCCACAGTACTGTCAGGGCTTGGATTGATTAAGACTGATTCATGATTTTCATACATAAAATATTTAGCTGTACACAGGATTTTCTTAGAATTTTAAAAACAAAGAGTCTCCAAGATTCAGGTTCAATGCTACCAGTATGAAAACGTAATCTTGAATTCTTTGAATATCGTACCTCGTAGGTTTTTCTACTACGGTTAAACTGGGAATAAAAGTAAAAGTAAAGTAGGTGGCCTAATGTCGGTATCAGCCAATCAGCGAGGGAATCTGTCCCTTTTTCTCTAGCGCTAGACCAAGGAGATTATTTAGGTGTCTGAGGCGTAGCGCCACACCTACATCAGCTCCTCATGGTAGATCCCTGTGCTAATCATACGCTGAGTGGGCGAGGGCCGGTATCGAATACTCTACCGACTGAGCTAAACGGACCCTTAAACTAAGAATATGCTGACTGTATTCCCTATAGACAAGTTTTGACGACCCCTAAAAGGAGTGCGCTGGGTATGTTACTAAACCTCATCTGATGCTAAGTTTCCTGTTGTGGAACAATAGACTATGTGGAGTACATTTTGGTTATCATTACTTCAAATTAATTTATCCCATTGTGGCATTACTTGTTAGGGTCCCATCTATGGTCAAAATAGATTTGTTTAAAAATTATTCTTATTCGAGAGGACCGTAAGCTAAAAAGAAAAATAAGTCTTAAGAATAATTACACAAAATATGTAAATATTTACATAGAATGAACGTTATTCTTTACCTCCAGGCATGAAATAACCCAGAAGAGGTGATATGTCACCAAATCAACCTCTAAAAATCCTTTAAAATATTTGTATTCGTAGGACCGTGTGTAAAAATAAATAGATAAAGGAATAAAAAGTACCTTAAGAAATAACAACACAAAAGCATGAATATTAACGTACAATTATCGTGATTCACTAGCCCCCAGGCATAATATAACTCTAGAAGGGTTGACGTGCCGTTGAAATCCATAAAGGCTCTTAAATATATATATATATTATATATATATATATATATATATATATATATATATATAAAATATATATACCAACTCCTCCGCAGGAGCGTGTGACACAGTCAATTTCTAAAGCGGAGCAACATTTGAATTAAAAGAGCCCGGTCTGCCCAACTATTTATATATATATATATTATATACATATATATATACACACACACACCCACACACACACAATATATATATATATATATATATATATATATATTATGTGTGTGTGTGTGTGTGTGTGTGTGTGGTGTGTGTGTGTGTATATTATATTTATATAATATATAATATATTATATATATATATATATATATATATATATATATATATATATATAGATAAAATAGAACCTTTTAAAACATTTGTATTTGACAGGACCGTGAGCAAAAAAATGAAGAAAAGATAACAAAAAGACATATAAATATAAGCATAGAACGAACGTGATTCCCTAACGTGTAGACATGAAGTAAATCCAGATGGAGGCATGGGTTAAAATTAATCATTTAATCTCCAACAGAAAGTACATTTCATGTGAAAGCATACCGACTTCCAAGTGAATTTTATGAGAAACCGAAGATACAAAGGCCGATGTCAGTAGATGAATACAATGCATCAAATTGTTTTTTTTTCTAACTAATTCATAACTAGATACCCACCTGTTCAAACTTATCTAATCAACGGTGATTGCCCAATTGATGCTGAGAAAGTTTTGCACGATGAATTGCCATGGTGACTAATATATCCATCGCATGTTCGGTAACCATTGATATGGTGTTATAACGCTATCCCAGTCCGAGACCCAGGTATCACTCGCACCTGCTTCATAATTGCAACAATAATGATACAGAGTCAGAAAAATAAGGATATGCGTATGAAATGGAAGCTTTTTTTTTTCTATTCATCAAATTTAATGTCCTCAATCAAAGTAAGCTGTGTGCATAAGAATCCTATAAAACGAATGGTTTAAGCTGCTTAAGAACGTTCGCAGAAAGTCATTAAATCAATGCTGCGCTGTAGACAGGGCATAGAATATGCTAAAAAGGTATGATCCCTCCCAGAAATAAGACCACCCTGTTGGCTGGGGCGTTAGAATGCACCGACTGCACCTCTGCAGAGGGGTAAGACTCCCCCAATGGGGTCACCTGTTGGTCGGGTGGCGACCCGTGATGCTTAAGGATAGAGCCCAAGTGGATGAGCAGTTCATGACATGCAATACTCCACTTTTGGCACTATCTTGGGCTAGACGGGCGGTCGGAGAGGCCCCCTCCGATCAATCGGCTGGTCAAGTCAAGCCCTAGCACCTATATGATTTTCCCAACCCTTTTGCGCTTATGGCCGGCCCCCAACCCCTTTTTATCATATGGGTGCTAGAAGGCGGTGGTTGCGGGTCTACATGTCCTGGGAATGACGTTAAACTCTATCTGATGGTGAGGTTCCAGTTCTGGAGGTTTGGGGAATGTGGATCACCCCTTCATCACCATTGCTCCCTGGTCCACTCTGACCCGGAGTGGTAGTACCTGTAAGGGTCCCATCTATGGGTTAAATAGAAAAATATATTTATAAAAAAATTGTATTATCCATTAAGAATTGATTTATTTCAAAACTTTATCGGCATTAAATGACCCACTGAGGTTGATATGCCGTAAAACAAAAAACAACCAAACCAAACCAAACCAGAAATAAGAACGTTCAGGGGATGAATTAGAACAGGATGTGGTGGTAACTCTTTACCTTCTTTAAACAGCTCACAGCGTTTCTCCTACCAGGAACAGATTCTACACATACCACACCTACGCAAAGTACAAAAACTGATAACTAGTTCACTATAATTGGGCAGAAAGACGCAGATTGCAATAATAATGGGACGTTATTTGAATAGAATGAGTTATGAAGTGAATAGATAGTAGATTTTGAAATAGCAAAAGAAAATTTGATACAGCCGTGGGGGAAATTTGATAGGCAACGAGTTAATTGACCCGTTGCCTAAAGGTAGATGACACAGTGTTGCCAGTATGGGGAATCCAGCGAGGATCAAACGGCTAAACTTGCAAATTGGTCGGAAAATTAAAACGGAAAGTTTTTGGTGGTCCTCCATGACAGTTTAACTACAGTCTATGAATGAACTTTTTGCCAAATGGGTTCGGGATTAAGGTTGTTTTTAATTACGTATTGCTTAAAAAAAAAAGAAAAAAAAAACAAATTACTATACATTTAAAGTTGAAAAATATTTTTTAAAACCAAGTTTAATTGAAATTATTCATTGCAATACTAACACAAACAACTGAGATTAATGTTTCTACCGTTTGGTTCAATAATTAATTTCAATGGTTAATTAAATGTATAGTATTTTTTGTTGTCTTTTTAAGCAATACCTAAGTAAAAACAAGCTTAATTCCCAAACCCCTAAACCGTAACCCAATTCGCAAAAAGTTCATTCATAGACCTAGTTAAACTGTCATGGGGGACCACCAAAAAACTTTCCGTTTTAATTTTCCGGCCAATTTGCAAATTTAGCCGATCAGCCTCGCTATCCAGGAGATTTGGCACTGCGAGACTGGTTTGTTAATCATTACACCAGGATGAGAGGACTAAAGTAGATATGAAGGTAAGGCTCTGTTTAGGAAATCTGGGGAGCTTTGATTACCAATTCAATGCACTTATCCCAGTCCCATGTTATCATCTACGCAAATGGCAATTTTCATCTGTTTTTAACCAATCGACGCTCATGATCAGATCACGAGGAACCTTTACACACACGTTAAGCTAATATTCAGAAACTGGACTGGCTAATTGGATGTCAACAAAAAGTAAATGATCGAACCCTAGGAACATATTTACATTGAAATAAAGAGTATACGTTTGAGTGAGAAAGCGGGGGTGAGTACAAATAGTATCTCATCTTCCCCGTCTCTCACTGATAGTAAAATCTTTCATTGTTTTCAAAATTGGAATCTACCTAATTTTCTTAGATGAAGTAGATAATTTCGGTTATTTTCCTATAAGTCTAACATGATCAGAGTAGACTGAGATAGATAGATAGATAAATAGATAGATATGAGCAGACTGAGATAGATAGATAGATAGTGAGCAGACTGAGATAGATAGAGAGATAGATATGAGCAGACTGAGATAGATAGATAGTGAGCAGACTGAGATAGATAGTGAGCAGACTGAGAGATAGATTGATAGATATGAACTTAGATAAATTTATTTATTTATTAATCTACTAGGAAAAAAGAAGATGGGTTAAGGGTTAGGTTTTAGGGTTAGTTTAATGGGGAAATAAATAAATAGATAATTTATCAGTCAAGAGTGGTTCCCCTTTGATCATGTTAGATTTATAGGAAATAACCATAATTTCTTTATAGATTTATCTGGTATCATATTAACTATTTTCTAATCATTTTTATTGGGGAAACTCGGTACGGACCTATGATAATATTTAATTTATAAATTAGGAATAAAACATTTAATAAAATGTCAGAGTTTCAGTGCAAATAAAGAGATGAAATATTTAATCCTACTTTTTAAAATATGAACTCAACTTTAATAATACATTTACTATTACTTCTACTACTATTACTACTGCTCCTACTATTACTACTACTATTAATGTGTAATCTAATTGGTATAAATATGTTTTACGATATGAAATCAAATTATTAAACACTTTATCGTAAAAAATAATATAATGAGGTATTTGTTAATTTGTTTATTTGTTATTGAGAGAGGGGCAATAGTTTGAAAGATAGTCTTAAAAATTGAAATATTTCTAGTGGAATAACATAACGGGCAATATCTTATATTAAAGTTATTAACATCCTGAGAAACAACTACACTAAAAGTCAGGTTGAGTTCAGTCGATAGAGCATCCGCCTATGAACCATTAAGTTCCGGGTTCAATACCGGTATTCGTCAAATGAGATCATGATTAGCACACATTGGATCTGTGCTGTAAAATGGGGTAGGTGTGGTGCTCCACAAAAACAATCCCCCTAGTCTAACGCTAGTGAAAAGGAATTAGACTGTCTTGCTGTCCGACTAATACAGACAATAGACCACTGTGCCAACTTTAATTTTACACAGAAAATGTATATATGAACGGACAATGATCCCGATTCCCTAACCTATAGACATACAATACCCCTTGATGAGTTGACGAGCTGTTAAGATCTATCTCTAATGACTTTCTAATTAAATCTATTGTGATATACCCGTTCGCATATCGTGTATATAAAAAGCGAGAGGCAGACAGACAGACAGACAGAGCGGGGGGAGACAGAGCGGGGGGGAGAGACATACATACATACTGACAGAGAGAGAGAGAGAGAGATAGGGGAGAGGAGAGACAGAGGGAGAGACAGACATACAGACATACAAGAGAGAGAGAGAGGGAGAGAGAGAGAGAGAGAGAGAGAGAGAGAGGTGGAGAAACAGACAAACAGATTAGGAGACTATGATGAGGGGATGATAGATTGGTTCTTACTTCTCCTATCTAATTCGTCGGCCACCATCTTTTCAGGGCTGATTCTATGGGTTGATTTCTTTCTTTCTATCCGCTTGGGTTCTTCGGGCTGGTGTCTGCCAATTTCATTTGGATTGATTAATACGCAAGACTTTGTTGTTTTCTTTATAGCTCTTATTAAAGCAACCACAGCGCAAAACCGCACGGTGAAAAGCAATTCTTTAGAGAACGTCTTCACCCGGTGAGTAATTGGTCGAAACTGACTAAACTGTCACACGCTTCTACTGGTTCATTTTTTCGGGGGTTCAAATGGGGTTACCACATTGTCAATCATCGGCAGGAACTTTCCATTCAACTCTCCGATTTCAATTTACTGACGAAATCTGATTAAAAATATCTACACTAATTACAGAATTCATAGAATATCCATAAATTATGTAACCCTGTCTATTTTGGAAAGATTGTTATTTCAAGTTTAGAAAGTTTCAAAAACAGATAATGTCAACGTGACCACGACCCACAAGAAAACAACAAATTGTGTTGAAAAATCAGATGCCAAAAAAATTGGAAATCAGAATCAGATCGGCGTCAATAAAAGACGGAATGAAAAAGAAGAATTATCTTCACAACTTATTTTTGGCAATAAGAAAATAAAAGACACAGAATATTCAATCGTAGACATGGAAATATGTATTTTGAAATAAGATAATATCATAAAAAAGAAGACTAAAATATAAGAAAAAAGATTACTCAGTATACAAATGCTTACCCGTTCCAAAATACGAAGCCGAATCGTACAAGGTCATAAATCCTGACGCGAGTGAAAACCAAAACGAAACAGAAAAAATATAAACAAAAATGTAGCGGTGTGAAATATGATTATGCTGAAAGAACGACAACAAAACAAGGAAGTAGTTTGTGTAGATTAAAATATATTCCTCTTCGTAGAAGAATCACAGGTGCATAGAAAAATTCTTCAACAATATAAATATATAGAGGCATAGCGTAGTGTAATGGTTATCGAGTTTGACTAGTAGTCTATTGCGAGTTCGATTCTCAATAGACGTCTTATGCTTCTGGATTTAGGAGAGCGTGTCATGTAATGTTTATCGTCAAATACTAGACGATGCCAATATAGTCGGGAAAGGTATGCATACAATTATTGAACCTCCAGCTATTTGTATATAGTAGGGCGTATCGGACACTAACCTTGGATAGGCAACCACTCTAGAAGAATGAACAATTGCATATACATCTGATTTCGTTACATTTGGATAGCAGTCCCCACAAGTAGATTTATATTCGAGCCTATTGCAAGTTGGAATCTCAACAGACATCTTATACTTCTGCTGTAATGGTTATCATCAAATCCTGGACGAGACTGTTTGGAAATGTAAGCCTATAATAATTCTACCTCCAGCTATTTGTAAATATTAGGGCGGATCGGACACTGTAACCTTGGTTAGGCAACCACACTAGGAAAAGGAATACTTGCATATACATCTGATTTCGGGTTCTTTAGATTGCAATCCCTACAAATAAATAAGTGTTTAACTAGTAGTCTATTGCGAGTTCGATTCTCAACAGACGCGTTATACTTCTGGATTTATGGAGACGTGTTGAGTGATGGTTATCGTCAAATACTGGACGATACAGTTTGCTAATATAATTGGGAAAGGTATGCATACAACTATTGTACCTCCAGCTATTTGTATATAGTAGGGCGTATCGGACACTAACCTTGGTTAGGCAACCACTCTAGAAGAATGAAAAGTGCATATACGCTGATTTCGGTATATTTGGATAGCAGTCCCTACAAGTAGATTTGTATTCGAGCCTATTGCAAGTTGGAATCTAAACAGACATCTTATACTTCTGCTGTAATGGTTATCGTCAAATCCTGGACGAGACTGTTTGCATTTCATATAGCGTTATTAGAGTTTGGAAAGGTATCCATAAAACAAATCTGCCTCCAGCTATTTGTAAATAGTAGGGCGGATCGGACATTGTCACATCGGTTAGGCAACCATACTAGGAGAAGGAATACTTGCATATACATATGGTTTCGGTTTCTTTGGATTGCAATCCCTACATATAAATATATATTTGATTAGTAATCTATTGCGAGTTCGATTCTCGGCAGACGCATTATACTTCTTGATTTATGGAGACGTGTCGAGTGATGGTTATCGTCAAATACTGGACGATGCAGTTTGCTAATATAGTTGGGAAAGGTATGCATACAACTATTGTACCTCCAGCTATTTGTATATAGTTGGGCGTATCAGACACTAACCTTGGTTAGGCAACCACTCTAGAAGAATGAAAAATTACATATACATCTGAGTTCGGTATATTTGGAAAGCAGTCCCTACAAGTAGTTTGTATTCGAGCCGATTCAAGTTGGAATCTCAACATAGATCTTATTCTTCTGCTGTAATGGTTATCAAATCCTGGACGAGACTGTTTGCATTTCATATAGCGTTATTAGAGTTTGGAAAGGTATCCATAAAACAAATCTGCCTCCAGCTATTTGTAAATAGTTGGGCGGATCGGACATTGTCACCTCGGTTGGGCACCCATACTAGGAGAAGGAATACTTGCATATACATATGGTTTCGGTTTCTTTGGATTGCAATCCCTACATATAAATATATATTTGATTAGTAATCTATTGCGAGTTCGATTCTCAACAGAGGTGTTATACTTCTGGATTTATGGAGGCATGTCGAGTAATGGTTATCGTCAAATACTGGACGATGCAGTTTGCTTATATAGTTGGGAAAGATAGGCATACAACTATTGTACCTCAAGCTATTTGTATATAGTTGGGCGTATCAGACACTAACCTTGGTTAGGCAACCACTCTAGAAGAATGAAAAATTGCATATACATCTGATTTCGGTATATTTGGATAGCAGTCCCCACAAGTAGTTTGTATTCGAGCCGATTCAAGTTGGAATCTCAACAGACATCTCATTCTTCTGCTGTAATGATTATCGTCATATCCTGGACGAGACTGTTTGCATTTCATATAGCGTTACTGTAGTTTGGAAATGTAAGCCTATAATAATTCTACCTCCAGCTATTTGTAAATAGTAAGGCAGGTCGGACACTGTAACCTTGGTTAGGCAACCACACTAGGAAAAGGAATACTTGCATATACATCTGATTTCGGGTTCTTTAGATTGCAATCCCTACAAATAAATAAGTGTTTAACTAGTAGTCTATTGCGAGTTCGATTCTCGGCAGACGTCTTAAACTTCTGGATTTATGGAGGCGTGTCGAGTAATGGTTATCGTCAAATACTGGACGATGCAGTTTGCTTATATAGTTGGGAAAGATATGCATACAACTATTGTATCTCCAGCAATTTGTATATAGTTGGGCGTATCAGACACTAACCTTGGTTAGGCAACCACTCTAGAAGAATGAACAATTGCATATACATCTGATTTCGGTATATTTGGATAGCAGTCCCCACAAGTAGATTTGTATTCGAGCCGATTCAAGTTGGAATCTCAACAGACATCTTGTACTTCTGCTGTAATGGTTATCGTCATATCCTGGATGAGACTGTTTGCATTTCATATAGCGTTACTGTAGTTTGGAAATGTAAGCCTATAATAATTCTACCTCCAGCTATTTGTAAATAGTAAGGCAGGTCGGACACTGTAACCTTGGTTAGGCAACCACACTAGGAAAAGGAATACTTGCATATACATCTGATTTCGGGTTCTTTAGATTGCAATCCCTACAAATAAATAAGTGTTTAACTAGTAGTCTATTGCGAGTTCGATTCTCGGCAGACGTCTTAAACTTCTGGATTTATGGAGGCGTGTCGAGTAATGGTTATCGTCAAATACTGGACGATGCTGTTTGCCAATATAGTTGGGAAAGGTATGCATACAACTATTGTACCTCCAGCTATTTGTATATAGTAGGGCGTATCGGTCACTAACCTTGGTTAGGCAACCACTCTAGAAGAATGAACAATTGCATATACATCTGATTTCGGTATATTTGGATAGCAGTCCCTACAAGTAGATTTGTATTCCAGCCTATTGCAAGTTGGAATCTCAACGGACATCTTATACTTCTGCTGTAATGGTTATCGTCAAATCCTGGACGAGACTGTTTGCATTTCATATAGCGTTATTATAGTTTGGAAAGGTATCCATATAACAAATCTATCTCCAGCTATTTGTAAATAGTAGTACTCTACCAATAATACTGCCTTTGGTACGCCATTCCAACAAAACCTGAAACAGTGAACATCTCACACTATATATATATATATATATATATTATATATATATATATATATATATATGCTCAATCCACTTTAAAAAATAATGACTCATTTATAGTTAATTGAAAATTGATAGCTAAAATAACAGCTATCATAAAAGAGGAAACCATATAACAGAAGACGTATTTACTAGTTATATCTTAGATAAGGCCGAGAGAAGTCTTAGATTTTGAACGTAAATAAAAAAAAGGCAACATAGATCCGATTCCACATTTTATATTACTATAAATAAATAAATAAATATATAAAGGAATAATACTTGCTATGCTCTCTCTCACGACCTCTACAGTCCGCAAGCCTCACCCTGAAGTTCTGCAACGCTTTCCTAGTTGTTGCCTCAGGGTATTTCGGCAATTCCATAACGATATCCCCACTGGAAGTAATCCCAAGGGAAGGAAACTAGTGATCGGACCGACCACGGGATGCCATCACGAAGTGAAATGAGGCGCTTTGGAAATCACCATTTTTCGTAAGTTTCAATCACGAACACCCGATGTTCACCGTTCCACGCTATGATGCGATTTACTTCTAGAGCCCAAAGACATGTTCCGTCGCTCATTGCTCTTAGCGCCAGCACGGTTACAATTCTAAACCAATGGATTATTTAGCCGGGCTCGGTATCATATATCATCGTAAGGAATTATTATTGTTGTTTCAAATATTTTAGCGATATATTTTATATAGATTTGACTAATACTTGTAGGATTTACCTATTTGAATTTTCTGTCAAACAAATAAATGATCATCCTCATTATCAGCATCATTATTTTTTGCTGAGAGCACGGATTACCTTCACTCTTCCTGTATCTGTATCTGTATATCGCTATTCTTCTCTCTCTCTCTCTCTCTCTCTCTCTCTCTCTCTCTCTCTCTCTCTCTCTCTCTCTCTCTCTCTCTCTATCAACCTCTCATGTCATCTGATCCTATAGGTCATTGAGGTTCTCTACACGCCATCCAGAGTTCGCATATAGTTTATGAAATAAATATTTTGCAGGTAGGATAACATTGGTACGTCTATGTGTAGGACTATACAGGAGAATATCGCTTATTAGTTCGTCCCGGTTTCTCCAACATTTCCCAAAATGCCTTGTTCGTTTTATTTGAATGGTTTCTGAGATGAAAGGTAGGTGGCCGTACCTGCTGTTTTATATTTCTAGTTTAAAGAACTTGGTCGTACCACGATTCAACCAACCACAGCGTGCACATCTCATCGATTGAACTGCTTTGCCCACATGATAGTTATAGAAGGGGAGGAAAATATTGGGCGAAATAGACCTTCGAATCAACAAGCTCCCACCAAGGAGGAACCAAAAACAAGTGAGTTCTCAGTCTTCTCACAAGTCAGACCCTCTGTTGGTCAACACATTCTTCGTCTAGCAGCTGAAAAAAATCCGTCGTCGTAGTCGAAATAATCTTTAGCAGTTCAAAATCACATTTCCTTACTGAAAAGCGCTTTATCATCGACTGCTTCTGCTGCTGCTGACTGCTGACTGCCCAGCGCTTGACTCACTTGTTATTTTATGGGCATATTAGCCAAACATCCGGGCACGTCAGCCAAACCTCGTGTCCTTCCAGTTCCTACATCGCATCGGGAGGACGCGGGTTCGATCTCAGCAGGCAATACAATGTCTTGCTCCCGTTTCTTTCTCGTTCTCTGTCACACCGAAAACTTTTGAATCACCCCAGTAGAGGTTGAAAATCTTTCTAGAAGACATCAAATTTTGATTGTATCAATAAACAATTTAGCTAGCTGAGGTAATTATTATATTGGTCGAATGTCAAAATGAATTTATGCATCATGAGTTGAGAAGTGACTCAGTTTTCAAAAAATAATATCATCTCGAAAGAAAACTGAATTTAGTATTAACAAGTAAAAAAAAGAAGAAAACCTGTGATTGATCATTTTAAAACCGGGATATCTTAGATCAAGTTGTATGAATTGCTAAGAAAAAAATTATTAAGAAAAAGGTTGTAAAATTATTGTATGATATTATGTAATCTGAACAAAGAGAACAGATTAAGGAGTAGAAAAGCAGCGAAGGGAAATCAAATATATCAAAGAAAACCGAAATCGAAGTTTTAGACAAGAAATATCTATTTTTTAAAGCCCAAAAAGCGTAGAAAAATATCTTAAAGGAAGGCGATAAATTTCAAAAGATAACAAAAAAGAAAAAAATATAAAAATATCAGATGATTGAAATAAAATATAAAATGGAATATTATAAAAATCTAAAAGAGACGCAGTAATAAATTTTAAGAGAAAGGAGAGACGAAAAACAAAAAAAAAACAAAAACAAAAAAAAAACAAAGGAAAATTGTAAAAACAAAAATAATTTTGAAAATAATCGAAATAGACGTTAAAGCAAACAGGAAATCAAAGAAAAAGATAATAAAAAATTCAAACAATTGAAATAAATAAATCGAAAATAAATAAATAAATAAAAACGAAGAAAGAATGTTTAAAAAAATAAACAAAATGTATGAGAATTAAAAGTAAACAGTAAACGAACGTGAAATATAAAAATGAATGAATAAAATAAAATAAACAAATAAAATGAATTATCACAAGATTAATCGAGTGTAGCAGGGACAATTAAAAAACTAAAAGATGAAATATTTTATTTATTTATTTTATTCTTTTATATAATTTTTTTTTTTTCAGAAGAAACACAACGGAATCTTCTACTATTTAAAATTGCCAACACGTTTGATAATGTGTAAATATGTCCTAACGTGCAATATAATGCACTGTATAGTTACCTCTTAGAAAACGAGTGACGGGTATTTAGAACTATATAATCACACTATCGTCACTGTAGTTCATTCCGTAGTGAATATTAATCAATTCTTATGTATGAGACTAGTCCAAAAAAGTTGAACAGTGAGTGGGATTTTTTTCTGAGACCACATGTCTGACATTTCCTTTCCTGATATGAATAAATTCATTCCATCGTTATTTTACCTTCTCTTTGAGTTTTTCAGTTCTTGGTAACAACCTCAACGAATAGAAACAAATAAACCAACACAAAGCAATGTTAAGACTGTTCTGGCTGTTACCTGAAGCATTGCCTACCTTACGTTGCTTTATTTTTCACAATGTTTTAATTCTGGTCAATTTAGGCTGATCTGTACATTACTTTTCGGTCAGCATTTTTCCTCCTCTTATACCGGCTGCCATACCAAGGTTAAAGAGCCCAATCTGTCCTACTATTTACCCATAGCTGGGAAGAGAATAATTGGATTCATACCTTTCCCACTATTTAAAACAGCCTGGCCTAGGAATTGAGCTTAGGTCGCTGATTACATTTCCTGCGACTAAGCGTTTCGCCACGAGCTGGTGATGCAACACACTAACCATATGCAAATCAGTCCTCGAAACCTTTTTATATTGGCCAGTAAAAATCAAATGCGCGTACTACGAAATAGTAAATGTAATATTTACCACGTACCCCACGTGTACGTGTTAGGCACAGGGCCTTATTAATATGGGACTAAATAAGTGTTGCGTCTATTTACTTAATATGCTCAGAATTATATTTTCTGGTGTAGTGGTCAACCTATTGGCCTGCACGATCATAGTAAACGGGTTCAAACTCTCGTCGGGCGGCCTAATGAGCGCCACACCTACCATCAGCTCATTACTTTACCGCGCAGATCCCTGTGCTACTCATTCGCTGAGTTGACGAGGGTCGGTATCGAACCAAGAACCTTGTGTTTCCTAGCCGAACACTCTACCGACTGAGCTAAACTGCTATTAAGTTCACTTTCGGGCTAACAACCTTTGGAGAGGTAGGTATTTACCCAACTGATCCGCCACAGATAGGATGTGACACAAGGTAGCAAATATGGGGAATCCAGCAAGGATAGAACTCGCTATTTATCAGTAATAGATCAGCTAAACTAGCTTGCTAACCATTACACCATGATGAGACGTTCTACCCTTAGGAAAGGTATGAATTCCATGGGCTGGTTTAGCTTAGTCAGTAGGGCATCCGCCTAAGAACCACTATATTCCGGGTTCGATATCGTCCCTCTCTAAATCACCGGATAAATAGCACAGTTTGAATCTGTGCAATAAAGTGGTGAGCTGATGGTGAGCTCTATTTTATACGCAAAACAATGGTCTAGCTCTAGTCTTAGTGAAAAGGGGATAGACGCCCTCGCTGTCCAGCTGATATCGACAATAGGCCACTCTACCGGCTTCAGTTTTTACTGATGGTTTCAATAGTGCCGCTACAATTTTTCTACAAGGATAGCTTTGGTATGGGACAACCCACTAATTGGTGAGCTGATGGTGAGCTCTATTTTATACGCAAAACAATGGTCTAGCTCTAGTGCTAGTGAAAAGAGGATAGACACCCTCGCTGTCCAGCTGATATCGACAATAGACCACTTTACCGTCTTAAGTTTTTACTTATGGTTTCAATAGTGCTGCTACAATTTTTCTACAAGGATAGATTTGGTATTGGACAACCCACTAATGTTGATATGCCATTAAACTCACAAAACCAAACTAATTACTGCCAATATATTAGCCTCCTATCACACAAACCAGCCAAGTAAAAAGAGTTAGACATCCTGAACACTACTTAAGAAGCAAAGACAAATTGATAAGTTTTCTTATGTACATCTACACATTAATACACCAGTGTAGGCCGAACTGCAAAAATCACATCAACCAGTTCTATGCGAACACTCCATGCCCTGCGGAAGACCTAAAAGTAACAATGACAGATAGAGACTGTTGGCAATTACTCCTTCCAGTGAAACACCCAACTCATGTTGGACGAGTATGTTAACGTCAGAAGGATTTTATCGGCTGTCAATCTGAACGCAAGTGAACCTATTCATCATATCAAGTGATGAATATTAATCGAAAATGGACTTTTCCTATATAACGATATTTCAGTTCTTGCTAATGACCTCGACACAAAAAGCAAAAAAAAAAAAAAAATAAAATAAATAACCAGATAAATAAAAGAATACCTCTAGGCAAACAGTTCTGCCATAGATCTTCGTTCAATATTTGTGAAAAGCAAGAGGAGACCAGCTTTTATAATATTAGACCGTTACAACTAAAACGATACAAAATGGACGCTAGCAACTATTATGTATTTCTGATTAACAAGACCGAAATAAAAACAAAGACGGGTAGACGCATCATAGAAAGACAAAATAATAATAAAAATACATATATATACATGAATAAAACTTGATTCACTTTGAATTACAAAGTGACTGTTTTCCTTGTCTATTTCGTTCTTTGTTCAAAACTGTGTGGCTAGGGACCCGCTGGCCTTCCGGTATATTTTCTTTTAATTGAACCTCGTCTGCGAAAATCTAATAATAAAATAAAAAAGATGAAGTGACACGTCTAATCAATAACGGGAAGAAAATCGCATCTATATGGAACTTGACAATGGGCGGTTGAGACCGCTGATTCAACAGTAAATATACTACAAGAAGGATAATGCGGCCGCAACGTTAGAAACAAATAACAGCAAAGACATGTAAAATAATCCGTCTAATACACAAAACCCGTCTAACAAACTTCAGGTCATCATTATCATGATGATAATGATGATGATGATGATCATCATCATCATCATTGTTATAGGTTATACACCCTATAAGACTAATGGAATGCGCCGACAGGTTACTATAAGTAACAGGGATAATTGTGGCTTGGGAGTTAACCAATGCGAGTAAGCCAATAACTCTATTTGTCTGACGTAATTTCCACATCTCTCTATTGTATTTGTCTACTTTCTGTTAATACATTTTCCTACATTTGTTACCCGTTGTTTTGTTCTTATTTAACCCCTTAAAACCTCACAACAATCATCAACAGCAGCAGCAACATAATCATCATTATCATCATCAGCAGCAGCATGTCCTGGTAACAGCACATTCACATGACACTCTGTCTGTCTGTCTCTCTCTCTTGCCACATGTCCCTAACAGGTATTGTTTCTTGTAGGTCTCCCACAGGGCATCGAGTGTTCCCAAGTGATTGCTCGTCCGCCTACAGTAGCGTATTCATGTGTAGATGTACACAAGAGAGCTTATCAATACGTCCTTGCTTCTCAAACAGTGTCCATGATGTCTTTGTCGTTTTACTTGGCCGGTTTGGGTGATAGGAGGCAAGTGGCCATACATTTACTCTTTGTGTGGTGCTGCTTCCAAGAAAATGCACAAGAATGCACACATCATCCTTGTGTAGTTCCCACCTAGTTTGCTCTGTAAGTGTTTCGTCAGAATCCAAGTGGTGCACCCAAACAGCTGATACTGATAATGGCACATACTAATACGACTACAAATTGAAACGAATTATCGCTTAATCTTATCAGTGAGATCAGATTTCCATTAGATGTATCATTTTCTAAAACACTTCATGCCTTTCTTATACACATATGGACATCGCTTTATGGAGGCGCGTGGCATAATGGTTATAGACGAATGAAATGGACTCGTCGACCCGAGTTCAAATCCTAGACGAAACTGTTTGCATTTCACATAGCCCTAATACCTATGGGAATGGTATGAATCAAACTATTGTAGCATAATGGACCTAGGAACACCATATTTGTGGCCTTTTGCCAGACACAGAGAAACCTTAATAGGATGTATCATGATTCTCAGACCTTACGGGAGTGGGGAAGCAATGTAAAACTAATTAGCACCTTTGAGTCTATTCGGAGCCATTAAGTCTGGGATTATGCTAGTAAAATTTAGTTTAATCGGTTTGTCAGAAGAAAGGATGGTTGACCCGTCGACCTCTTAAGTGACACGTGTAATTTGGTAAAACAGTTAGTACGTTCGAAAGGTTCGAGAAGATTCTAGAAGATTCCACTTCGATTTCTATTTAATGAGGGAACCTTAGATTTTGAATGAGTTGAGTTCCGGGGGACCGAGAGGGTGAGTGAAGTCCTGGAGACCGAGAGAGGTCAGTTGAGTTTGGTTTGACCGAGCTGGTGAGAGGCGAGCGACTGGGGTCCTGGAATGGAGATATGGTGTCGCTGATGTGTGAAACCTGAGATGTAATATTTTACACTGCACAAAGTAAAAACATACCTAAGCCTGATAATTGGTACTGACCGTTGGAACGAAGTTAAGAGTATCACTAAAAACATATATGTTAACGATATCTCTCTCTCTCTCTCTCTCTCTCTCTCTCTCTCTCTCTCTCTCTCTCTCTCTCTCTCTCAAAAGTTATAGGAAGTTTGGAATATAATAAACTTCTGAGAAGTAAACCCGGTGTTATTAGTTTGCTCTATTTACAACGAAAGAAACCGTTTTATGAATGGGAACTCTGCCACAAACAAAATAGTAAAATATATTATCGTAAAGGGGATGACCACCGTGGAGAAAGTCAATTGGCCGTAACGAGGAGCACGCGGCCTGTGTAAGTTGATACTCACCCGCTTGATACTGACCAAAGAACTACTAGATTCTGCGAGTGTGTGGAGTTGTAAACAACCCCAAGAAGTTCCACACCTTATGAGAAAGACGACGGCCACATTACACTATACTCCCGCCAGCTATGGGTAAATATTAGGTTAGACTGACCTCTTCAATCTTGGTAAGGCAACCTGTCTAAGAAAAGAAAACCTCTGGATTCAAACCTGTTAAACTCCGCTTAAGAAATTGACGTTGTGTCGCATCCTGCTCGTGTGGAAGGTTGCTAAATGTATATATGGGCATCGCTTTCTGTAGATGCGATGTTTCCACGTAGGTATGTGAACGGCTCTATCAATTTTAGTGGCTTATCATCCATTGTGTAGATATCTCCATCTTTTTAAAAACACATTAAATTCGTTTTATTCTTCGT
>CM042162.1:40678698-40681198 GCA_023376005.1 Doryteuthis pealeii | reverse complement strand
GCTTGGTATAATTAAATTATATATATATATATATATATATATATATATATATATATATATATATATATAATAATAATTTATTATTAATACTAATGTCAGGAACTTGAATAGCGTACAATAATAATATACATGTATCTGTGTGAATGGGTGCATATGTGTGTGGAAGGGGTATGAGGTATAGTGTTTGCGAATTACAGGAAGCATGGTGTCTTTGAAAGACGCAGTGTTTCGGCAGTCAACAATGGATGCAAGCAGTTTATTCTATGCCTCAACAACTCTAAGCATGAAAACATGTTTCTGAATGCCATATGAGCTATGCTGTTTTCTGACTTTGTAGGCATGCCCATGTGTGATAGAAACATGGAGATCGAAAAGGTGTTCAATGTTGCTGTTGGTAAGATGATTAATGAGCTTTTACCTACCGGTACTTTTATTTTCAATCTTCAGTCCATTAACATTGACAATTAGCACATTACGAAGTTTGTTTATGGTTAAATCGAACTTATATATTATTTTAAGTCAAGAAATACTTATTTACATATTTAGTGTTTCCTTATATGGATTATTTCTTATATAGTCTTATATATACGTATTTAGTTTGATATTTATATGTTAACTTTGATTACATTTAATTTCAGTTGATGAATACACAATTAAGTTTAAAAACTTCCGTTATCATCATTTGAACATAACCCTTCATTATTATGAATAATTGATTTACGTTAAAACATTAAAATGGTGGACTTACATCGATGTCAAACGAAACATTCGTCGGGGTTTTCCTTTTCAATAAAAAAAAGCACCGACAAAAATATACTCTCTCACACTCTTCCCCCCTCTCTCTCTCTCACATACACACTCTTCCTCTCTTTCTGTCTGTCTGTCTGTCTCTCTCTCTCTTTCTCTCTCTGTCTCCTATTGTATGTCTGTCTGTCCGTCTGTTTGTATGCATGTCTGTCTCTCTATCTATCTATCTATCTATCTATCTATCTCTCTCTCTCTCTCTCTATATAATATATATATATATATATATATATATGTGTGTGTGTGTGTGTGTGTGTGTGTGTGTGTGACATTTAGGTTCCATATTAGCTATGCACAAAATATTGTGCAAAATTATTTGCTTCCTGACTTTCATCTCCCCAATATTGAGTCATTTCAAAAATGTTGGACATTATTATTATTATTATTATTATTATTAGTAGTAGTAGTAGTAGTAGTAGTAGCATTTCACTCTATTTGAGTTTTTCCCACCTGTCATAGCCAGTGTTTCACTGGAGGCTGAGTGACAGCAAGTCCCCTCAGGTCTCCAGGACTCTTCTGAGTATTCCAGCCTATCTCACTAATGCTGTAGTCTGGATGGTCTCGATCCTTCCTCTGATTTTCAATTCATCTAATGCTCTTTTCCAACCCCATGGGGATTGTTCTAAGGGCCCCAATTACAATTACCTTCACCATCATGTTCCACAGTTTTTCAGTTCTCTGGCAAGGTCCAAGTATTTGTCGATCTTTTCCCTCTCTTTTATTTTCACCCTGTGATCGGCCGGGACGGAAAAATCCACGAGATGACAAGTCTTCCTCTTCTTGTCAATAAAAAAACTAGGTCTATTATTATATAACGTATAGTCGTAGGGACGTAACAAAAATATTAATTTCGTATATACCGTCTTTCTTTCATGATTGTGTGCATAATTCTTCTTCTTCTTCTTCTTCTTCTTCTTCTTCTTCTTATTATTATTATTATTATTATTATTATTATTATTATTATTATTATTATTATTATTCAACGCCTTGTTAGTTTTTCACACCAGTGTTAGCTGGAGGTCTTCAACTAGAATATGAGTGACAGAAAGTCTTCTGTAATCTACTGAGTATTCTAGCCGCTGTTTACAATGTTGTTGTATGGATGATCTTCCAGATTCTTTTCAAAATCCTTGGTTCTTTTTTCTTTCTTTTTAATTAGGTCTGGTATTCTAGGTGATATTAGGCGATAATAATAATAATAATAATAATAATAATAATAATAATAATAATTAATAATAATAATGATAAAAATCAAGACACTATAAAATCACTTGATGAAAATGAAAGTTGTAAATACTTAGGAATTTATGAAGCAGACACTATCAAGCAAGCAGAAATGAAAGGAAAAGTTAAAAAATGAATATCTCAAGAGAACTAGAAAACTTCTAGAAACCAAACTTAACAGCAGAAACCTGATCAAAGGAAACGATACCTGGGCTGTCCCCAATATAAGATACTCAGGACCATTCTTAAAATGGACAAAAGAAGAACAGATTGACCAAAGGACGAGAAAATTAATGACCATGCACAAGATTTTCCACCCTGGAGACGATAGAGACAGATTATATGTGTCAAGAAAGGAAGGGGAAGAGGTCTTGCCAACATAGAGGACTGCGTAGAAACCCCAATCCAACATCTCGAAGACTACACAAAAAGAACAACGACAGATTTCTTATGGCTGTCAACAATAGTAAAT
>CM042162.1:40661198-40668698 GCA_023376005.1 Doryteuthis pealeii | reverse complement strand
ACAGAATCATTAATAATTGCTGCACAAAATAATGCCATAAGGACAAACTATATCAAAGCGAAAATTGATAAGACCCAACAAAATAGTAAATGTAGACTTTGTGGTAATAGAGATGAGACTGTAAACCATATACTCTGCGAATGTAGCAAATTAGCACAACGAGAATACAAAACTAGACACGACTGGGTTGGGAAGGTGAAATAAATTTTGACCATACAACAAAATGGTATATGCAAAAACCAGAATCTGTTCTTGAGAACGAAACGCATAAAATTCTCTGGGACTTTGAAATAAAAACGGATCACCTTATCCCAGCAAGAAGACCAGAGCTAGTGCTGATTAACAAAAGAGAAAGAACTTGCCAACTGATGGATTTTGCAGTGCCAGCAGATCACAGGGTGAAGCTAAAGGAAAATGAAAAAATGGACAAATATCTGGACCTTGCCAGAGAACTGAAAAAAGTTATGGAATATGAAAGTCAAAGTGATACCAATTGTAGTTGGTGCACTTGGAACAGTCCCAAAAGGATTGGAAAAGGGTTTGGAAAGTTTGGAAATCAGAGGGAGGATTGAAACCATTCAGAACACTGCACTGCTGCAATCTGCCAGAATACTCAGAAGAGTCCTGGAGACCTGAGGAGACTTGCTGTCACTCAGATTCCAGTGAAATACCATCAGCTAACACTGATGTGAAAACTCAAAAGGAGATAATAATAATAATAATAATAATAATAATAATAATAATAATAATAATAATAATAATAATAATAATAATAATAAAGGTTGTACAAGTCTAGCCACAACTGGGTGTGAAAGATTATCCATTGGGAATTATGCAAGAAATGATGTTTTTATCATGTTACTAAATGGTATACGCACAAACCGGAATCTGTCCTGGAGAATGAGACGCATAAGATTCTCTGCGACTAAGAGTAATGTAGATGGATCACCTAACCCCGGCAAGAATACCAAAGCTCATGTTGATTAATAAGAGGAAAAGTTCTCAACTCGTCCTGGCGGTAACCGAGTCATCAGTCCCGGTGGAACACCGAGTGAAAGTGTAAGAAATCGAATAGATAGACAAATACTTGGAACTTGCCAGAGAACTGAGAAAACTGTCGAACACGAAGGTAAAGGTCGTACCGATTGTAAGTCGTGCTCTTGGAATGGTTCCCAAATTTCTGGAAATGAGTTTGCGAGAACTGGAAATCAAACAACAGCATCGTTAAGATCGAGTAGAATACTCAGAAGAGTGTTAGAGATTTGAGCATATCTTGCTGCCACCCAGCCTTCAGTGAACAACCGGTTAAGACGGGTGTAAACATCTCTCATTGAGTGAAATAATAATCCTTTGGGACTTTGAGAAACTGACGGATCACCTCATGCTGGCTAGGAGACTAGACCTAGTTTTGATTAGCAACAAGAAAACTTGTTATCTCGTGGATTTGTCGTCCTGGTTGATCACTGAAGGTGAAAGAAAACGAAAAAATAGAAAAATATTTGGACCTCTCCAGAGTGCTGCAAAATACTGTGGTAAATGAAAGTAAAGGTCGTGCCAATTGTAACTGGGACTCTTGGAAGGGTTTGGAAAAAGAGTCTGAAAGGATTAAAAATCCGGGACAGAATCGGTTCGATCAAAACAACTGCACTGTTAATATCAACTAGAATATTCATATATTAGGAAGCGCGTGGTGTAATGGTTAAAGTCATGGGAAATGGAATCGTCACCCCGAGTTCAAATCCTGGACGTGGTAATTGCATTTCACTTAGCGCTAATACCCTTGGGCACGGTATGAATCCTACTCCCCTTCCAGCTATGGGTAAATAATAGGACAGACTGGGCTCTTTAACCTTGGTTAGGCAACCGGTCTCGGAGAAGGAAAACTCTGAATTCAAACCTGTCAAACTCGGCTTGAGAAATTGACCTTGTGTCACATCCTGCTCGTGCGGAGGGGTTGGTAAATCTATATATAGAAGTGGGGAGACTTGCTGTTACTCAGCCTCCAGTGAACCACTAGCTTAGGAGGGTGTCAAAATCTCTTATGCAGAGACATATAAATAAAAATTAATTCACTGTGCATTACTCTCGTGATAGATAGTGTTTCAGAAAAAAGTGAAAGGATAACGTTTATACGTTTAAATTGTATCATGATAATATTTTAAAAAGTGTTCCAATTTGAAATAGGTAATCTTAAACTACAAATTAAATAAAAGTAATCAAGAATATCTATTAAGTGATCTCGATTATCGTTTTTATTCGAAATATTCGAAAAATCCTATTTTTCACATTAATTTTTACTCTTCTATATATTATTGGATATATTTCCATTTTTTCCTAACATCTCTCTCTCTCTCTCTCTCTCTCTCTCTCTCTCTCTCTTTCTCTCCCCCCCTATCTCTCTCTCTCTCTCTCTCTCTCTATATATATATATATATATATATATATATATATATATATATATGTGTGTGTGTGTGTGTGTGTGTGTTCTATAGTGATACTGCACACTACGTATAGATATAGCAAACTATTATTAATACTAATATAATATATATATATATATATATATGTGTGTGTGTGTGTGTGTGTGGGTCTATATGTTTGTGTATGTATGTGTGTGTGGATGTGTGGATGTATGTGTGTATGTGTGTATGTATGTATGTATAGAATATAATATAATATAATATGATATGATATAATATAATAAAGAAGACCACTTATGAAAAGTGGTTTCATACAAAAGTGTTTAGTGCCAAATTACCAAAGCAGATTTAAATTTCTCATATAAAATATTGTGGTACTAATTTACCGTTACTAAAGTTGCATGCGTATTAAACACACACACACACACACACACACACAGATATATATATATAATATATATATATATATATATATATATATATATATATATATATATATATATAGTATGAACAAAAAGTATTAAGACAATCAGGAATATTTCTTGTATGTTGTTTATTCTCAACTAGTTTCGACCTTAGGTCATCGTCAGGAGAAAATTTCTAATTTGAAGAAATTGTTGATAGATTATTAGAAAGGGAGCATTATAGAAGAATTATAAAAGTTGAAGTGTTTGTGTGGGTTTGACATGCTATTAAAATCCGGGTAGACGAGTGTGTTAATAGTAGCATGTCCATTTGTTCCGTGAAGAACCTCTATGAGGTGGGTTATTTTTTAATGCTCTTATATATGTGAGGGAGGGTTCATGGGAGTTGTATATATATATATATATATATATATATATATATATATATATATATATAAGTAAATATGTTTGTATATATATATACATGTATGTGTGCTTGTTTGTTGTCATCTCTGTCTCTGTCTGTAGTTAATTATACATCGTTATTACTACTCTTAGTTTAGGTGTGCAATTTTTATAGTACATTATTTATCACGTGCCAACAATGTCCTTAGAGAGAGCAGTAATTAGATGTTGAGATTAAGGTGTGTTTAGGTGTTGAATATGAGGTACCTAATCAAACTCTTCCTTAATGACTTGCGTTCTAACCATTGCTGTACATACGCTTCTAGCACAAACACGTACACACACTCACACACATTTTTTTCCGCGTGACTATATGTAGATAAACAAGATCTATTATTTTTTATTAGTATTATTTAGATTTTTCGGACTGTTGTCACTAGCTTTATTTTTATGTACACAACGTCCTGACCGATGTGCTCTCCGGCCATCTTTGGGTGTTTCGTGAGAACCTTTTTGTCGAACTCAGGCGCCTTCATGTTGTTACAGGAAGCCTTCACGGAACTTTGAACAGAACCCTTTATTTAATCTTGTGGTAAATTTTCTTATTCTTATAATCATGACCGGACATACGTGTTAAGCTATGTTAAGTATTTTATGTTGCTGCCAGGATTGAACCTGCAACCTCCAGATGATTGACACTTATATCTGTGGGTATTTACATCTTATATCCTTTACGCAGTGTCTCCAACTAAATAAAACAAACTATCAAGACTCATCTTAAAAATTCAGAGATATATTATTTTTAAATTTTCCCACTTTTATTCAAATGTTAAAATATTAAGGCCGGCAGTTATTCAACCGTTATTAGAGAAGAAGATAGACATTATTTAATAATTCTTTTCTATGGTGGCCCAAAAGTTCTAAAGATATAATCATCTAAAAATACATATCTTGTTTTCACCCCTCTGAGCACCTTAGGCGGGGCTTAGAATACGCCAACTGTATCCCCAGAAGAGATGTAATATCCTACCAAAAACGGATATACTGAATGTGACACGCAACTCCATCTAATGTTACGACTCTAGTTCTGTGGAGCACTGTATATATATTTACCAACCCCTCCGCACGAGCAGGATGCGACACAAGGTCAATTTCTTAAGCGGAGTTTAGCAAGTTTGAATTGACTGCTTTCCTTCCCCTAGACTGGTTACCTAGCGAAGGTTAAAAAGTCCAGTCTGCCCTGCTATTTACCCATAGCTGGAGGGAGAATTGGATTCATACCTTTCCCAAGGGTATTAGCGCCATGTGAAATTCCAACAGCTTTGTCCAGGAATTGAACTCGCGTTGACGAGTCCATTTTTTACGACTCTAACCATTAGATCACGCGCCTCCATTGTGGAGTGTGGAGCACTGTATAGGGGTGCGTAACTCTTCTTTGTCATTACTCTGACTTGGGTGGTTGTACCTGTTATGGACCTATCTATTGATCAAATAGATATGTTTAAAATATATTTGTATTCAAGGGACTACGCGCGAGGAGAAAACAATCTCTAAAGAAACAGCTACATAAAACATTTAAATATAAAAATATTACGAAAGTATTTAGCAAACCTCTAGTTATGAAATAACCATTGTCAGGTTTGCATATCGTTAAATAAATTAATTAGTCATTTTAAATAACGGAAAAACAGTTTATTGTCCCTTTTCATACTTTTGTATGTTTTTGTATTAATCAAATGGTTTTATTAAATTGTCGTGCCATTGGTGATTGGTTGGTTCGATTTTACAGCATGTCAACCCTCGAGTTATTTTATGACGAAGAGGTTTTTGTTTTATTCATGTTTGTCTTTTAAATACAGTCGTTATCAATTCAATCCATATATTGGACGATAACATGTTCTACCACTCCAGACCAGAAATAATGGCTACGAAGTTGTACTCCACACTACCCATAGCTCCAGAACTGGAATCTCACGACTAAATCCAAATAACGTCATATCCAGTAAGCTAAGACCTTTAGTCTCCGCTTTCTAACATATATGAAGAAAAAACGATTGGGAGTTTGCTGTTAGTTTGGTTTGTTTTTTTTGTTTTTTTGTTTGTTTGTTTTTTTGTTTTGCGGCATATCAACCTCAGTGGGTCATTTAATGCCGATAAAATGTTTGAAATAAATTCATTCATAATGGATACTCAATTATTTTGTAAACACATTTTTCTATTTAACCCATAGATTGAACAGTAAGAGGTGGGGTTTACTATAAGACTAATAGGGTTGGAACAATCATATAGGTGCTAGGGATTGACTTGATCAGCTCGTCTAGCTCAAATAAGGGCCAAAGTAGATTGTTGCATGTCATGGACTGCTCAGCTATCAGACTTCCATCACATGGGTCACCAACTATAGCCCCTTTAAAGAGGTGGTCTTACCCTGCTGCAGAAATGTAGTCATCGAATTCGATAGCCCCAGGATCTTGTTTTAATTGTTACAATTTTAGGGTCAAAAAGAAAATAAATTAAAAACATATGTTATTGTCACTTTAACGAAACAAGCAATTAAGACCAACAAGCAATTAAAAACAGAATTTAAGTTTTTTCTCATAAGCAAAAAAAAGAAATGTTTTAGAAAAAAATGTCAATGTTTCCAAACCCTCACGAATTTAGAGTTGCTTTTTTGCATCATGTTTTGTAAGTAATAAGAACAAAATATTTACTAAAATAAACAGTGTAATATACTAATATTCCGCGATTTTATTGTCTAATTTCCTGTATTATTTTCCTCCTACCCCTTTTTTCCTCCTATCTTTCTCTTCCAACCCACTCCTTGTGGTCCTAATATCATGTTAGTCCGGTCATGGACCGGAACTTCTGCTAGTGTAAATAAATATAAACGTACAATAAATGCAATTAACTCTAGACAGGTTGGAATGCCGTTAAAATCAATCAGTCGTTTTGAGTAATTGAAAACCTCTGTTTTCTGTCTTTGTTCACAAGTTTTTATTAATCCATGACAATCCAAATTTCATTAAACTCTCCATTCATCTTTTGGTTCTCATAGATTTTTTATGAGGCTACACCTGACAAAATCACTAAAATATGTTAATCCGTATTCCGGTGTCAAAATGGGTCAGCCACAATCACTATGTTATATTATTAAGTATACACACATTTTATATTAGGCATTGCCGTCTAATCTAGTCTATGCTTATGATGTTAAGTTCACCTGTCGTCGTGCGAAGGAGATAATATATTGGGATATATGTCTGATGTCCCGATATTGTCTCTAGCATCTTGTCGACACTTCTAGTCTATTGATTCACGGAGATTTTGTCCTATAAATCTTGTTATTTCATCGACCAGTGCTTGGCAGTCAATGTCTTTTTATTCGTTCGAGTAGATGAAATCAATTCAACACACCTGTTTTATCAAAAATGATCACTGCTTTTGGCCAGACAATACGTTTTGTACAACTATCGCTCAGATTTATAATTGAATTCCACAATGAAAGACGGTTTTATTTTAAGTCTATTATTTCATCAAAATAAGCTAATGATTATTTTCAGTGAATTGGAGTTTGATAATAAGCCATACGTATTAAAAACGTTTTCTATATCTAGCAAACAGAAAACAGACTGGCCATTCAATACATCAGATTGAAACTTTTTTTTCTAATTTTCAGGTTAAGAACTCTAATTCTATTGACTATCATTGCATTACACCATCTTTAATTAAACTAGCAAATATATGCACCCTCCGGGTGCAAGTATTTAAGTTTTAATGTAATGAAATATCGTATTAAATTAGAAGGCTAATGAAACTAAATAAGAATGCAGATAAAAAGATTTGAACAGAGGGAGTATAATAAAAAAATAGAACTACTGAAACTTACTCTTCCATCACTCTCGTCTTTCATTGTTATTTTTTCTAATTTAAGTATTTACTTAAAAGAGGAAGTAAAGAATAAAATGACAGTTATTTTTTCTTGTTAATGGATTTCATTTAAGATTCATTGAAGAGATTTTTGCTTATATTCATTAAAATAAAACCAAACAGTTAGAAATCAATAATACTAAGCACATATTTATTAAAATCACATTTTTAATATCAATATGCAAATTAGCCTTTCCGTTCACACTGTAAACCGCTAGTTTGTTGTATATATAAATATAATTGTATGTTATTAGTATGTAGGTATGGTCAGCAGTCTTAATGATATAAAACAATTTTAATAATAATTGAGGTTAAAATTAAAATAAAACCCTGGAGAATGTGAT
>CM042162.1:40643698-40656198 GCA_023376005.1 Doryteuthis pealeii | reverse complement strand
CACATTTTCTCCAAGAGTTGTTGGGTTTATCTAAATAAACAATAAAATGATTTCCATCTTTATAATTTGAAATGTATGCTTCACTCATCTTAAAGATGTTTTTTTTTTGTATTCATTGATAGATTTTGATTATTTAAAACTTTTCTTAAATATTTTACGGAATTGTGTGATTTTTTTCTTTTTATAGAAAAGTTTATGTATTCGAGCGAGAAGCAAAAGCAAAATCTATCCCATACCAATTGTTTGAAGAAGACTCTGAATTCCATTTCCTTCCACAATGGTACATTGATGAATTTCAAAAGTAATTTACCATTTCTGGGAATCTTTGCACTTTTCAACGTCAATTTCTTTGAAGATGACCAAAATTTGATTCTTTCATTGTTCTAATTTATAACTTTTATATTAGCAACTGCGGATTTCTACTTTTTCGATTTTTCTGATTAATTGAAATGAAATTTTTTATCAACTTTTGAAATAAAAAAAGATTAATTTCAAAATGCTTTCTTTGAATTAAAAAAATACATCTGTAAAATTGAAAATAATGAAAGAAATAAAACAAATCGAACAACCATTCTCTGTCTTTTTCTTCTTCTTCTTCTTCTGTATGTATAATGAAAAATAAATATATATTGTGGCTTGAATCCTGAACGAGGCTGTTTGTATTTTACATTGCACTAATCGCCTTCGGAAAGGTACGAATCCTACTATTATCCCTGCAGCTATGGGTATCTAGTAGAGCAGACGGGACTCTTTAACCTTGATAGGGCAACTGGTATAGGAGAAGTAAAAACACTGAAATCAAAACTATATATATATATACCAACCCCTCCGCTCTAGCAGGATATGACACAAGGTCAATTTCTTAAGCGGAGTTGATGAAAATAAGAATGAAATATAGAACAACTGAACTAACTGCATGTTGTGATGTACTTTTATGTGCCCAATCAATTCTTAAGTGACTCTATATTACTTAACTACTATAATATATATATTTACCAACCCCTCCGCACGAGCAGGATGTGACACAATGCCAATTTCTTAAGCGGAGTTCAACAGGTTTGAATTCGGAGTTTTCCTTCTCCTAGACCGGTTGCCTAACCAAGGTTAAAGAGCCCAGTCTGTCCTACTATTTTACCCATAGCTGGAGGGAGAGTAGGATTCATACCTTTCCCAAGGGTATTAGCACTAAGTGAAATGCATGCAATTACCACGTCCAGGATTTGAACTCGGGGCGACGAGTCCATTTCCCATGACTCAAACCATAGAGTCTCTTCTATCGTTAACCAATATTACTTTGAGAGATCCTCCTATAACCTTCACCTTCCTTACTACTAATTTTTTCACGATTATAGTAGTACGCATACATTAAAAAAAAACAGTTTTAATATATATTCACGTCATGAGTATTTTCTGACACAAGGTCAATATCTTGAGTTTTAATTCAGAGTTTTCCTTCTCCAAGTCTTTTTACATAGCCAAGGTTAAAGAGCCCAGTCTGTCATATTATATATCTATAGCTGGAGGAAGAGTAGTTGAATTCATACCTTTCCCAAGGGTATTACCGCTATTTGAAATGCAAACTGCTTCATGTCGGATCTGCGAGTCCAATAACTACGACTCTAACCGTTACACCACGCGCCTCATCTTTATTATAAGTGGTTGCTATTTGTTTTTTTTTTCTTTTCGTTTTTATTCTGGTACTAAGCCAAGGTTAAAGAGCCCAGTCTGTCATATTAAATATCTATAGCTGGAGGAAGAATAGTTAAATTCATACCTTTCCCAAGGGTATTAGCGCACACTGCTTCATCCAGGTTTTGATCTCGGATCTTCGAATCCAATTCCTACGACTCTAACTATTACACCACGAGTCTCCACTTTATTATAAATGGCTGCTGTTTTTTGTTTTTTTTTATTTTTGTTATCTTGGCTTCCTTCAGCCATATGGATAATCATCTATCATCATCCTAATTATCATCACCCAGTAATCAGTCGTGCTAAGTAAGCTGCTATCCCTCGATATTAACATACCTGCCATCGACAACGCTACAGATAGGCAATGTAAGCAAGCATTCGTTACATAGCGGTTATCTTCGTAAGAGGTGAAAACATTATTCCCTCCATGGTTTGGTATTAATTTACGGATCCATACCTTTTGTTTTCCATAAGATTGAGCATTATCCATTACGTTCTTAGTTCGTAACAGCGAAAACACTTCGCACTTAGCGTAATAATTATGGTAATAAAAAATGAAATCGGCAACTAGTGTTCAAATGCTGACCGAGGCTCTTTGCATCTCACTTCGCACTAATCCCCTTGAGAAAGGGCATGAATCCCTATGTGTTGGAATAATTTGGGATATAAGGTGCGCTCTAGTTCCCCACCGGGATTTATAGACTAGCCAAGTTCACGTGGTTTACTCCCACAGCCAATCAACAATTCATACTGCGTGGCTGATACATTACTTAAACACGGATACTTGCCACAGTTCCTTGCAATCATTGAGGAGGAACTTACGACCATTGACGATGGAACTGAGGACTCTTAACCAGAAGACGCAAAGGATTCATATTCGGAGGACTCTTTACCAAGGACCCAATTCCACTGGACAAACGGTCTTGCTTGAAGACCAAAGGATGGCCTACACAAACTTAACAGGTGGTAATAGAAAATGGAATCTGCAACTAGTGTTTAAATCCTGACAGAGTCTCTTTGCATCTCACTTCGCACTAATCCCCTTGAGAAAGGCATGAATCCCTATTCCCCCTAGATAAGGGTACACAGTAAGGTAGACTGGGTTAATTAACCCTTTGTATACTTTTAACTCCATACAATGACTCTCCCAAGTAAAGTATAAAAACTGATGATTAGTTCATTATAAATAAGCAGAAAGACTCAAATTACTGTTATAAGTTTATTTGAATAGATTAGTCCCAATGGGAATAGATAGGGAACTTTGAAATTTCCCATCACGTAAGTATAAAAAAAAATACCAAGAAAATTTGATACAGCCGAAGGGGAAATTTGGTAGTCAAAGAGTTAATCTTGCTAAGGTAACCGTTATCAAATGAAAATTCTGAATTCAATCTAATATTCCAGCGCTGAAAAATTGACCTTATGCTACATCCTTTCTCGTAGCGGTAATGCTGGACACCTATATTCAACAGTAACCCAACGTGTTAAGAATCGTCTACTCAGCTATATTTATCAGATATTTATGGAGGGTAATTTTTTTTTCTATAGATCTATAAATGTATTTCTGAAACTTAAACGCGGATTCATCTTATAAACAATGAAACAAAAATATCTAGTAAATTAAAGAGAATAGAATTGGTGTGAAAATAAAAATAGGAAAATAAATGGTGGTTTTTAAAAAGAAGTTTTACATTCGCCTGGGCAATGCCAGGTATGTTATCAGGTTTAGTTGTGATAGCTGAGAAATATTTCGCACGAGTAAAGTTGTCAGACAGTTTCCGCGATAATATCAACTCCTCAACTTAGCCAACTAAGTGATATGACAGGTAAAATTAATAATGAATGGGCAAGGATAAAAAAAATTAGAGGTGACAAAACTCAGAAAAATAAAAGAAGAGAAAAACTTTCTTAAATTGATTGCTTCATTTCTGTCAACAGTGTCATCTGTATTGTTTTCTCTTCTTTTTTTAAATAAAATTTAAATTTATTTACTTTTAAATGCGATGTGGATGTATAAGAGGAGAGAAATGACGAGGAGTAAAATGAAGCACTGATTCAATGGGGTTCTATTCCTGCTTTAAATTTTACAGCTAAAAGTTTTACAATGTGCAAATAACTGACTATAAACAATATACACATAGATACATTATCGTTCGAATTTTAATGTTGATTATCGTACTTTTTTTTACACATTTTAGTATTAGCTTCCCGGCTTAGCTCAGTCGGTAGAGTGTCCAGCTGGGACCCCGTGATTCCTGGTTCGATTCCGGCTCTCGCCAACTAAGCGTATGAGTAGCACAGGGATCTGTGCGGTAAAATAAGTAGCTGATAGTAGGTGTGGCGCTCCACCTCAGACGCAAAAAAAGAATCTCCTTGGTCTAGGGCTAGTGAAAAGGGGATAGACTCTCTCGCTGTCCGGTTGATACCGACTTTATGCCACCCCCGACGATTTTCAAGTAATAGCTTAGTCGGCAGGGATCTGTGCGGTAAAAAAGTTGCTGATGGTAGGTGTGGCGCTCCACCTCAGATGCAAAAAAATCTCCTTGGTATAGGGCTAGTGAAAAGGGGATAGACCCCCTCGCTGTCCGGTTGATACCGACTTTAGGCCATCCCGACGACTTTTAAGTATTAGCTTAGTCGGTAGAGCATCCGCCTAGGAATTGCAAGGTTCAGGCATCGAAACCGGACCTTACGGTTCCTAACCGGATGCACTACTGACTGAGTAACATAGACTCGGTAATCTGATCTGTGCGGTATTAAATCTGGGAGCTGACGATTGGCCTGATGCTACAGGACAGCAAAAACAATCATCCTGACCTAGTGCAAGCGAAAAGGGGATAGACTCCCCTAGTCTACCGATACCGACAATATATTATATTTTATGGTTTTACTTTGTTTATTTGGTTAATAGTAGTAATAATATTTTTTATATATCATAATATCTAATATTTTTTATTTTTTATATGTATATATTTTATACATTTTATATTTTTTATATTATTTTTTGTTTTATTCTTGCTTCATACTTTTTCAGACTTATTCAATTTTCATAGTTGTTAATTTCTATCCCCTGAAAAAACTTGGCTCTGAAAAATATTTTTTTCTCATTTGACATTCTGTCGCCATGGTGACAATCTTTTAATGTATACATTTTGTAAAGAAAAACAATTTTTGAGGAGTGAATTTTTCTGTTATGCAATTCAAATTATTGTTGATTTTCCATCTGATGAGACTGGATTTTGGTGAGCTTTATTAAATCAACTTAAATTTATAAAGGCCCCAATTTTGGTCGAAATGGATTAACGGTGTTTAGTTTTTCCTTCCTTTCAAAGATATATATATTATATATATATATATATAATATATATATATATATATATATATATATAGAGAGAGAGAGAGAGAGAGAGAGAGGGAGAGAGAGAGAGAGGGGGAGGGAGAAAGAGAGCGATTTATATAATAAAAAACATAAAAAAACATTTCTCAGAATGTTTGAGATGAGGCTTGAAGATTAGTATTATCTGCGTTATTTGGATTATTATCCCCATCTTCATTGTTACTTGTACAACGTTTCGGCCGATATACCCTCCGGCCTTCTTCAGGTATTTCAACTCCTACCCCAGCCATGGTTAGCGGAATGAGAACAGGATACCCCTGTGGAATAAATAAAAGGTTAGGTTCAAAGTTCCGTGATGGCTCCCGAATACGACAAGAAAGTTCCCGAGTTCGAAAAGAAGGTTCCCGAGTCCGAGAAAGTTCCGAGTCCGAAGGTTCCCGAGTCCGACGAGAAATACCTGAAGAAGGTCGGAGGGTATATCGGCCGAAACGTTGTACAAATAACAATGAAAATGGGGACAATAGTCCGAATAACGCAGATAATAAAAAAAAAACATTATGCACATCCAGCGATATAAAAATCTAATATGTGTCATAAAAATCCATAAACATATCAAGTTTAAAGTTTTCATATATTTTGGCAATCAAAAGTCTCTTCGGACAGTTAACTCCATGTTATTCCAGTTGCTATTTCCTTTGCGAGTTCTAACGATGTATTCTCTTCGATATTATTGGTCAAATATATGATGCCTTCTCGACCGGTCATCCGATTCTTGTGTGTGCTGATATCACGCTTCTTGACTGTCTGATGGATTCTCCCTCGGGTTTGCATTATATCACTGATCGTTTTGTCGAATTGCTGGTTGTAGAGTACGTGCGTCCATATTTCGCACTTTCTAAAACTCTCTGGCAATTCAACCAAATATCATCAATCTTAGTCGACTTGCCTGGTCACGTGACGCCCTTCAACCAATCAGTGTCGCTTTTCACGTCAACTTGGGGAATAAGGCGTATTTGTGAAATGTTAAAGATAAAAATGATAGGCTTGTCATTATGTAATACAAACAGGCAGATAGTAATAGACTGAGATGAGTAGTCATGAGACTCTCTTCCTTTCTGTTAGCCTTGCCATGTTGATATCTTTTTAGATTAATTAACGGCATGTCAAACTATGATGGGTTATTTGATGCTGAGAAGTAACCGAATTTTGATCATTGTTAGTTTATTTTTACATATATTTTTTTTTTTTGTATTGTCGGACGTAACTTTACTTTCCTTCTGTAAATTCTACATTCTTTGTTCAATACAATTGTATCAACTTTCACCAGTCGTTTGTGTTTATTTGTGACCCTTGAAAACCCACAACACACACACACACACACCACACACATATATACACACACACACACACACACACACACACATATATATATATATATATATATATATATATATATATATGCATATTGATTCAAGAATTTGTAGGCATTTCTTATTGTTATTTTTTAGATAATTTTGGTGTTTTCAGTGAATATATATATATATATATGTGTGTGTGTGTGTGTGTTGTTTTTTCTACTTAGGTATTGAGTACTCTTTTACTTTTTAGCCTTAAATAATCCTAGCGGTTTATATATATATATATATATATATATATATATATATATATATATACGGGTTAAAGGTTTGGCGAACGAAAGTTCATTCGGGTCTCGAATCCGGCCAGAGGTAGCTGTTACTGTATAGCCACACTGATGAAAGGTGAAACCTTGAAACGCGTGTCTGTGGATTACTTATTTATTATATATATACCCCCAGTAATGTTTGAGTTCTTTGAATAGGGACTTAATTGCAGATTCAACGTTATGGCGTATAGCTAACCCTCGCGTTTGTTTACAAACGTTTGAGGACTGTAGTGAATTTCATTTCCGCTTAGAAATGTAGCGATTATTTATTCTCCTATATTTGACAGCTGCCTCTGGCCGTACGGGTTAAAGGTTTGGCGAACGAAAGTTCATTCGGGTCTTGAACCCGGACAGAGGTAGCTGTTACGGTATAGCCACACTGATGAAAGGTGAAACCTTGAAACACGTATATGGATTACTTATATATATATATATATATATATATATATATATATATATATATATACATATAGTCGACCGCATAGTTTTGACGATAGGTCATCGTCATAATAAAAAACTTATCCTTGAAATGTTCTTTGAAATTGAAAAAATAACTTTTCAAAATGTTTGACAAGCTACAAAAAAAAAAAAAAAACGATTGTAAAATGAACTGATGAAGTGACATGTCCTGTAGAGTGAAAACCATCTACTACTTAAATTCTTTTTTACATACATGATGAATTACTGAAAGCTCTCTCTAAGTCTATATATCTAGGGATTGACATTTTCTCGATCTATTTAGCCTTACATTTGAACATATATGCCCACCTAAATTCAATAATTATCAACTAATTAATTTTAAAAAATTAGGTATGATTTCAATTAAGCACATATCATCCAAAAATATCTATATATCTATATATGTGGTGAAGCCATCTGCCTAATAAGTTTTTAATAAGTATATAGGTGTTAGTGACTCCTAAAGTATATCGCAAAATGGGCAATTAAGTTTTGTATTAAGTGTTATGGGATTATATGTTTTTAATTTGTGTAGCCATTAGTTTCCTCTTTCGAGATTCCGAATTCAAATCTTGAACGAGGCTCTTTGAGCTTTAATCTTAGCTAATGCACTTGGGAAAGGAATCAGTTCATCTGCTTTGCTCCACCTTTTGGTAAATAGTATAGTAGACTTTATACTTTAGTCTTGGAGAGGTAACCAGTCTAGGAGAAACTCTGAATTCAAACCAATGTTTGATTGCGACCATATACACAAGAAACTTATATAATAAAGTTAAGCTTTCTCAGCTGAGAGATTTCAGTCTTAATACTTTTTGGTCATTGCCGATGATCTCCTCTCGGTAGATTTATGTTATTTTGTGAAAAATGGACAGTGTCCCAACAGGATTCTTTATTCTCATCAGACCAATCTCAATGCTAAATCTATATAATTGATAGGTGGCCTATTAATTATTTTGTCGTTGGATTGCCCATATTTAAACGTATATTGGTTGAAACAATTTAAATGAATTCAGCAAGTTTTGAGACAATGAATCTTGCTAAAAAAGCCAAGATACAAAACACCCCAAAAAATATGTCAATAAATATATATATATATATATATATATACCAAACCCACCGCACGAATAGGATGTGACACATGGTGAAATCCGTAATTGGAGTTTGATAGGTTTGAATTCAGAATTTTCCATCTTCTAGTCGGGTTTAACGAGTTCAGTCTTCCCTATAATTTACATAGAGCTGGATGGGGTTATAGGTGGATGCATACCTTTCTCAAGTGTATTAGCGTTACGTGGTATGCAAATAGCCTTGTTCAGGATTTGAACTCTGGTCACCGTTTCCATTTCATACGACGGTAATCATTACACCACGGACATCTCCATATAGAAACACATATGGATTAACCATATAAAAACATATACTGATTAAAAGAATTTCATATGAAGATTCAGCAGGTTTGCCTAAAAAAAAGGATTCGACAGTAACCATCATATTACGAACGTCTCCATATATATATATATATATATATATATATATATATATATATGTGTGTGTGTGTGTGTGTGTGTGTGTTTATGTGTGTGTGTGTGTGTTGTGTGTGTGTGTGTGTGTGTGTGTGTGTTGGGGTACCAAGTTTCTTGATACAATGTGATTCTAGGCTGGTCCTATTTTCTACAAGTAGTTTGTTGTAGAGTTCAGGTTCCGTATGAGAGCTCAATGTTAAACTTTTATAAACAGAGCAAATTTATTTGTGAATAAAAAGGCCTTGAATACCATGGGTAATTGTGATTATGGACTATTTCCACTCGTGGGTATTTGGCGCCCACCGAGCTTCTTCAGACAACGTTTTTATTTTATTAAGACTCTTAATAAAATAAAAACGTTGTCTGATAAAGCTCGGTGGGCCCCCGATACCCACAAGTGGAAATGGTCCGCATTCATGATACCCATGTTATTTAAGGCCTTTTTATTCACAAATATATATATATATATATATATATATAGCAGGCGTATAAAGAAAGGTTTATTGAAAAAAACACACGAACTTTCAAAGTCAGTAGGTTTGGCGCATCATACAAGGTGTATTTCAAGGATGTCTGCAAGAATGATCTCAGGTGCTTTGGTATTGCCCCTTCCAGCTGGGAAAATTTGGCTCAGGACCACCCTCTGTGGCGGCAGGTTCTTCGCAGAGGACTGTTCATGTCTGAAGTCATCCTGACGCCATGGAGCTAAGTGGTCCAGAAGAAAGCAGCGTCAACAAAGCACCGGTACATCCACATCTTCAGGGACAGCCTTCAAATGCGACATCTGTGGTCGAGAATGTTTTTCAAACATTGGACATAACAGTCACAGGAGGCGCTGTAACTTCAGGGGCATAAAAGTCTATATTACAAGACTGAAATGCCTATAATAATACAGGATGTGTAAAAAAAAAGTATCGAGCTTTTTTGTATTTTTTGACACACATTGTATTCTGAAGAAAAATAAATTCCAATCTTTATCTTTTTTCAGCATACAAGGTGTATCAAAAAGTACCAAGTTTACCCATAGCTGGAGGGAGAATTGGATTCATACCTTTCCCAAGGGTATTAGCGGCATGTGAAATTCCAACAGCTTCGTCCAGGAATTGAACTCGCGTTGATGAGTTCATTTCCTACGACTCTAACCATTAGACCACGCGCCTCCATAATAATACTCATATAGCATAAGTTCCCGAATTAGACTACTTTACACATTCATTGACTTGTATTTACTAAGATAGAAAGGAAAAATGAATGGAACGTTATTTTTTTCCAGATTATAAGGTGTGTTAAAAGTACAAAAAATTACGGGTTATTTAGTATAACCCCAACATAAACAAAGTAGAACCACTCTTGACAGATAAATTATTTATGTATTTTCCCATTAAACTAATCATAAACCATAATCCCAACCTTAACCCTAACCTTAAGCCCTAACCCTAAGCCCAATCCCTAACCATAACCTCGTCTTCTTTTTCCTAGTAGATCAATAAATATATAATGTATCAGTCAAGAGTGGTTCCCCTTTGTTTATGTCGGAGTTATAGGAAATAACCAAACCTCGATACTTTCTGACACACCTTGTATATTGCTAAATAAAAAAAAGCTAAGATACAAACTAGCAGCAAATAAGAACATTCAAATAATGATATAAGCAATGTGTTATATTGGTAAACGCAATCAAAGATTTACAAAGAAAAATAGACATTTCATATTTTACGTGTAAACTTAACACTTAACAGCTGTAATAATAAGTCTATAATCATATTTGAACAGCGTGGAAATGTCATAAATTGTTGCCTAATTCTAAAACACCATCATGGATGGTTCGATTTTATTGCTTTAAAATTTATATCACGAATTTTACACTTTTCCATTACGGCTTCATTATTTGTTTCAAATCTAATAAACAGAATCTTGTTCTCCATTAATATCATTCCTAAAGTTTGTAAAGGTAATAAATGATCGTTTATTGTGAGAAAAACTTGACAGCAGATAGCCTCTTTTTAAAATGACAAAAGGACAGACGGTTTTCTTGAATGGTTTTTTATTGATTAATCCTCACGGCAAATTCTTTAGTCAAAGGAAGACAACATTGGTATTGTGGCTAGACGATGCTGGTTTAAATATTTTTATCTATAGAAATATTCGAACAATGTTTTTGGTTCACATGATATTTCGACCGGCACGTTCTTAGATTGGTAATATTCACATTTAGTTGGCTAAATTCCTAGCAAATAAGAGAATTAGAGTAACATCCCTTGACTTTCGCTTTGAAACAAGCCGGTAACCATTTTTAACCTCTCCGTGCGAATCAAGCAAATCTTAGAAACTTTTTCGAAAACAGTACAACTACTAGCTTTGGCACAAAAATATCATAAAATGTGTTCTTAATAACAATTAAGTTTATTTCAGATAATGCGCACACACAATTTTATGCTAGGAATTTAGCTAACAGACTTTCCCATTGAAACAAGCCGGTAGTCATTTTGAAAGTCTCCGTGCGAATTAAACAAGTCTTAGAAACTTTTTCGAAAACAATACAACTGCATGCTTTAACACAAAAATATCACAAGTCCCACTAACACCATTGGGAAAGGTATTAAAACCCATTATCCACCAAGCTTAGTATTGAATTCTAACTCGATTGTTCTGCTCGGAGTATGGCTTTGGCAATAAATAACCCACGAAGGTTGGGTAAAGAAACATGATATATCCAAGACATAAGAACAACATACTCACACGCATATTGAATTTTGAAATATAATGGATGATTGGTTTGGTTTCTTTGTTTAATGGCATATCAACCTACGTGGGTTATTTAATGCCATATCCGTGCCTGTAGGCCAATAGTAGTAGTTCTTTTCAACTCATGGCTGGGAGGGACAGGTTTACTACTTACCCAAGAGTATTAATATAAATGTAACAGAAATGACGCGACTGGAGTTCGAACTCGCTTTCTACGATGTTGCAGTCGAACACGTTACCGACTACGCTACAGAGAGTTCACCCCTTAAAGCTGTAAAAATTTGGGTTCCTTTATATATATGGACTAGCAAATATATGCAAGTATTTTAGTTAAATTTTATAATAGAATATCATATTAAATTAGAAAGGCTAATGAAACTGAATAAGAATGTAGATAAAAAGATTTTGAACAGAGGGGGTATGATTGAAAAATAGAACAACTTTGAAACTAACTCTTCCATCATTTTCCGTTACTCCCGTCTTTCATTGGTAAATTTTCCTAATTAAACTGTTTAGTTAAAATAGGAAGTAAAGAATAATATTACAGTTATTTCTTTTTGTTAAGGGATTTCTTTTAAGATTTATCCCCGAGATTTTCGCTCATATTCAATAAGATAAAACCCAACAATTAGAAATCAATAATACTAAGCATATATTTATTAAAATCAATTCTTTAAGATCAATATGCAAATTAGCCTTCTCATTCACACTGTAAACCTCTATTTTGTTGTATATATAAATACAATTGCATTTTATTAGTATGTAGATATGGTCAACAGTGGCTTCGGCCTCTGGACCATTGATATAATTAATAGCGTCGATCCCAGGGGCCATCCCCCCAGGCAACACCTGCCCCCTTGATTTAAAGGGGCAGGGCTGAGGCGCCCCCCTTGAGGGGGAATGCCGACGGGATCGACGCAATTTTTCACCTGCCACTCCATGAGCTTCGGCTCGTGGGTGGTCCCACGTTAATAGGGACTTTGTGCCTGACCCGTACAAGTGGGGTACGCGGTAAATACTATGTAGATATGGTCAACAGTGTAAGTAATGTAAAACAATT
>CM042162.1:40636198-40641198 GCA_023376005.1 Doryteuthis pealeii | reverse complement strand
TAATTAAATGTCTTACCTTTGTAAAGTTCTGTTGAGAAGTAATTCAAATTTTTTCTGTCTAATCTTGTCTATCCTATTTCCGTTGTAAATTGACAACAATATAACCTTATGAATTTAAGATAAAAGCGGTCAACTGAAATATTTTGGAATAAATTTTTACAGTTGTTAAAATAAAAAAAAAATTAAAAAAATAAAATAAATATTTATTAGAGAAATGTTTGGATTATTGATTCAGAATTAGATTCATGAACGATTTAAGAAAGATATATTTTAAATTTAAATAGATAAATAGAATAAAATAAAATATTTATATCATAAATGGTTAAGTTTACTTTTTCTTTGTCAATAATTCTAGATTGACTTTAATTTTTATGTGGGTACGACATTTTTTAAATTAATTATATATAAAGATAAATACTATCATTATTACCATAATGTGTTCATCTCGAACTTATTGCTTTAGGAAGCAAAGTAAAAATGTGCAAAAGTTAGCTTTTATATAGCTTAAATTCTTATGTTATTATATCATTATTCCGAATTGTATCCTCTCAGGATCTTCCCAGTTTAGAATCTTTTGAATATAATACGGTGTTAGTTTCCAATAGTGTCTTCTCAGATCAATTCCCGCCTTCAAACGTGGTTTCGGAGCTTTAAATCGATACCCACTAGGCAAATCGGGTGCTCCAGTAGTATATATATTTACCAACCCCTCCGCACGAGCTGGATATGACACAAGGTCAATTTCTTAAACGGAGTTCAGCAGGTTTGAATTCAGAGTTTTCCTTCTCCTGGACCGGTTGCCTAACCAAGGTTAAATAGCCCATTTTGCCCTACTATTTACCCATAGCTGGAGGGAGAGTAGGATTCATACCTTTCCCAAGGGTATTAGCGTTAAGTAATATAACCTAGTTATATTACTTGACATATTGGAAAAAAATTACATGCGTTATGTAATATTGTTAGTAATTTTTATAATCTAATGGACATAAAAGCGATAGTTTATTTATTTTTTGAGTTATTGTAGTATATAATATGAGTCTTCGCGTAAACTTCCAAATTATTTAGTTAAAAAGTAATGCAATAATGAACCAACGAATATAATAAAAATGAATGGAATGAATATAAAATTATGATATAGCAGTAACAAAGAAAAACTACTAGAAGAAATAAAGAAATAAATTGAAAAAAAACTTAGCCACACTCCAGACTAATTGACCCCACAAAGGTCAATAGAGTAAGTTGAAGATAGTGGTAAGGGGTAATAAAAGTATAATGTTACAGCGTACTACTACCCACGTAGGTCAAAATAGGAGGAGTTTAACCCCAACTACAAACTCGCAGCCAACTAAGGTTAAATTCAGGTAGAATTAAAAAGATATCAGTGTAGCTATATAAAGTTAAAATTGAATATACTGCATAACGATGGAATTTACATAGATTCACCTGAAAGTAATATTATTTTTTTGTATCATAGATATCTGTATTTACTATGAAGTACATATATCTTATTTTTACACATTAGACGGAACTACTCTTTGCATTCTCTATCCTTTTGAGATTTATATCGATTGACTTCAGATGCTTGGATAAATACTAAAATGTATGTCCTCTATGGGGAGACTTGTTTGATCCGGATGCTTCGTCTTGAGTGGTTCCAGCTTCTTAAATCGGTAACATCATTCGCCACAGAGAATTCCAAATCTGGATATGGCCTTCCAAGTGAACGGACAACGGTCACATTGAGGGATGTTTTCTTCGCAAACCAGGAGACGAATCTCCTCTCGTTCCCACCTCGGCTTCTTTCTGATTTTGGTTACAAAGTTAAAATCTTCCATGAACTGTCGTCTGTTTTTGAACATAATAAAGACAGAAGGAAATGTTCTCCGAGACTTTTGAAATATAGTAGTGAAATCATCAAGTGGCCTAAAGTCGGTATAAGCCAGACAGCGATGGAGTCTATACCCTTTTTATTAGCAATAGGCTAAGGAGATTGTTTTTTTTTTTGCCTCTGAGGAAGGAAGGAAGCTGGAAGTTGGTTTAAGGAGGACAAATATCATATAACACCGGATTGAAAAAAATTGTTTTAACGTCGATAATTGTTTTACCATGAAAGTTATTTTCTTCGAATATTTTTCTACGGATTTATTTTTCATATTTTACCACATATTAACCATCCAGGCGATATTGGGTGGCATGTGTTTGTGTATGTGTGTGTGTGTGTGTGTGTGTGTGTGTGTGTGTGTGTTAGAGAGAGAGATTGTTTGTTTTGTTTTACGGCATATCATCCTTAGTGGGTCATTTAATGCCGATAAAGTTTTGAAATAAATAAATTCTTAATGGATAATACACTTTTTATATAAATACATTTTTCTATTTAACCCATAGATGGGAACCTAACAGGTACTACCACTCCAGGTCAGAGTGGACCAGGGAGCAATGGTGATTAAGGGGTGCTCCACATTCCCCAAACCTCCAAAACTGGAACCTCACCATCAGATAGAGTTTAACGTCATTCCCATGACATATAGATCCGCAGCCACCGCCTTCAAGCACCCATATGATAAAAAGGGATTGGCGCTTGCCATAAGGGCAATAGGGTTGGGAAATAGAGAGAGAGAGAGAAAGAGAGGAGAGAGAGAGAGAGAGTCATGGAAATCCGTGCTGCCAGCGCGATGTGATGATCATAATTATGATCACGACTTCCTTTAAAAATTGTCTTGTTCAGGCTAGGATTGAGTGTTCTCGGCCTATACCTTTTATAGTACAAAGCTGGCTAGAATAGAGAAGTATAATAAATGGGATTAATAAGGGACAGGTGGTGAATGACACCAAATAGATTTATTGTTATGTCTACACTTTGAAACAAACTTCTTTTGTTTAGCAATTTTTATCCGTATATTGTTGGGTGTATAATTTTTCTTCTAGATACAATCTCCATCTATAGACACCTCCTTTATAAACTTGGACCTTTTTTTCATATATTATTTTATTATGAAAAGTTTACCAGTCACATCTTTTCTATAACATATATGTTTGGATAATCACTCATAATGGAATATTTATCACCGTAGGAGATGGTGATGCCGACCGATTCAAATACTGGAGGAGGTTGTTTACATTTCACATATAGATAATACCTATGGGAAAGGTATGATGTAAACGATTTCATCTCCAACTATGGGTAAAACGTATGCCAGACTGGCAATCTGTCTACAAATAGGAAAACTCTGAATCCAAGCTGTTAATTGACCTTGTAGCAAATCCTGATCGGGCAGAGATTGGTTGGTTGGTTGGTTATTTTTTCTTGAATGCAGACGCTTAATTTTTTTAATGCAGTAGATATTTTTGTTTTATTAATTACTAGAAGCGGCTGCCCAGCATCGCCTGGGTAGAGAGGGGCGTAAAAGTTAGTTTCACAGATCCATTATTAGTGGATATCCCATTAAAATCCCCATTAAAGAAAGACCTTGCATTGATCCGGTTACGTAATGTTTCAGATGAAAATGTGCACAGACCTTCTGAAAAAAAAATTCAAATATTAAATGCAAAGAAAAATCCATGTGCTTACTATTTGCATTTTATTTTTTAATTATATTCATGAATATAAATCGAATCATTATTTTTGCTCAAAAACCAAGCACTAGTGATATTTAATGTGTATATATATATTTACTTTGTCGTTAATTAAGTTAGTCTTGCAGATCAATTATTACTGAATCGTGAGATGAATCCTCGTGGAATTCCCCATTTAAATCATTAGGTAAAATAACAGACCACGCATTGATCCAGCTATTCTGAAAAGAAATGTTAATGTCTACTATCTAATATATTAAATGAAAAAAAATTACATGCTGATATCATTTAAATTTTATTTTTTCATTGTCTTCACGGATATAAATCAAATCTTTATTATTGTTGCTCAAAAACCAGCCCTGGTGATATTTAATATGTATATATATATTTAAGTTGTCATTGTTTTATTTACCTCCGGACATACATACAAAACTACCATTTATATATGTATATATGTATAGATAGATAGATTGTTGGGTATTCAAACTTTTTAACACATGTTTTATACACATTTGCTTTTATCTATTTAAAGTTATATATATATAATATATATATATATATATATATATATAATATATATATATATGTGTGTGTGTGTGTGTGTGCGTGTGTGTGTGTGTGTGTGTGTCTGTGGTTAACAATAGAGGAAAGTGTTGATATAACAACACAGACAGTTAAATTCAGTTGATATTTCGCCTCATTATTGGATGAAGCTTTTCGAAACTTTATTGGTTAAAGTTTAAACGTGAAAAGTTTCGAAAAAGCTTCATCCAATAATGAGGCAAAATATCAACTGAACTTAACTGTCTATGTTGTTATATCCACAACTTCCTCTATTCTCAAACACATTTTGTCGGATTTATTCAAATCCTTCAGCCTCATATATATATATATATATATATATATATATATATATATATATATATATATATTGGAATATATACCAGCACCTCCGCACGAGCAGGCTGTGACACAAGGTCACTTTCTTACGTGGAGTTTAACGGGTTTGAATTCAGTGTTTTTCTTCTCCAAGACTGGTTACTGAGCCATAAAAATGGCCAGTCTGTTTTGCAGTTATCTGAGATATTGATGTATTCTCCTTCTTCGATAATTCTTAATGGCATTCCAAGTTTCTAATTTGGACTTTATATCATAGAGTAAAACGTCTGATTCTTACTTCTAGGCAGTGTTGTGTACATATTTACCTGCCTCGCAGCACGAGCAGGATGTGACACAAGGTCAATTTCTTACGCGGTAGTTTTGTGGGTTTTTAAAGTGAAAGTTCAACTGAATGGTGAGATTTATTGAGATGGAGAACATTAACAGATATATAATGGCACATATTCGCATTATATCAATAAATCCTTCCTAATTTCCGTTGCTGGCTTGCCGTCAACGGTTAATATTCATATTGTTTGAATTGGTGA
>CM042162.1:40626198-40628698 GCA_023376005.1 Doryteuthis pealeii | reverse complement strand
CACTATATTGGTTAGAGAGCACAGTTTTCTATACTATTTACCAGTAGTTAGAGGGAGAATAATTAGATTCATACTTTTACCCAGGAAGATAGGCGTAATGGTCAGTAAGCTAGTTTCGCATATCCATTACAATTTAAAAGTGAGTGGTTGCCCCATACTATCACTCTAGGTCAGAGTGGACATCGCAGTTATGACAATGAAGGCGTATTCAACACTCCTTAGAACTTTAAAACAGGAGCCTCACCATCTGATGTGGTGTAAGTGTCATGACCCGTATACATCGTTATACATCGTTTGCAGGGAAAGTCACCGAAGAAATAAAGCCCCACCGATAGGATTGGAAATAACTCTAAATTATAGTTTTGTTTGATTTTGTTTGGTTTTACGGCATATCAACCTCAGTGGGTCATTTAATGCCGATACAGTTTTGAAATAAATCAATCCTTAATGGATGATACAATTTTTTTTATAAATACATTTTTCTATTTAACCCATAGATGGGACCCTAACATGTACTACCACTCCGGGTCAGAGTGGACCAGGGAGCAATGGTGATGAAGGGGTGCTCCACATTCCCCAAACCTCCAAAACTGGAACCTCACCATTAGGTAGATTTTAACGTCATTTCTAGGACATGTAGACCCTCAGTTACCGCCTTCTAGCACCCATATAATAAAAAGGGGGCTAGCCATAAGGGCAATAGGGTTGGGAAAAATCATATAGGTACTAGGGCTTGGCATGACCAGCCGATAAATTAGTTTATTGGGATCGTAGTGTATTGGTTAGTTAACTAGTCTCGCATATCCAGTACTACTGAATAACGAGTTTGAACCCCGCTGGATTCCTAATACTTGTGGCGTGTATCAGATCCTACCCGTTGCAAATAATGTAAACATCATAACGCTAATACCCGTGAAAAATGTAGATATTTACCTATTTACCTTTTTCACGGGTATTGGCGTTATCAGTATCATTCAGCATTTGAACTCGGGTTACCGTGTCTATTTCTAACAAAGATAACCATTACGCACAAGGAAATATAGTTTGGTGAAATTTGAAGTAGATAAGAGAATTGGAAAGTTTTTTAAACTTCAAAGAATGATACAAACTGATAATATTAAACACATTTTTTCAAAGGCAAAATTGCCAAATGCAGAAACGATTTCATAATAGCTGATAAAAATCCAAAACGTTAAGGATATAACATTGTTATAGTATAGAAGGAAACGATGTGATTCGGAAGAAGAAAGCAGAGTGTAATAAAACCAAAGGGAACATAACGGGAATTCAGATGAAGTATAGATTTAAGGTCTTTGGAAATATCGAAACTGACATACAAGATATAAGTAAAAATTTGATATATGTAATTAAGGAAACAGTAAAAAAAAAACAAGGCAAAGAAAATGAAAACAATATGAAAATGAAACATTTAAAATCGACATTAGAATACAGAAAATATCGAAAACAAACTTTGTAAAAAAACAACAACAAGTGAATGAACAAATGTAAACAAGTTGGTTAAAACAAGTCGAGAGAAAAAATAAAGGAAAGAAAAAATGAGGAATTTTAGGAAGCTATCAGGAAATGGAAAGGGTAAAAAAAGAAACTGGATCTGCTGTTCATATTGGTAAATAACATGATTGAATTGAGTTATAGAAAAATAAAAGAACTATGTATAGAGACAAGATAATCAAGAAAAGACTGGAATACTACAAACAGATGTTCTTCACATATACAAATAGCACCTTCACTGAATCCGGTACATATTAGTGTTGTTCCAGATATTACGACGACAGAAATAGTATTGGCGCATAAGATTCTAAAAAAAGAAGAGGCTCGTGTGAGGACAGACATTTTGTAAAGGATTAGTTTATCCAGCATATACGAAAAAGAAAGTTAAAATAACACATCTATATATGAAATTCTATTGTACAATAAAGGAGATATTACTGGCCTTGACAAATATCTACTCATCATATAACTATAATGCAATAAATTGATTGTTTACGACTGTCATTAGATATATTACTAGTTAATATGTCTGTCAGAAAGACCTATCTTTTGGATTAACACAAAAGAAAACCCATCAGACTAGGATTACCAACTCACTACAGACTTGGATTATGGGAGTAAACCCCGAAAAACAAATCCGGAGCCGGAGTCCCTAAGGTGGTGTGACGCAGAAATCCAGTGTAACCCAGCAACTCCTGTGACCCTACCGCTGCCAAACTGCATTGGCTTCTTACCTTTCCTTTGGATCACAGTGGCAGTGTGAAGAAGGGGGATTAATTGTCTGGGCAACAGCTCATCCTCCATACCAAACCACTCAGGCTACGTAGTTCCACAAAAAATGGACACTACTCCATCGTCTCTCGTAGACGGAAGGATGCCAACAACAACAACAACAACAAATATTACTATTAAATTTGCATGACCAATTTTCTCTGATACATGTATTCACCAACCCCTTCGCACGTTTAGGATGGGATACAAGGCCAGT
>CM042162.1:40561198-40621198 GCA_023376005.1 Doryteuthis pealeii | reverse complement strand
AGCACCTATTTGATTGCCCCAACCCTATTGCCCTATTTTACTGTTTAAATGATTACCTTAGGATTTGGTGACTTAACTTTTCTAAGGGTGCTGGACCGAAAGTGAAATCGACTGGAGTTCGAACTCGCTTCTACAATGTCGCAGCCCATCATGTTAACTGCTACGCCATCAGAACACCTGTGAAATCTATACAAGTAAGTGCCGATTCACAATTACACTTATCAGAAATTCAATACTTTTGGCTAATTAAACTTGACATACAAATGTGTGCAAATTATTACTATTAAGAACAGCTACTTGAAGCTCTAATAGTTTACAAAGTATTAATAATTAGAATTATTAGTTATCTGAATCCATATAATTGTGTACACGTTTTTTTGTACTTGGTAGGGATACTTGAAACTATGTAAATATTTGACATTAGCTCAGTCGGTAGAGCACTCGCCTAGAAATTGCAAGATTCTGAGTTCGTGACCGGTCCTCGCCCACACAGCATATGTGAAGCACATATTACTGATCTGTGTGATAAAGTAGGGGCGGTAGGTGTGGCCCTCCACCTCGGCAAAAATACTATCCCTGGTCTAGCGCTATCGAAAATGTGATATCGACAGAAGGCCACTCTGGCAACTTGATTTATTTTTAACTTTTCAGTTGTATTAAGAATAGTTACTTGAAACCATAATTTAACAAAGATAGTTTTATCATGAATTGTGAATTGACACCATATTTTTCCTTGGAAATAATAAACTGATTTTGACATTAGATTACGCAGCAAACGTCAGTATGCCGCAAAAGGAACATTAAACGAAGTAATTAACCCCCTTCCAAACATACACACACACACACATATATGTGTGTGTTGGTAACCTGGCGTAGAGTCCACTTTTTTATCTACAGCTACGTGAGTGGCTGAGCAGACCAATTGTTGAAAGACAGCCTCTGGTACAGTGATTGCAAATAAAAGGTGATACATTCTGGAGATGCTGTTGTCTCTCCTTCCTTTTAACTCTCTTTTCTGTGTCGACTTCTTTCCTCTCTTTTTCACTCCTTTTCGTTCCTTGTTTGACGAGGAGGTGCCAGGTCGTACGGTCTTCTGAACAAGCCTCCCACGTGTTTATGTCGAAGTGGCGTGTTTCATGTTTCTTTAGCAAACGTCTTTAAAGCGTAGGCGTGGTCTCCCTAGCGGTCGGGTGCCCTCTACTAGTTCACCATACAGTAGGTTTTTTTGGATGCGGCCTTTGTCCACACACACACACACACACACACACACACACACACACAATATATATATATATATATATATATATATATATATATATATATATATATATATATATTATATATATATATATATAATGTCGCTCTTTGATGAAGACCAACTTATCGTTTCGGTCGAAACAGGCCTGCCAGCAATCACATAACAAACATCATATGTTTTTTCAAAATGTTATATTTCATACTGTCGGATTAATTTCCATATATTTTTTCATATTTGTCAAATGAAAAAACATTATATCTGGAATTTTACACCTTGAAGACTTTCATATATAAATCTACGGACTTCAACACCACTAGTAAATTTTGGAACCCTAACATCTTTCTTCAAATTACCATGTGGACTTGTATATTGTTAACAGCTGAAATATATATACTATACTATTTGATACCCACTTTACATTTTTTATATATTTTTACAATTTTTTACAATAAACTCTTTTGAGTTTTACCATGAACTATAATGCTTCTGATTTTTAATTAAAAATAAAATTTATTTTATTTTTTATTTTTTAAAACAGAACATGCATTTTCAAAAAATTTCAGCAGTTGATATCAGCGTTCGTTTTGTAAACAGTCTTTTTAACGGATATTTTCTTCTCGCTATGTCGCTCTTTGATGAAGACCAACTTATCGTTTCGGGTCGAAACAGGCCTGTCAGCAATCACATAACAAACATCATATGTTTTTTCAAAATGTTATATTTCATATATATATATATATATATATATATATATATATATATATATATATATATATATTGTGTAGCTTTCAAAAATTTATGTGTATAAAAAAAAAACAATCCAAGCGAATATAACCAGAAGACTGTTTTTACTAATAAAAAAAGCACATATCATGAGTATATTTTTCACCCCTTCTTTTGTGGTTTATCAAACACTTTGAAGACATTTTTTTTTTAATTTTCTAAAAACAATTTTTTCACAAGAACTTTTCTCCGAATATGAGATAAGGTCGACACTAGTTAATAACAAAATAGCTTAAGATATACCAAACTAAATCACATACAAAACAACTTTGATAACAAAAGATCAAGAAGTAGAAATAGTACTCGATGCAATCCCACTTACAGAAAAAAATATCTAAATAAATGTCGGAAATATATTTTTTAATTAATAAAAAAGAAATACTTGGAAAAATCACTGAACAGACACTTTAATAAAAATAAGTCTAAAATTAGTTACTGTGGCTGGAACAATATGATAAAAATATTAACAAACATGATTTTAGTATATTAATCGAAAGAGACAATGACCGGAATGAGCGATGTAACTGCAGAGATAGAGGTAGATGTCCTTTGAATGGTAATTGTTTCATTAACAATATAAAATACAAGGCCACCATCAAGGACGTAGATAATAACAATGATGAAAGAATGTGACACAGAATTGAATTGGAAAAACAAAGTTCTCAATCACAACCTCAGCTCTAAAAACAGAACGTATTACACTACTACATCATCCAAACATGTACTGCATATAAGAATATATATAAAGTTAAAAATAGATTACAAAAATGTATGCTCCTCCCTATTTGGAGAGCTATAAATAGACATAACTCAGCTAATTTTTAGAATTGGAAGCTATATATATATATATATATATATATATATATATATATATATATATATATATATATATATATATATATATACCAAGGCATGTTGGTAGATCCTTGCGGAGAGAAAAAACCCAGCAGAAAGTTTGATTGTAAAATATACTACCAAACATCAACCAGGAAGAAAAAAATTTTTGAAAAACAGAAAGGACCAAGATATTCGTACCAACAAAAAATAATCTATTGGTACAGTATTTGGCCAAAAGAAAAAACAATTTATGTGTATATATATGTATATAAGATATATATATATTCATATAACCGCTAGGAGAAAGCTTGATACCTAAGTAGAGCAAAAGAGTCAGATTTTAGCCCTGAAGAGCTTTATGCGAAACTAATAGTAGGTTCGTCTGACTCATTAGATTATCTTTATATATATATATATATATATATATATATATATATATATATATATATATATACCAACCCCTCCGCACGAGCAGGATGCTACACATGATCAATTTCTCAAGCGGAGTTTAACAGGTTTGAATTTAGAGTTTTCCTTCTCCTAAACTGGTTACCTAGTCATGCTTAAAGAGTCCAATCTGCCCTGATATGTATCCATAGCTGGAGGGAGAATTGGATTCCTTACCTTTCCCAAGGGTATTAGCACCATGTGAAATGCCAACAGCTTCCTCCAGAAATTGAACTCTGGTTGACGAGTGCATTTCCTACGACTCTAACCATTGCAACACGCACCTCCATTGAATTATATATGTGCGTGTATGTGAGTGTGACCGTCGATACATGTGTGTGTGTGTGTGTGTGTGTGTGTGTAAGTCTCGTGTTCATAACTTTAAAAGTACATGTTATACCTCCAATAAATTTATTTTTGTCATTTATACGTTGGAACCGATCGAAATGTCAGCTACGATATTATTTTTACAAATCGCATCAACAGGCGTCAGCATCTATATCTATAATTGTGTCCGCGTCATCATTACTGATGGATCATGTAAAATTTAAATATATCTAAAGGTCTCCTTGTCAAATCACATACGCAGTATATACCGTTCAAAAGTTTGTCTGCAATCCGCGTAGAATTTAATGATATCCAGTATCTGTGTATATGTGCATATATAAATAGCGGTGTCTGAACATAGATATATAGAGAGATAAACATTTCCGAATGAATTGCGTATATATTTTCTAATGTTTATTATTGATCCTGTAAATCTACACCATTGCCCAGAAATAAGCACTCTCCTGACTTTTTAAAAAACAAAAACACACCCTATCACTTACCAAGAGAAATTCATTAAAATACAAAATAAGTTCCGAGGTCATAATCACATCTATACAAATGGATCCAAACGAGAAAAAAAGTTGGTTGTCCAGCTATTTCTTTTTAAAAAAAGAATCCTTAAAACGCCTACCGAATGAAGCCTCAATCTACAGTGCAGAAACCATAGCCATTGATCTAGCTATGAATATCATAGCAAATTACAAAGCTTCCAAATGTATTATATGCACAGACTCTAAATCAGTCCTGCTAGCACTACAGCACAAAAACATCATCTCCTCGGATCACCAAGCTCCTAAACAAACAAAACACCCTCTCTAAAAATAATAACATTATATTCACTAGGATACCAAGTCACATCGGTATCCAAGGAAATGAAAAAGCAGACAAAGCCACAAAAAGCACTTCAAACAGATCTAAGAAAATCTAAAATCCCATATACAGATCTGAAACCAACCATAAACAAATTAATATTGGACAAATGGCAGAAATCATGGGACAATCAGACCCAAAACAAACTCAACGAAATACAAGAAGCTATTGGAGAGTGGCCAACAGGCCACTGAAGTATTAGAAGAGAAGAAGTAATACTCGCCAGATTGCGTATTGGACAGACACACATTACCCATTCGTACCTGTTAAAAGGGGAGGATGCCCCAGTGTGCCCAAAATGCAAAGTACAATTTACAACCAAACACATCCTTCTAAATTGTAACAGCCTTAAACATATCCGCACTAATTACTATCAAGCAAGAAACCCGAGGGACATCTTTAAGAATACAAACCCTGAAAACATTTTAAATTTAAAAAAAACAACCTTTTCAATAACGTATAAAAAAACATAACAGAAAATCTCCATGGAACCACTACTTTAAAGACTGAAATCCAAAATAACATGTTTTGGCAATAAATGACCCACAGAGGTTGACATGCCGTTAAACAAAACTAAAACTGAAAATCAATTCAACATATTGTCAAGTTGGGTTCTGTTTTTTTATTTTATTTTTTATCATCTTGTTTCTTTCTTTCCTTTATGTTTATTTTTACGTTTACATGAACACTATTCATTCATGTCAGAAGTCACCCTGACGCAACACCATGAAGCTAAGAGTTCCAGAAGAAAACAGCGTCAACAAAGCACCGGCACATCAACATCTTCAAGGACAGCCTTCAAATGCGACATCTGTGGTCGAGAATATTTTTCAAACATCGGACTTCATAGTCATAGGAGGGGCTGTAACTTCAGGGACACAAACACTTTATTATAGTCTTCCGAGATTGAAATGCCAATATTATTTTTACGTTAACCCTCATCCAACTATTTCTCGCTCAACTTACTTTTCACTACACATCTCTTTTATTCCATGAACTGCTTTACGTCCTTCTAACTTATGTTCTCTTTTTGTTCTCTTTTATTAATCTTTAAACCATTTTTCCAACAAGTCTCTTCTCCCAACAGAACTCCAACATTTATTAGCTACTCCTACTCTTCGACGAACTATCTCCATTCTTCATCATCTATCCTCACCATAAACCACAAACTTTTATTTTCCCCTCGCTTTCTAAACGAATTTTCCCGGCATGTATTTATGATGAGCTAGCACGCCCTCCAGCCCAGGGGGACATCCATATAATGTAAAAGGTGTAATTTCATCTTACCCACTATATCAATATGCTACATACCTCTTCTTATCTATATCATACTTATCTTCTATGCTGGATTCGTCGTCTATCTTATGTGTTTTCTTTTTTATGCAGTCTATCTCTGTTCTTCTGGTCTGCTACTGCTTGTGTCTACTTCATCTCTGTGTCCGTTATGTTATAATTAACGAGCTCAATATTTGGAATGGATTTAAGATGTTTTTATTTGAGTGCCCAAGGTTACCAACACGTTTGTTAACTCAACATAGAACAACTGTAATTATATATTTCTTCCCTTTTTCAATACTTATTAATAAGGATTTTCTTTGTAACATAGTTAATCCAATAATTAATGTGATAATCACAGTAAGATTCTTCATTTATCCATCTATCTATCCATATATCAAGAGTAGTTGTGTGTATCTGTATGTCCGGAGGAAACTTCAAAAATAAAACAATTACCGACGAAATAAATATATATACACATTAAATATAACCAGGGCCTGGTTTTTGAGCAAAAATAATGAAGGTTTGATTTATATTTGTGAAGATGAATAAAAAATAAAATTTAAATGATAGAAGCATAGAATTTCTTTTGCATTTAATATTCTAAATAGTAGACATTATTTTTTCTTTTCAGAGTTGCTGAACCAATGCAAGGTCTTCTTTTTACATAAGGATTTTAATGGGGCATACTGCGAGGATCTAATTTGTGTTTCAGTAATAATGGATCTGCGACACTAAATCCTTTACTACCCCCTACCCAGGCGACGCCGGGTAGTCACTTCTAGTCTATATATTAAGGGCAGTTAGTGTGTATGGATGTTCGGAGGCAACTATGAAACTAAAACAATTAACGACAAAGTAAATATATATATGTAAACATTCACTATCATCATATCTTGGTTTTTGAGCAAAAATAATGAAGATTTGATTTATATTCGTGAAGATAGTTAAAAAATAAAATTTAAATGAAAACAGCATGGATTTTTTTCATTTGACATTTTAGATAGTGGACATTAACATTTCTTTTCAGAGTAGCTGGATCAATGCTAGGTCTTGTTTTTTTACATAGGGATTTAAATGGGGAATCCCACGAGCATTCAACTCACGATTCAGTAATAATAGATCTGCGGGACTAACTTTAAAAAATCCCTCCTCTACTCAGGCAACGCCGGGTAGCCACTTCTAGTCTCTTCTAAATCTGAAATATCTAAGTTTACTTCCTGTTCTCACGAAATTGATTGAACAATCTGAGAACAACTACAAAGGACCAGCCATCACCAACATAGCAGTCATCGATGACTAAGATACACAAACTATAAAAACACGTTTGCGTTCTTCTTTCTATCACTGTATAAAACAGACAGTGTCACCTGGGTGATCCATATCTTCTGGGGTTCTGATCATGAATATATCGCAGCAAGACACAGTCATCTGTTTCCCTGACTACGCAAATTAAAAGTGTATCGGATAATTTATGGTGAGTCTTGGTAACTTAATTTCCTCGCTGTAATATGTTTTTTTTCAGCTAGTATTCACTATGATTATCATATAATGTGTTGGGCTGAATTCGGGTGGTACTTAAAATTATCACGCTGAGAACACCGGTTCTCGTCCGATCACCGAAGTTAAGCAACGTAGAGCCTGGTCAGTACGTGGATGGGTGATCGCTTGGGAATACCAGGTGCTGTAAGCGTTTAAATAGAGCCGGTTTAGCTCAGTCGGTAGAGTGTTCAGCTAGGAATCACAATATTCTTGGTTCGATACCGGCCCTCGCCAACTCAGCGAATGAGTAGCACAGAGATCTGTGCGTTAAAGTGAGGAGCTGGTGGTAGGTGTGGCGCTCCACCTCAGATGCTAAAATAATCTCCTTGGTCTAGCGCTAGTGAAAAGGGGATATACTCCCTCGCGGTCTGGCTGATACCGACATTAGGCCGTCCCGACGACTTTACCTACTTACATCTTTATATATGATGCATTTAAGTCAGCCAGTTATCTCCTGTGTATACGTTTTGCACATTGTACGTTTTGCACAACGTTTATTTATTGATGTTTTTCTCGTCGCTACTTTCTTTACTTCGCGCGTCGTGGTCAAAACGAACTGATGTCCATTTTAAAGTAGATATATTGTAATATGTGTGTTCCTATGCACAGAGTGCCGCTAGTGACATTGGCTTATAGAGCATGTAATAAATAAATGAATATATAAACAAAATTGAGTAAAGAAAACAGGATGCTGCAGTGAGTATAATCCATTTGTAGTTCGTTATAGACAGGTCCCCGGCGGCAATAAACATGACCGTGGGAGCTAAAGGTATTAGCTCACCATCGGCATTCATCACGTCCATTCCAGTAAGTTTGTATATATCTAAAAACCCGGATATGGTTGGTTTTAAAGAGAGTAAAAATGCCGAGACGGACGTGAGAATTGAAGAAAGCTGTTTATATTATCAAGAAGAAGAAAAATGTTAAGAGAATTAATATTTATGATAAAGGGAATGGCTTACCGGGAAAACATATTGAGTTAATCGCAATATTGATGGTCGATACAAGTATTAACCGGATAAGTCAATGTTATAACAAATATAAAGTGTTAGTAGTGTTGCATAGCACCTTCTTCACTGGCACTAAATAATTATAATGTTGCATACCTCTTCTTCTTCACTTACTTGGACATCTATTCTTCTGCTAGCTGTCTTGGTATGCTTCTGATCGTCTTTGGTATATCTTCATCTTGACTTGGTTTGGTCTACCGTCTTGGATCTGCTATCTTCTAAGGTCTAGCGTCTGGAGTTGACTTGGGGACTTCGGTCTGGTTTTCTGTTAGGGATTTCTCTCTATCAGAAGCCCTGTGTCATTGTTAGTTTTTAGATAATAAACACTAGACTTCGATTTATTTTGATGTTACTTTATTTTCAATCCCCAACCCAGACATCTGCTAACTAACATAGCGCGCATGAGTTCCAGTTTAGACAGAGCATAAAATTGCCGACCGCTCTGCCTGACGTCTCAAAAAGGTCCCACGTGACTTCACATATTTAGCGGGCTTCTGTAATTTTCCATGGAAGGACCCGGCCATGATATGAAAAGGGTCATCCCCTCAGAATTACAGGGGATTGACAATAATCTTATGCAACCGCATAGATTATGTAACAGTAGAGCGGATTTAGTATTACAGTGTGTATTTAAATAACCTACTCGAGTTTCACTATAAGGATCTTCAGAATTAATTCCAATGAATTAATCAATATATTGATTAATTTCAACAAATTGCGGAAGTGAATATTGTAATTATGACCACTGAAAACAGTTTTGCAGTGACTGAACACTATTGCGTCATTTCGAAAGTTGAATGTCAAACACAATGTTGTTGGATCATGAACATGAATGTTATGGTGAAATACAAAAGATGGAGGCTGTTAAATTCGGAACGTGATTTTTTTACCTGGAAAAACACGTGTGCAGAATTGAATTAAAATTTATGTGTACAAGTTATTCGTAAGATTGTGGTTCAGTGCCTAAATTAGATCTGGGTAACGTTGAAAACAAAACTGAAGTTTTCCATGCGGCATGTTTCCCCTCTTTACACAACCCTGTCGGCTGGGACTATAGGATACGCCGTCTGCACATCTACAGGGAGGTAAAATCCTCGCAATGAGACAACCTGTTGGCAAACTGTCATGCTTAAGGACGGAACCATGGTGGCTGAGCTATCCATGCCACTCCACTTTGGATCTTACTTAGGCTAGACGAGACCCCTCCGATCAATCGGCTGATCATCTAAAACCCTCGCACCTATATTATTGTCCTGACCATATTGGTTTTTTTTTATCCTCCAAAGATGTTTATCACAATGGTGCTAGAAGAGAGCGGTTGAGGGCCCCACTATCCTGGGTATGACTCTAAACAGCATCTAATGGTGAAGTTCCAATTCTGGAGCTCTGAATGTGGGGAATCTGGGGAATGTGGAGTACACCTTCATAGCCATTATTCCCAGATTCACCCTGACCCGGAATAATAGTACCTGTTAAGTTCCCATCTATGGGTTAAATAAATCAAAAATATTTTTAATTGAGCTTGAAAATAAAATTAGATACCCAACAAGAATGAATGAAATAAAACGTATTTGATATTAAATAAACCAAGCGTTGATATGCCATAAAATCTAACGGACCAACCACGATGTACATTATAAAATGTTTTAACTCGATTATCAGAATTATCAGAAAAATAATAGGAAGAAACCCAACGAGTATTAAGTTTTGCATAGCGCCTTCTTTACCGACACTAAATCGTATATGTTATATACTGGCATCGATTCTATATATGTTATATAGCGGCTTCTTCAAACTCACGCTGCTAAATCGGCGTACGAATCGTAGCAGGTATCGTCACTAACCCTAGACGATATATGTAGTGGTCGCTTAATGAAATCACAACACATGCTGTATAGTAAAAACTTGCGTTTATTTCTTCTCCTGTCTGGTGGGTGGCGAGCGGTGACAATGACTACTACTGCCGCTGGGATGACTAGCGTTGTTGGGGTCAAGGGGGCTGGTGACGGCTCAAAGCCCATCGGCTGTGACCGTGAGTGCGGTCACTCACTTGTGCTCTGTTCGCCGTCTCTCTGCCTGACCGTCTAACTGGTCTGCCCTCTGGCTTTTGTATTGACGACGCATCTTTATCTTTTGATCTGATAACGGGCAAATCTATTTCCGAACTTATTGTACCCATCCTTCTTTTGTTCGCTTTACCCGGAAAAAAGTCCTTTGTCATTTTTGTCGTCTTTTCTTTGCTTTGTTTAATTTAACCGGAAATTTCTATTTCCGTTTGTACAATATACAACATAAGGAAAAGGGGAACTCTAAGCAAAGATACAAGCTTAACAGTGTAATTAACAATTACTAGGTGAATATAACAATTCCCTTGGGATCTATTAGTTTATATCTTCCGAGGCTTCGTCAGAAATTATTTATAGCAAAAACAGACGATTCCATTCATATTATTTGGGTACTATATGGCATAAACCTTGACATTGTGGTAATCTCAGGATTTGGCTGAACGACCTTGGGGATAATTGCATTATCGAGTTCCAACTCTAAATATAGAATTGCAAGTTTTCTTATTTTGGTTGTCTAGTATTGCAATTAACGGAATTTGGCGGAAACAAAGACGAGACGTAGAGATGGCAACGAGTCATCGAAAAGTAAGAAAGCTAGAAATGTATTCTGAGAAAAATACCATTCAATTAGTGTATTCCAACCTACCACCGGTCTGCTCTCAAAAACAGAGGATGCGAATCCGTATTTTTGTTAGTCTAGTTCCATAAATTGTACGAGGTGTGTCTGAAAAGTAATGAGACTGTTTTCACAAACAATTCATTTAAAATCCAAACAACAAAAAAATGTTTTCTCCTCCAATGAAGTCTCTTCTTGAAACTAAAGCCCTTTCTCAACCCTCTTTGTCACATTTCGCTGCACTGCTGGAAAAATTCTTCTAGTATGTACCTCAGCTCCGTTTTTGCTAACCTCTAGATGGCCTCAACGCATTCAAAATGGGTCCTCTTAATGAGAAAAAGTCACAATTTGTCACCCTTTCCCGCATACTTAGGAGCTCAGGGCCATTTTAAGAGATATCTCGTAGCCCATACCCAAACACTAGATGCAGAATTTCAGCTCCTTACTTTCATTTTGGCAGTCGAAAACGGACTGATTGATTAACCCTAAACAAAACAACTCGCACCTACCGTTCACGTTGTAGATCCCTTGTTGTCGGTCACTAGGTTCCCCTGAAGTGGAGAGGCTGCCACTAAAAGAAATCAGTATGTGATAATATCGAACCATATAACCTTTAGGCACCCCTTTTTGATTTCGATTAAGAAGGGACATGTTTTTCATTTACACCGTCAATATCCGGTTGTTTTAACCGACAATTTTTAGATTTGTATTGAATTATAAAACTAAACCCTAAGCCTAACCCCTTACCCTAATCTTAACCCCTAACTCTAACCCCTAAGCCTAACTCCTAACAAACAACCGGATATTGACGATGTAAATGAAAAACATATCCTTTCTTAATCGAGATCAAAAAGGGGTGCCTAAAGGTGATATGGTCCATAATATCTTTCCATACCTAATGGAGATTAGATGGATTTATGCTTTTCATGATGGGCGTTAGCACGAATTGAACGAGTATTACTGATTTCATTCTCTATTCATATAAAAGAAATGTGGCATTTCTGCTCTACTTAGTGTTATTCTTGGTATTGTATTAGTATTAAATGCCTCAATAACAATAATCAGTAATCTCTCCCCCCCTTCAATCTCTCTCTCTCTCTCTCTCTCTCTCTCTCTCTCTCTCTCTTTCTTTCTTTCTTTCTTTCTCTCTCTCATTCTTTCGCACAGTATCTCTCTCTCTCTTCATTTTCTCTCATTGTTTCACACAGTATCTCTCCTCCCCCCTCTCTCTCTCATTCTTTCGCACAGTATCTCTCTCTTCATTTTCTCTGATTGTTTCACACAGAATCTCTCTCTCTCTCTCTCTCTCTGTCTCTCTCTCTGTCTCTGTCTCTCTGTCTCTGTCTCTCTCTCTCTCTCTTTCGTTACAGGTACTGAGCTTTTTTCCAACATTGTTTGATGAATTCATTTAGACTAGTACAAAATAAAAAACACCATCCGGGCGATGTAAAAAAAGATTTTTGAAACATACTGTATCATAGATCAAAATGAAACTGGTCCTCGGTGGAGCACATCCCTACTTATCCACATAGGTAAGTCATAATGTAATGCCATTTTGTTTAGGACAGGTATAATTACCAACACAAGAACATGTATCATAGATCAAAATGAAGCTGGTCCTCTGTGGATCACATCCCTACTTCTCCACATAGGTGGGTGAAATAATAGTAACAATTTTCATTCTTATTCTATTCATCTATGGGCCATTAACCGGTAATACTATTATATAATAATAGATATTAAGATTTTACCTTATTCCAAGGAAAGGCTAAGGGAGTAAACCCCGAAAACAAATCCGGAGCTGGAGTCCCTAAGGTAGGTGGAGCTGAATCTCAGAACTTCCTAGCAACTCCTGCAGCAGCGTCGTTGCCAAACTGCATTGGTTCCTACCTTTCCTTTGGACCACAACGTCTGTGTGGAGAGGGGGGATCTGCTGCTTGGGCGACAGCTCATGCTCCATAACAACCTGCCCCGGCTACGTAGTTTTCCACTACAAAATGGAGAGGACCGCCTCGCTGATAAGAAAGCAACCGAGAGTGACAGCATACCAGCAAATATATTGAAGGCATGGGTCAGCACTGATTCAACCACTACACTAGCGACTCTGCAGTTGCTGGGAGCATGAACACATCCCTCAGGACAAAGGGGGCGCTACCATCGTCCCTTTATACAGGAGCAAAGGAGATCGGAGCGACTTCAGCATAGTTTGTGAAGTCTTGTGCGTGTTAAACTGGCGCGCCTGCAGATTTTGCATCTTGCACCTATCCAGGAACACAGTGTGTCGTCCGAGCAATCATGGACATGATCTCATTATGCCAGCCACAGGAGGGGTGCCGGGAGGGGCGGATGCCGCCTTGATGGACCTAACAAAGGCATCCGACCTGGCCACCCGAAGTGTTCACAGTCACTGCACCAGAGATTGCCATTCAAAAGTTAAGCTGCTCAACCACTCACGCAGTTGCAGATATTTAAAAATAATACCAAAAATTGGACTCTACGCCATCGTCTTTAGTAGACGGAAGGATGCCAACCAACAGATATTAAGATATGCATTATAATATTTCTCTGAATGTTTGAGATGAAGCTTGAAGATTAGTATTATCTGCGTTATTCGGACTGTTGTCCCCATCTTCATTGTTATTTGTACAACGTTTCGGCCGATATGCCCTCCGGCCTTCTTCAGGTATTTCTTGTCGAACTCGGGAACCTTCTCGGACTCGGCAACCTTCTTTTCGAACTCGGGAACTTTCTTGTCGTAATCGGGAGCTACCACGGAACTTTGAAACTAACACTTTATTTATTCCACTGAGGTATCTGTTCTCATTCCGCTAACCATAGCTGTGGTAGGAGTTGTGTTGATTATTTTTCTAACTGGACTGAACTCGGGTTCCAGAGATAACTGTCACTTAGAACTGTCTTAACCTAACTACCTTATCCACTGGGCCATGTGTCCAATTGGACAATTGAGTGTGAATTTTGGGAACTTATAAACCTAATGTTTTTATTTGGCTAGAATATCTACATATTTACTTATGTATGATTTTTTACCTAGACTCATATTGTGTGTTTTTTTTTTTTTTTAAATACCTGAAGAAGGCCGGAGGGCATATCGGCCGAAACGTTGTACAAATAACAATGAAGATGGGGACAATAGTCCGAATAACACAGATAATACTAATATATTATAATAATATAATATATATTATATAACTATATATTATATAATTAAATATTATATAATATATATTATTTTTATAATATAATATGATATATAATAATAGATATTAAGACATATATTATTTGAAATGTTAATTTTTCTTCGAAGCCAATAGTAACAATTTTCAATCTTATTTTATTCATCGATGGGACATTAACGGGTAACACAACTCTGAGTCATAGAAGACGTGTGATTAATGGCAATTAAAGGGTGCCTCCACTCTCTCCAGAACCACAAACATTGGCCTTCATCAACGAATTCAGTCAAGTGCGGGATCAGGATCTTATCCTTTTGCAAGGCACACAGTCCGCGTTTTCTGAACGTCGCCGTCGTCAGGGCTGGAAAAGAAATGAACAGTGGAAAACATTGATTTTCTTCGGAGTAATCCCCTTGACATTCAAACATTTTTTTTTCTCGCGAGTTTTCCATCGATCGAAGTGGCTTTGAAATCCCACTTTTGATATGGCACCAAGCACCGTCATTGTTTTTCTCTTAATGTCCTCAACATCATAAAATCGGCCTCATTAGAGGAATATTCGATTTAGGAAACAAAACAAATATCGCGCGGAGCTCTGTGCAGTGATACCGCACTTGCAAATCCGGTATTTCGCACAATATTGATGATCAAAATTATGAAGGCTATTGATAAAGAAAAATTATCGATAATTGACATTGAATTATCTCGATTTTCTCGAGACGTCTTGACATCAAAATCTTAGTACTTGCATTGTTTAATGCTACAAATCAAATTGCATTTATGCCAGTGTGTGTGTTTCTATTTTTTTATGTAAGTAAATCGTCGGGGTGGCCTAAAGTCGGTAACAGAAAGGTAGCAAGGGAGTCTATCCCCTTTTCACTAGCGCTAGACCAGGCAGATTATTTTGGCGTCTGAGGTGTTGCCAACTCACTTTACCGCACAGATCTGTGTGCTACTCATACGCTGAGTTGGCCGGTATCGAACCCGGAACATTGGGGTGCCTAGTCCGACGTTCTACCGACTGAGCTAAAAGGGCACTCGCCATTTATATGTAAATTTTTAAATTCAGAGCAATCATCATTATTATCATCATTAAGGCGTGCCGAAAACATGGGTTCCTTTGATTCTTTCTTGCCATGCGTCCTTCTTGAAGTCATCTAGACGGCATCTAGTTTCCGTACAATTGATGAATATTAATTTTGGTTGGCCCGACAATACTGGTATATTCATGTAATTCCAAAGAAGGACGTTGCTTAGAGCTGTCAGTATTTGTGCCACTAACGAGAAGTACGTAAACCCAGTTGGCCCGAATGTCAGATATGGATCCCCCATTATAGGATATGAATTTCGATAATATATAAATTTTGATATCTTAAAAAAGGTGATTTCATATGAATTTATATTGTAAAATATATTTTGATGATGATAACATAAAAAGAACTGCTGACATAGAGATCTCCACAGAACGGGTAATCTATTTGCACAGACCTAAAACTGGACAACCAGAAAAGAAAAAAAAACAAAAAACAACCAAGTGGATTTTCTTGACGACTGTCACTAATATAAATAATGGTGTTGAAAATAGATGCAATCATCATAAGAGATCGTCTAAAGCAATTTAGGCTAATGGAATGTCTGCCATAACTAAGACTAGAGAATCACTAGACTATAGGTACCACCAATTTGCCTTGTGAAATTTACTCCCACTATATTTAGCACAATGGAACATGCATAAAGGTTAATATTATCTTCCAAATTGTGTGTCCATTCAAAAGAAGAAACATTAAAACAATTCCTGATGATTTTTTAGCTTACGGAAATAATGAAAATTATGAACGAAAACAATGTTTTCATTTTGGCACCGTTAAATCAATTGAAATTTTTTTTTTAAAAAGCCTCTGACCATAACTTGTTTTTAGCTACGTTAAATTTCAATTGTTTTAAAGGTGCGAAAATGTAAACTTTGTTTTCGTTCATAATTTTCATTATTTCCGTAAGCTGAAAAAATCATAAGGAATCTTTTAATGTTTATCTTTTGAATGGACAAAAAAATTGGATGATAATATTAAACTTTATGGAAGTTTCATTGTGTTAAATATAGTGGGAGTAAATTTCATAGGGCAAATTGGTGGTACCTACAGTTCACTCATTCTCTAGTCCTATTTATGGCAGACATTACATTAGCCTAAATGGCTTCAAGATTTGGACATGGGGGGAATATGTAAATCCATTCAATCCAGTGAAACAAGCATCATAATGAATTTATCTTAAACAGTGATCCACTTATACCTCACTATTGTTTATAAATGTATTTTTATATGTTAAAATGAAATTTTATTTGAAATTTTATTTACGAGGTTGCTTACATTTCACATAGCATCCAACTGCTTTCCCTACAGCTATGGGTTAGTATTGAGCAGACTCGGCTCTTTAACCAGTCTTGGAGAAGGAAAACTCTGAATTCAAATGTTAAACTCAAATTAAGAAATTGACTTTATGTCACATCCTACTCGTGCGGTGTGGGGAGGTAAACATATATATATATATATATATATATATATATATATATATATATATATGAATTTCTATTTTTTAATTAATTTTATAGTTTTTAAATTAACTATAAAATGTTGTAACATGTTAACAACTTACCACCATCATCAAGGCGTGCCGAGAGCACGGATTCCTTTGACTCTCCCCTATCTCTCTCTCTCTCTGTCTCCCCCCCTCTCCCCCCTCTCTCTCTCTCTCTATGGCATCCATCCCTATGGTTCATTGAACTTGATAAGTTACTTAGAAGTGTCCACACAGAGCTGAGAAATGTAAGTCTTTGCTGGTCAATGTGTCCATGTCTCGGAGGAATGATGTGACTCACTACATATATATTTTTAAATGACCTATTAAGCGTCAACTAGTGAGGTAACCACTATGCTGGATGCATACCTTTTGAGACCAACAAGAATACAGACCATCCAGCTGTTAAGATCGGCTAGCCTACTCAAAAGAGTCCTGAAGAGCTGAGAAGACTTGCTGTGACTGTGGAATGAAATAATAATAATAATAATAATAATAATAATAATAATAATAATAATAATAGAATCGCAATTAAACACGAATAAAGGTGCTTATTACTTTATGAGTAGATTTATTAATAAATATTATAAAATAAAAAAAAGTTCTTGAATTTCTAGATTTGTCAATCCTCAGGTAAACAGCAAAATTGATTAAACAAGGAAGCAATTATTTTCTTGTTTAAATATTTCCATTTAAACATTTCACTGTTTGTCATGTGCCACGTGTATATTAAAACGCTTATCGATTGCAAAAATATGTTACGTAATCTAAACTATTAACGAGATAAACAATTTTGTTGTTTTTTTTTTCTAGGTTAAATTATCTGTGATATTTATCACGCGATTTCAATTCATCAGGTGGTGAATTTGACAAGAGATATGCTGTTTCTTAAAACAGGATTTCAAACTGAACGCAAAATGATTGAAAGGGCTCAAACATACAATGAATAATAAAAAGTTTCTAGAACGCGTTTCAATTATTTGATTGATTGATTGATTAATTGATTGTTTTTTATATAATAATTTTTATATCAACCGACCGAGATTAATCTATAACTAAAGTTATAAATTGCGTAAATTATAATGGACTCTCTCGTAGATTTTTGACGAATGAGGGTTCATACAATGAACAACCCACACTGATTTGTTTATAGTGGTAAAGGCTTGTATAGGCCCACCCGCACTTTTTGGCACAGTCGATAGGAAACAACTGGTGCACAAGAAATGCCACAAACCCAATCAACGACTGACCTCAGGAATTTTGAATTCAGAGTTTTCCCTCTCCTAGACTGGCTACCTACCCAAGGTTAAAGAGTCTAGTCTGCCCTACTATTTTGCCCATAGCTGGAGGAAGAATATATGGATCCATACCTTTCCCAAGGGTATTAGCGCTATGTGAAATGAAAACAGCCTTGTCTGGGATTTGAACTCGGGTCGACAAGTCCATTTCCAACGACTCTAACCATTATACCACGCGCTTCCATTAAATTATACGGGTTTATTTATATTCTAATTTAAGGGATTTGAGTATTAGCACTCAGATGATGTCAGGAATTTCTATCGAATACAAATAAATTACATTCTCCTTTATCCTTTGAATTTTCGTCACCATGTCCATATTGTTTATAAAACGAATGGAAGCGCGTGGTGTAATGGTTAAAGTCATGGGAAATGGACTCGTAGCCCCGAGTTCAAATCCTGGAGGTGGTAATTGCATTTCACTTAGCGCTAATACCCTTGGGAAAGGTATTAATCCTACTCTCCCTCCAGCTATGGGTAAATAGTAGGGCAGACTGGGCTCTGTAACCTTGATTAGGCAACCGGTCTAGGAGAAGGAAAATTCTGAATTCAAACCTGTTAAACTCCTCTTAAGAAATTGACCTTGTGTCACATCCTGCTCGTGCAGAGGTGTTGGTAAATATATATTACAATACTATCCATTGTTGATCTGGAAGTGAAGGCAACGAATGGGTGAATTCTCCCTAAAACTCAAGAGCATCTCCAACATCATCGAGATATCAATTGAAAAAACTTGACTGTTTGCTAAACTGTTTGCTCTGAAAAAACATTGCGCTTAACAATATTTAGCGATGAAGGATTTCTTTTTCAAGATTCAATTGTAAATTCATTCTCCACTGATTGAGAAGCATAGCTAGTTTCTTAAGTTATACGTTCTAATCACGTATACATTGCACTACGATACATGCTAAACACTTTAAAATTCATCGTATATTTTTATTTTGTATTTAAAATCTAAACACAATAAACCTGAATCTGTGGAAATTTAATTAATACATATATAACTAATATTAAAGTAAAAAATTTGAATAATGATATCTGGTAATGCGTGTGTTTCCCCAGCATTTCAATGTGCAGCATGTGATACAAGGTCAATCTTTAGACCGAGTTTAACAGGTTTGAATTCTATTTTTTCTTTCTTCGAGAACGGTTGCCATACCAAAGTTAAAGAGCCCAATACGTCTTGGAAGTAGAATAGCTCGATACGAACTATTCCAGCGCTATGGAAAATGCAAAGGGCATAGTCCTGAATTTGAGCACGTGTCGTCGTGTCTATTTCCTACGATAATATATCTGATAATGTGGTTAAGAAATTTTACAATTTTGTTCATACCCCGCATGGAAAAAATAAAATTATTAAACTTGGAGGATGTTTAGCTTTTTTTCTTCTATTTAGCAGTAAATAAACTAAAAAAAAAAGAATAACATCTGAATACAGTTTAGTTTCCTTCTTAGTACAACATCTATTTTGATATGATGAAGTCTTAGATATTCAACGTATTATAAACTCCATCATCAGAGCAAATAGTAGATGGATAATAGCAACTACTGTTACATAATCTATGCGGTGGCATAAGATTATTGTCAATCCCCTGTAATTCTGAGGGGATGACCCTTTTCATATTTATGTAAGGTAGTATAGAGATATGGTGGCGATCAGTGCAGTTGATGGCCCTGAAAGTGAGTGACGGCGGTTGACCTCACTCTCACCTTGCCTTCCGGGGATAAATCGTGGGAACCGGAAGGCATAGAAGAACCTGTTCCGGTTTAAGAATAGTAAGGAGCTTTAGTTTAGTTTTGCAGTGGACGTCAGACAGAGCAGTCGGCCATGATGCTCTGTCGAAACTGTAACTCTGCATACGCGCCCTATGTTATGTCTGGGCTGGGGATTTACCGAATAAAGTAACATTAAAAGAAAATCGAAGTCTTGTGTTTTGCTAAAAACTAACAATGACACAGGGCTTCTGATAACGAGAAATCCCCATAGAAGACCAGACCCGAAGTCCCCAAGAAAGTTCAGACCTTAGAAGATTCTAGACCAAGCCAAAGATGATCAGAATAGCAGCCGGACAGAAGAAAATACGACCAGAGTAAAGAAGTAATGAAAGGTATACAACACAAATAGTAGATGGATAATAGCAACTACGATGATACATGTACAAAACTACCAGTTACGTTTGCAAAGCTATCAGTTACGTCTCTAGAAATACAGAAATTGTACAAAACGCAGTACCGCTGAAGAGAATGATGATATTGAGAAAGACACTCAAGCAGACAGTGAATGTTGAAAGATACTATTTCTGATGACAGAACAACGTTACTCTTTGACAAGTATTCAGCTGAGACATTTCTTCACACGGACGCCAAGAAAAAGAATGACACACGGAACAAAAGGGGGAATTAAGCAAGTACATTGATGAAGGAAAATAAGAAAGTACGAAATAATGTAAAAGATAACAAGATGGAGAAAAAAACGTAGATAAGATAATAAAACCAAAAATAAAGCAAGTTGCCTAAGAGGAAATGAAGAAAGGAATACTATAAATGTTAAAAAAAGAAATAAAAACACAACTTGGACGAATATTTTGGTTAAACAGACGACACCAAATAATGGCCGAGTACATCGAGTATAATTAGACACCACAATACAGGAACTCTCGAAATAAAAATCAATTAAGCTAAGAAATCAACACACACAAACACACAAAAATAAACTCTGAAAAATTAGTGATGGTAGCCATAGTAACAATAATGGAGTCTATCCGAAATGAGAACATTGATTATTGTGGTAGGGGTGGGAGTAATGGTGCGATGGTTTTCCCCAGCATGTGACAATTGAGAACGGTAGAATGGTTGGAGATGGTGACGGGTGCATCTGGTTGTTGCATCTCTTCGAAGGCAGCGGTGGAGGTGGTGGAAAGCTGGGGGTGTAGGGTAGGCTTCTGGCTTATGTAGAGAACAGCCGGAAGAAGAGATGTAAACCGGATTTGTGATAATGTCTGATCGATCGCAATCAGAGGTTTGAATAATTTATCGACAAGATGAGACATAATTTTTGTTTTTCATGCGAAGACTCGTAATACGCGATTTGGTGGACATCATACTATCTTACGTAAAATTGTACACTATGAAAGAAAAACTTGCAATGCACACCTGTATTTTATTTTAAAAGTTTTTTTGTCTTACTCTGAATCGGATTCAACAGATCCCTTGTCCTTTTCAAAGATAAGATTACAAAGAACGGGAAAGGTGTTAGATTATTTTAATTTCAGTCTGTTCTTTGGCTTAGAGTGATTATTTGTAACGCTGTCTTGCAAGATATACTAGTGGGTTTATTCCCCACTAGGTGAACTATGGATTGAGAGGCATAGTCAGTCTCCGAAGATGGAAGCAACTAAGCAGATAAAAATGGTACCGGGGAACATACTAAAGAATTTAAATTCCATTATATATTTTGATTTTGTATTTAAAATCCGAACAGAATAAATCTGAATCTGTGGAATCCTAATTGATATATATATATATATATATATATATATGTGTGTGTGTGTGTGTGTGTGTGTGTGTGTGTGGTGTGTAGAAAGTTTGTATAAAAAAACAAGATGTTAAAAGTTATGCGAAAACTTTTAACATCTTGTTGTTTTTTTCTACAAATTTTCTACACATATTGTCGGATTCATATCCATTTTACCTTTCATATATATATATATATATATATATATATATATATAATATAGTAGCTAATTTGAATAATAATATATGGTAATGCATGCATTTATCAACCCTACTACACAAGCAGGATATGACACAAGGCCAATTGTTAAGAAGAGTTTAGCAGGTTTTAATTCAAAGGGAACGAGAACATAAAAATAATGTGAAACTTTCCAGAAAATTTTAATTTCAGACTGTATTTTGTTTTTACAAAAAAATGTTTCTTAATCAGACTCGGATTCATAAGATCCTCTAACCCTATTAAAAGAGCAGGAGAGCATCAAATTGTTGGGGAAGCATCCCAGGTAATTTTGATTCCAGCCTGTATTTTCTTTTTTAAAACATTTCTTATTCAAACTCGGACTCAACAGACCCCTAACCTTATAAATAGATGAGTACTAACATAATTGAAAATGATCTCCTGCTGTAATTTTGTCTTTCTGCTTTTTTTTTGTATTCTTTTAAAAACCGTTTGAATTGAAGACCCGTCATGTTCAGTGCAGTTCTAAAGTCATCCAATTTTTTTTTTAAATACAACATAAATTAATTCTGGTTTAAAAAGAATTTCATACAGGGAAATGTTTCATGTCAACAAATTCAAAGAAAATGGATGCAAATAAATTGATTCTAATAGAGAATATAAAGAACTAATCGCTGGAAGTCGCCTCAGATAATTCTAATTTCAGATCTTAGGGTTAACCTTATTTTCTCTCACTGGAATTAGGGTTATCAAAGTTACCGATATAGACCCCCGGGGTAAATAAAAATGAAACGTAAGAATACCAACCAGTATAATTAGATGGGTGACCATTTAAGCAACAATCAAAACAAGCAACCTGAAATTGATTACTTATTTTCTAATGCAATATCATAGGATGCTACTTTTCTTAAACATTCCTGTCAAAAATGAAAATTCTATAAATTCAAATTCAGTTCCTTGATTTTTTACTTTTTTGGTCTCAAATTTGTATTCAGCAATACTTTTGATGGTCAGTCCTTTTGACGAGTGGTTTAAAACTGTGATCTGTGGACTGCAGGGGGTCAACATCATTAAACAACAAGAGTCAACAGATGCTGATAAGATGTCTGGAAAATTCATATTATTAGCAAAAGAAATGTAAATTTGTATTTATATTTACTAATAGATATCTATGAAAATCCAGTTTAAACATCCATTTTTCTCTCAAAATGCCATTAAAATGCTGCTACCTTTTGCAACAACAAAAATATCATTTTCAGTACTTACCAATTTGATGATCAAATATAAATCTAGACTTGTGCAAAGTGAATTGTGTATCTTTGTCAAAACTAAGAATTAACAATTTGTGCTATGCGAGACAAAATGTCATTTTCATTAGATATTTTTGATAAATTAATTTTTATTTATATAAGTGACAATGAGTTAGACCCTGAAATAAGCAATGGCCTATTTTAAAAGGGATAGTAAAAATTACATATTATAGGTAAGTATTTTAATGGGTAAATTCTTTAATTGACTAATTCCATCACTATTTGGCTGATAATTTGTATCATTTATTTTTGGACTATTTTCCTAATCTTTATTGTCTAGGTGCAACAGATAGAGGGGGTGATTTAATACATTTTTAAATGATCATTTGTAGGTTGCATGTTCAATCTTGACAACGCGTGATAATAACATTGAATACGTAACATAGCTTAACACTTGTACTTGGTCAAGTTTACCAATTGGACTAGTGAGGCGAGAAACGAAGCGACAAAGTTTCAATTTCTTTCTCTGGAAACTACAGATGCATTACAAAAGAATATAACCCTTTTTCGCTAGAGCTAGACCAGGGATATAGCTTTGCTGAGGTAGAGCGCAACATCTACAATCAGTTACTAGATGTTTTACCACACAGATCAGATCACTTAAGCTGTGCTACTCATGCGCTTAGTTGGAGAGTACTGGTATCGAACTCGAATGGGAATTGAAATAGTTTATAGGACGAGCTAAAGTATATTTAGCTAAAGGGGGTACGTCAAGTAAAAATGTTTGAGAATCCCTGTTTAAATAGTTTTTTAATCGTAACTGTTGTGAGGTTTTAAGGGGTCAAATAAGAACAAAACGATGGGTAACAAATGTAGAAAAAGGTATTAACAGAAAGTAGACAAATACAATAGAGAGATGTGGAAATTACGTCCGACGAACAGAGTTATTGGCACTCGCATTGGCTTACTGCTAAGCCACAATTATCCCTGTTATTTATAGTAACCTGTCGGCGCATTCCATTAGTCTTATATGGTGTATCACCTATAACAGTAACTCACACGGAATCTCAATCCTGGCCAATGAGCAAGTATAATTTTAACGGATAGTTTTACGAAAATACTGAATCATACAATATACCTTTTTATAATAGATTATGATGGGTGGTTAGAAAATTAAAGTGGATAAAGGAGTTACATTAAACAAGTTCTAAGTAACAGTTATTTTTAGACTGCAGGTTCAATCTTGCTCAGGGGCAGCAGTAACATAGAATAATAATTAACATAGCTTTACGCCTCTACCCCAGCTATGGTTAGCTGAATGAGAAGAGGATATCCCCATGGACTGAATAAAGGGTTAGGTTCAAAGTTACGTGATGGCCCCCGATTACGACAATAAGGTTCCCGATTACAACAAGAAGGTCCCCGAGTCCAAAAAGAAGGTTCCCGTGTTCGAGAATGTTCCCGAGTCCGACAAGAAATACCTGAAGAAGACCGGAGGGCACATCCGCCGAAACTTTGTACAGATAACAATGAAGATGAGGTCAATAATCCGAATAACGCAGATAATACTAACCATCAAGCTTCAACTCAAACATTCAGAGAAAAAGTAGAATAAGATTATTCAATAATACTAGAGTTAAAGAAATATCGAGTGAGTGACCTATCAATCAAACAGCGAAGTAGGCAATCCCCCTTTTCCTCGAGATAGATCAGGGAAATTGTTTTTTATATGAGTTAGAGCGTCATTCCTAGCATTAGCTCCCCACTTTACTGCACATATCCAAACAGTACCTAAAGCCGGTATTGAACCCGGAAATATGTGGCTCCTAGGCGGATGCTCAACCGACTGTTCCATTGTATTTAAATTCACGGAAATCTGTTACCATTTACCAATATTTTGGAGTAGTTTATTTCCTTTTCTTTTTTATGTCTATCTAGCCGAGTGGATGCGAGTGCTGCATGTAAAAGGAAGAGGAACTGATACTTTTTCAAACCTCTACAATCTGGTTTATTATCTGCGGTGCGCATGATTGGTGCCATGTTGATGGTTATGGCGTTGAGAAGAGGCGGGAAATGCGCCAACGATTATTTACGTTTGACGTCGGTGCTGAAATGTCGATTAAGTGATGCTGACTTCTCTGGTCCGCAGAAAGTAACTGATTTGAAAACTGACTCAGACCCTCTTTCTATGGGGATTTTTACACAAAGAGCCATAAATATCAACACATTTTGGCTATCCACTCTTCCGACTATGATTCAAGTACTGGAGCACTTAGCAACAAGCACTTGCCTGGTAATGTCCGTTTGCTCATTTTGATCTAGTTTCCCAGTTTTTAGGTTATTTCCAAGGTGTCCATTTTTATATGATAGAAAAAAATGTATAATTTGTTCAAAAATACAGATGTGAATCCGTACTAGTTTTATCTTTATTATTATACTTAGGTATTGAGCACTTTTTACTTATTAGTTTTTTCTCCTAGCGGTCATATGAATATATATATATATATATCTTATATACATATATATACATATAAATTGTTTTTTTCTTTTGGCCAAATACTGTACCAATAGATTACTTTTTGTTGGTACGACTATCTTGATCTTTTCTTTTCCCAAAAAATTTTTTTCTCCCCGGTTGCTGGGTTTTTTCTCAGCGCGAGGATTTTCCAACACGCTTGGTATATATAATATATATATATATATATATATATATATATATATATATATATATCAACCCCTCGAACGAGCAGGATGTAACAGAAGGTCAATTTCTTAAGCGGAGTTCAACAGGTTTGAATTCAGAGTTTTCCTTCTCCTAGACCAGTTGCCTAACCAAGGTTAAAGATCCCAGTCTGCCCTACTATTTATCCAGAGCTGGAGGGAGAGTAGGATTCATACATTGCCCAAGTGTATTAGCGCTAAGAGAAATGCAATTAGTACACCCAGGATTTGAACTCGGTGCGACGAGTCGATTTCCCATTTTAATCACTTTAATCATTACTACACGTGCTTCCATCAAAAGATCATATATATTTCACTCTCTAAATCTAATATGATATGTAAACATGTGATGAAAGGTAATGATAATAATCAGAAATAAAGAAACGAAAATCTAAATAATATTAATTACAAAAGAAAAAATATAATCTAAATTTGAACGGATGCTTCTCGTACCCCCTGGAATGATGCTCGCATCCCCAAGGGGTGCGAGAAGTCCTGGTTGGTAACCACTGATCTACAGGTCTACAACTGGTTTGAATTCGAAGTTTTTTTTCTCCTCGACCGGTTGTTATACAATGTTTATAGAGCCTCATCTTCCCCACTATTTTACACATAGTGGGAGGGAGAATAGTTGGAGTCATACATTTCCATTGAGTATCAGCACTATCAAAAATGCGAACAGTCACATTCAGGATTCCTACGACGATAACCGTTACCATTGAGGAGCCCGTACTTGTAATTCTTAAATTCTCACCATGCAAGAATTTCTACTTTCCTATCCTTTTATTTCTCACTGTTCGTTATTATTGAGCAAGAGATATTTTAAAAGTTTTTATTAACTTTTTATTACATGATGTTATGTAATAAAGCCTTCAACAATCAACTGTCTAAAATCTGTCGTACGTTTTCTATTTCTAACATAACAAGTAAACTGTTTGGAAAACACTTTTTACGAGGGAGAGTAAAAAAATATCCGGGCTTTCACCATAACATTTTTTTATTATTGAAACAATGAATTCTGAAAATATGTGCTCATAGTTGGCACTGTTGTGGTCATGTGATCAAAAAGTGGACATGATCGCGCCATTTTTCTTGCTGTTTTTACACTGGCCATTCATTTAGCAGTATTTACCAAGAAAAACAAATAGCAGCGACCCGATTTCTCAGGTCGTAAGGAGTGTCAGGGGCTGAAATTCATCGTCGGTTTTTAGTACAATACGGTGACAGTGCATCATGTCGCGCTGTTAGCACGGATATCCATGACAATCTCTCTCCATCCGTCCCTATCACTCATCATTTTCGGGAGGTCCTCTATGCAGCATCCTGTATCCGCACAGACCTGGTCAATGTGCGTCTTTGCTGGTCGGCCCATACTGGCGTGTCCATGTGCTGACTTCCACAAGAGGACGTAATTTATGAGTTCGTCCTTGCTTCTCCAGCAGTGTCCTGTGTCATCTTGACAAGCGTGAGGCAGGAAGAGATAGCTATGCATAAATGGTTGCACGACCGATAAAAAATATTTTTCTTGGAGGGAATACGCAAGCTTGTTGACTGTTTGATTACATTTTTTTAAAATTATATCTTAAGTGGTTTCTATAAAGAAATCATTTATAGGATTGATTTTAGTACGTTGGAGAATAAAACAATAATATTAGAGATCTTGTTATTACAAGTAATTATTTATTAAACCTGGATTTTTTAAGACCAGTATGCAAATTAAACAAACCATATATTTTGTAAAACTTTATTTCTTAGTTGAATCTTGTATTTAGAACAAGTAGTGGCCTATACAATCAACAACGTTTTAAAGCTAGGAAAAAAATTTCCTTGCAGAAAAAAGAAGGAGGCTATGTCGAAAAATTACGTTCTTGTTTATTCCCAGCTTTTGTGTAAGTACATTGAAAAAAACACATGTTTTTATATACTGAAATCCTCACCTTTCTAAATACAATATAAAAGCAAACATTGATGGGATTGCGTGTAGAAGCAATAAAATCTTAGATTCGGTTTGGTTTTTGTTTTACGGCATATCAACCTCGGTGGGTCATTTAATGCCGATTAAGTTTTGAAATAAATTAATTCTTAATGGATACACGATTTTTTATAAATACATTTTTCTATTTAACCGATAGATGGGACCCTGGCAGGTACTACCACTCGGCGATTGGCTTGGTTTGGTTTGGTTTGTTTTACGGCATATCAACCTCAGTGAGTCATTTAATGCTGATAAAGTTTTGAAATAAATTCATTCTTAATGGATAATAAGTTTTACTAACAAACATCTTTTACTATTTAACCCATTGATGGGACACTAACAGGTACTACGGCCTCGGGTGAGAATGGACCAGGGAGCAATGGTGATGAAGGGGTGCTCCACCTTCCCCAAACCTCCAAAACGGGAACCTCACCATCAGATAGAGTTTAACATAATTCCCAGGACATGTAGACCCTCAGCCACCGCCTTCTAGTATCCATATGATAAAAAGGGTTTGGGGCTTGACATAAGGGCAATAGGGTTGGGGTAATAACTTTTTTTAGGTAAGCTTCCATGTAATTTCTCAGTTTCCCATAAATCTGTGAAAATGATAATATTTGAAACAGAGCTTACATTGGTATTAGTTCCTCCAACAAATTGGTATTACTATCCGATTCTTGGGCTCAGTAGTCTCCCTTTTCTAATTAAAGGATCTGATATTGTGTTCACCCAATGCTTCATCGCTGGAGCCTAACAAGACACCAATTGATTTAACACACACACAGTAACACACACCGTCACACACACAAGCACGAACTCATTCACACGCACACATACACACACACACAAACAAATAAACAAACATTCATGTTTTGGTTGAATTGTCAGCCAAAAATGACATTAAGTTTAAGGCTCCTAAAATTGGTTTTCAATTGTTCCAGAGATTAAGTCTACCTAGAAATTGTGATTTAAATCCCTGTGGCCAGGCTCAACGGAAGGAAAAAAGGACAAAATAACTAAGAATGCGAATTAACTGATACACGATTTTCCAGGGCATGGTTAGCAAAAATAGAAGTGTCTACCTCGGTGGATCGTATTAAGGATTCAGTTTAAATTTAACTTAATATTACTGACTACGACAAAAAACTTTTGATGGAGGTCGGAGGATTGAGCCTTCGACTTGGTTTCGAGAATTTCAACTGATAGGGATATATACAAATATAAGTATCTTAATGTTCTATTATTGCATACATAACTTAGAAGTATTCACACACACACACACACACACACACACACCACACATATATATATATATATATATATATATATATATATTTATATAATAATCAATAATAATGACATTATGGATGATTTAAACTCATAACCTTAAGTTTCATGCTTACGCAATCTTCGGATGAGTCAAATGCTTGAGATGTTAAAAACCAGTAGTTTTTAGCATTTATATATATATATATATATATATATATATATATATATATATATATATGTCTGTATATGTATGTGTGTTGTGTGTGTGTGTGTGTGTGTGTGTATGTGGAATTAAACAAAAGTACTCGGGATAAAAACTTCGGTGGACTAATTCATGGATCCATCCAAATGAACCAGAAAGCTTTAAAAGGTCATTAATAAAATTATTAAACAGGAGACGTGGCTTTTGTTAAATTATACATGTATAAATGAAAGAATGCTGCCCAAATACACACACACACACACACACAATATATATATATATATTATATATATATATATATATATATATATATATATATATATATATGAAAACCATAAAAGTTATGTTTTACTCATTTGTTACCATTTTGCATCATTGTATGCTTGATTGGAGATGATCGGAAAACAGGCCAGTTGTCGGGCATTATTTCCCTTTCGTACCTCTTCTGTATATCTGATGTTTTTAAAGGCCTACGTGCAATTGTTTGAGGTCATTAGACTTTGTTTTGATATTTAATCTATGTTCCCCTTCTAGCATTGTCACTACAGTAATACCCTTATACCATTTAGGTCTTAAGTCTATGACTTACACGGTTAAGAGAAGTAAAAGCAGGCAGAAATCTAGTCGTCTTCCTCATTCAAAACAATGTAAATTCAATTAATAAACTCGTATCTCAAAAACAACAAAAGTTTGTCAAGCATAGACGGGGGAGAATTCCCTGTGCGTAGTGACTAAAGTACTGAACTATGAAATCGTATAAAGCTAGTTCGAACTGCAGTTATTCTATTAAGTTCACTTTCAGAGTAATACCCTCGGAGAAGGTATGAAAACCCTTATCCCAAATTTTGTCACACACAGACGGGAGAGAATCCCCTTGGCGTAGTTCCTGAAGCACTGGACTGAAATCCGTTAAAGCGAGTTCGAATTCCAGTTACGTTATAACGTTCACTGCCAGATTAATACCCTTGGAGAAGTTATGAACACCATTATAATCAAGCTATGGATTAAATAATACCTTTTCTATTCTTCAGGAGTCCCAGTGGTGTAGCTGCTAAAGTATTAGACTGCGACATCCTAGTAAGCGTGTTCGAACTCCAGTTCCGAAATTACATTCACTTTCCGACTAATACCATGAGGGAATATATGAAACCCCTTATCCTGCAGCTAAGGATTAAATACTACAATTCCTGCTCTTCTACAATGACGGCTTTGTCATCAAATAAGCCAAAAAGGTTGATATGCGTGGGTATTAATAAAAATAAAAATACATTTTTAAAAAGTAAAATAAAATAAAGTACAGAAATAAATAAATAAACACAAAAATAACAATCTGCCGGAGGGTTTATGACAAGAATCTTCCGGGTATGCGCAGAAAAAAAACCAAGTTCTTGGCGTCTGTTCTCTGGTGTCCTTGGTAATGGTTTGTGTATAAAAGTTTCTCTCTGTACTTCCAACTAGTCGTGTTTTTATCTCTCTCCATTTTTACTGACGTAAGACTTATTCCCATATATCTGGAAAGCAAGATAACCCATTGGAAAGACAATGTGACTCCCCAGAAAGTTGGAGTAGCATCCAGGAAAGACAGGACTCTTTTTAGAAATATGAACAGCTCTACAAATGGAAAATGCCCTCTGGGTGTCTGTATCGGAGAGGGAGGATATATCACCCGTCACACGAAAATGACTTGGACCTGTACCCAGCTACAAGGTGTGATTGCGGCAGAGAATTTAACAGCTTGCGAGGGTTACGAATCACGCTGGTGCGAACGACGTAATTCTCCTATGGAATGTAAATCGAATAATGGGCTTATGAACCAGGAACACTCCCACAGTGTCCAGGAGCCCATTGCTGAGCGGCAACAACCTGGAGACATTCCTAGTAAGCCAAGAATTCAGTGAATGAATGATACGCGCGCGGAATCATCATTTCTGTATTGTTACGGGATATCTGCAATTGCGTAATGAAATCAACAGCCGAAAACAAACGCGTTTTTAAATAACAAACTGAACTATGAAATCGTATAAAGCAAGTTCGAACTGCAGTTCACTTTCAGAGCAATACCTTCGGAGAAGGTATGGAAACCCTTATCCCAAATTTTGTCTCACACAGACGGGAGAGAATCCCCTTGGCGTAGTTCCTGAAGGACAGGACTGAAATCGTATAAAGCGAGTTCGAATTCCAGTTACGCTATAACGTTCACTGTCAGATTACTACCCTTGGAGAAGTTATGAAAACCATTATCTTCAAGCTTTTCCGATGAACGGATCTTATAATTTCTTCTCTGCATTATTTCATCTTATTTTTTAATACCCTGTTCGATGGCGAAAGCTGCTTGGTAGCGCTAGAAAGTGACAGTCCTGCCTTAGCTACCGAAACTGTGTTATCACTCCTAGTTGGCAGCTGATGAGGGCAGGGTATCGCACGTGCTATCACACATTGTATGATAAAAAAATGCCATTAAACCATAAAACCAACCCAAATCAAAAATTGAACAGAGAGAATAAAACAACGGAGATCCTAACGCTTAAAGTCAGCTTGTGTATATGTGTTATATTCTCCCTACTCAACTATTAGCCATCACTAGTATATCGGTCATAGTTGACTGGGCTTCATTACTTTTAATTAACACTTAGAGGTTTCCACCTGATCAACGAAAATAAACAGCGGCATGTCAGCTTTGTACATAAGTGTTGCGTAGCGCCTTCTTCGCTTCTCTGAATCGTATACGTTGCTGGTATACTGCGGGTATCTTCCCCTTAGACAATATATGTAGTGGTCGCTTAATGAAATCACAAGGCATGCTGTATGTAGTAGGACGTTGACTTTTTATTTCTTCTCGGCTGCACGTGGTGGGCGGCGAGCTTGACAATGGGAATCTGCCCAAGGGTTGACAATGCGTTGGTGAGGTGGAGGGGGCTGGTGACGTCTCACCGCCCTTCGTCGCGGCGGTGCGTGACTGCGTCGGTCACTCCGTTCTCTTTGCCGTCCGCTGTCTCTCTGGGGTCTGTTCACTACTGACAGCTTTTTTATATATCTCAAACGCCTACGCGATTTCTTTGTTCACTTTTGATCAACGATCAAATCTATTTCCGGCATCTTAACCCCTTTTGTCCTTTTTGTCGTCTCTTTTCTTTGCTTTGTTTAATCTAACCGGAAATACCTATTCCGTTTGTACAATATCCAACATAAGCAGGGTGACAATTAATAACAGCAGGTAGTGTATGTTACTAAGGTCTGTCGAACAGACTAAGCAAAGTTTATTCAAATAACCACAAAGACATATAGGTAGGTGCGTAGTTATAAACAATCGTATTGATATAATGATTATTAGATGAGAATTATGCGACAATGATTCATCAGTGAAATGTCTGTGGCTCAAAAGCCATCGAGGCAAACCGGACTGAGACAGTAATCATAGACATTGACTTATCAGATTTACTGATCGAGATGGATTCGGCTGGAAAATGGCCCAACCAGTTTGTTAGGTCTAGACCTACTTTGTATATACGCCACTGATTTTATCGATCAAGCCCAGCGAAATAATTAATACACTTCGAAATATGACGTTCTGTAAGATTTATAAAAGTAAGTAATATCTAGTAATAGCCTAAATATCATTGCTATGCATTTTAAAAATTAATCAATGGTTGCATTACAGAGTGTCGATATTGATGTTAACAATTAGAATTCTGCGCTGTCACATTTCTATTCCTTCTAGCAGCCTCTGAATTAAAAAAAATCAACGGAGTGGCCTATTGTCGGTATAAGCCAGACTGGAAGGGAGTCTATCCCCCTTTCACTAGCGCTATACTAGGTAGATAGTCTTAGCGTCTGAGGTTGAGAGCCACACCTACAATCAGCCCCAACTTTACCGCACAGATCCCTGTGCCACTCATACGCAGATTGGCGAGGGCCGGTATCTAACCCGGAAACTTGTGGTTCAAAACCGGATGCTCTACCGATTAAGCTGGTTAAAATATTGTTGAAAACGTGGTAATCTCTAGTTTAACATCCTTATAGACTATAAGTGTAATGGTATTTACCATGCATACCAGGTATGCGGGTCAGACACAAGGCCCTATTAATGTGGGGCCATCAATGAACTGAAGCTCAATTGTAGCAATGAGCAGTTGTTTACACCGACACATAACGAAGAACATCTTCACACAAGTCGAAACTATAAACACTCGTATGCACACACACCCATGCACATACTCACATACATACACACGTGCTACAGGTCTATATAAACATTTTTTAAAGGAATTAATTTTAATTTGTCCTGTTAATATTTCTAGAATATTCTTTTAATTAGCAAAAAAAAAATAATCTAATGAAATATATTAAATTAGAAAGGCTAATAAAACTAAATAAGAACGCAGATAAAATGATTTAAAACTCAGGAGGTATAATCGAAAAATAGTACAACTTTGAAACTAACTCTTCCATCATTTTCCATCATTCCCGTCATTCATTGTTTAATTTTCCTAATTTAACTATTTAGTTAAAATAGGAAGTAAAGAATAAAAATACAGTTATTTCTTGTTGTTGATCGATTTCTTTTAAGACTTATATCCGGGATTTTGTCTCATATTCATTAAGATAAAACCAAACAATTAGAAATCAATAATACTAAGCCCATATTTATCAAAATCAATTTTAATACCAATATGCAAAGTAGCTTTCCCGACCACAATGTAAATCGCTATTTTGTTGTATACATAAATACAATTGCATTTTATTATTTTGTAGATGTGAACAACGCCGGGGCCCAGTGCCTTCGGCCCTGGATCTTTACAAGTTAATAGCGTCGATCCCAGGTGGCTATCACCCCAGGAAATACCTGCCCCTTGACTTAAAGGGGCAGGGCTGGATTTATTGCCCAGCGCCTTAGGCACCCCCTTGAGGGGGAATAACGACGGGATCAACGCAATTTTTCCACCTGCCACCAATGAGCCACGGCTTGTGCATGGTCCCACATAAAAACGAGACCCTGTGTCCAACCTATACAAGTGGGGTGTGAGTTAAATAAATGTAGATATGGCCAACAGTATTAATAATGTAAAACAAGTATATTAATAACTGAGGTTTAGATAAAATCAAATCATGGAGAATATTCGAAAATAAATAAGGGAAGTGTGAATTGAGTAGTGGGATAGTTTCGGTTACAGACAGAAAAAACTCAATCTCCATAATGATAAGCCTTGAGTTTAAGGTTTTTCTTCTTTACTAATGTCAGTCTTATTATTTTTTAACAAATTTATAGGAGTATTTTTCCGAAAGTATTTTGCCCATGGGTGATTTTTTTCGTCTTGATACCCCTCCCACCTCATACGCATATGTTGACATTTGTCATCTCACCAGCTAATTTTCCATTGCCTCCGGTCAAGACTTAAGTCCAGCTTAAAATGTCTAATTCAAAGTAATTCAACCATTTGACCATCCTAGTACTAATCCCAAACAGTGATCATACACACAAAGACATAGAATGTAATGGTTGTCGTCGAAGGAAATGGACACTGCTGTTAAAATATTTTTGTTATATAAGACGTGCTGTAATCCATAACTTAAACTTATAGACTCAGCGAGGTCATGTGGTTTAAACCCAAACCCATCAACAGCCCGAATACGTGGTTAGGTAACTATTTAATCGCTAATAATGACAGCCGTTCATTTGCACGCTATTCGACATTGACGAACGGACGTGCAACACTAAGGGACACCAAGGAACAACCAAAGGATTATACCCAACACTGAGGGATACCAAGGAGAAACGAAAGAACAAACCAAAGGATAACACTCTGCTTAACACAAGGGATCTTGCTTGAAGCCTAAAGATGACCACTAAAATCCTGTACGAGGCTGGCTGCATTTCATATGGCACTAATAACCTTGGGAAAGGTATAAAGCCAACTGTTACCCCTCCAACTATGGGTATATAGTAGGGGGGTGAGGATATTCAACCTGGGTACGGCAACTGGTCTAGCAAAACGAAAACTCTGAATTCAAACCTGGTAAACCCCGTTTAAGAAAATTAACTTGTCTCTCATCCTGCTTATGTGGAGCAGTTGGTAAATGCATACATACAAAGACAACACTCTCTCTCTCTCTCTCTCTCTCTCTCTCTCTCTCTCACTATCTATCTATCCATCTATCTATCTCTCTCCTCCCCCTCCCTCCTCCCCCCTCTCTCTCTCTCTCTCTCTCTCTCTCTCTCTCTCTCTCTCTCCTCTCTCTCTCTGAGGATTACTTTTTACTATTGATATACCCGGGTTAAGGGATATATTCTGAAGTTAGTATTTGGTATATTATCGCAGTAGTAGCTGGTGGGTCGAATAGCAATACGTCTTCTGAGCAGGCGTGGTGTAGTCTAGCGAGTAAGATTAGGTTGTAGGTATAGGTGTAGGTATAGGTGCCTGTACCACCACAGTGTCGACTATTTATACATGACACTGTCCAATCAGATTATAGTGAGGGGTAGCAAGGTATTTACATATTCATTACATCAACTATACTAGAATCTGCTCAGTGGCATCACATTACTCTACACTCCACAGAGCTCTAGAACTGGAACCTTGCCATTAGTTACAATTTAACATCATACCCAGAACTATAAGACCCTCAGTCATCGCCTTCAAGCGTTGGAGGTCTGCTTGAAAAGAAATCCGCTCGTTGGTGCTAGGGCTTGATGTCACCAGTCAATTAATCTGACGAGACCACTCCGACACCTCGTGTTTACCAAGAAAGGGCCAAATTGGATTATTGCATGTCATGGTCTACTTAGACACCAGGATTCCATCATGGAGGCCCCATTGGGGATCTTACCCTCTGCAGAGGTAAAGTTTGCGTATTCTATAGCCCCAAACGGGAGGCGTTAGTGATTAGGATATTGAATACAATATTTATTAGGCTTTTCAACGTAGGTGTACATTTAATCAAATTCCATGGATACAGCATTTATGTGTTAGTCATTTTTATATCTGGAATTATTTACAATCAGAACATAATTAAAAACTCCCACTGTATAATTACATTGCACAGACTATTAGCTTGAAGTAATATCTTTCTCTAAAATATCAACTGGTCTCTTGTGACCGTTAGCATATACGTTTTATGTGAGTCGATTGATGTCGTTTTCGGTTTCCAGAGCTTTCAGGCTACTGTAGCTATGTTCAAGGTAAACCTGTTTTTATTTTTACTTGCATTGTAATTGCTTTCAAATTAATATATTATAACATATTTAACAATGCTTCAAGCAAATTACCAATTACTTTTATATTATTATAATATATATATATATATATATATATATATATATATATATATATATATATATATATATCAACCCCTCCGCACGAGCAGGATGTGGTACAAATTCAATTTATTAAGGGAAATTCAACATGTTTGAATTCAGAGATTTTTTTCTACTAGACCGATTGCCTAAATAGGCTAAATAGCCCAGTCTGCCCTACTATTTACCTATAGCTTGAGGTAGAGCAGGATTCATTTCCCAATGATATTAGCGCTAAATGAAATGCAATTACCACGTCTAGGATTTGAACTCAGGGCGGCGAGTCAATTTATCATGTCTTTGACCATTACGCCCTGCCCATTTTAGTCAAGATCGTATAAGCATTAATTAATTAGAGCTCAGCAATTCAAATAAATGGACTATGTAATTAAACGACATTTAGGGACCGTCAAATCAATGCTTGAGCATTCGTTTGTGTGGTAAAGTGGAGAGCTAGTGATAAGTGTGGTGCTCCTGCTCAGATGCAAAAACGATATATCTGATCTAGTGCTTGTAAAAAGTGGACTTCATCGTTATCCGGGTGAAATCGACAATTGGTCACACCGACGGCTTTTACTTTCCTGTAAACAGGTGAGACTAATAACGCTTAAATCCTATTATATATTTGTGTTGTCTCTGCCTGTGTGTCACAAAAAAACAAAAAAAACAAAGCCCTGTATCAAGATCGAACATAAATTTTCCAGGGTAGAATTGTACAAGGAATCCAGTGGAGTAATTAATAATTTCCCTTGAATTTTCGCGGGTCACTAAGGAAGAACCACTCTGTCGGCTGCGATTTAGAATGCACTGACTGCACGTCTGCAGAGGGGTAAGAGTCCCCAGTGGGGTCACCTGTTGGCCGTGGATGGCGACCCGTGATGCTTAAGAATAGAACTCAGGTGGAGTCCATGACTAGCAAAACTCCACTTTCACCCTATCTTGGGCTAGACGGGCCGTCGGAAAGCCCCCCTCCGATCAATCGGCTGGTCACGTCAAGCCCTAGCAACTATATGATTGCCCCAACCCTATTGCCTTCATGACAAGCCCAATCCTTTTTATCATATGGGTGCTAGAAGGCGGTGGCTGAGGGTCTACATGCCCTGGGAATGACGTTAAACTCTATCTGATGGTGAGGTTTTAGTTTTGGAGGTTTTGGGAATGTGGAGCACCCCTTCATCACCATTGCTTCCTGGTCCACTCTGGCTCGGAGTGGTAGAACCTGTTAGGCTCCCATCTATGGATTAAATAGCAAAACATGTGTTTATAAACAAAATTGTATTATGTATTTATAAAAAAATGAGTATCCATTAAAAAATTATTTATTTCAAAACTTTATCGGCATTAAATGACCCACTGAGGTTCATATGCTGTAAAACAAACCAACACAAACTAAAGAAGAAATTACTGGCTGTGGCATGTGAAAATATGAAAAATCATAAGTAAATCATATTATTATGGAGACAGTGTATCTGCCTGTCTGTAACCGAAACTACGTCACCACATACATCAATTAGTTATTTACGTTATATTCTCAATGGTTATTAAATAATCACTATTGAATCTTAATTAGCATCTTATTTATTAACAATGTCTCTTTTAAGCTCTTGTTGAGATAGATTGACTTCAAAACAGCCCATTTTATTAATGTGCTAAAATTATGTAATGTATGTTATATAATATTAGGAAATAAATGTTTACATAGTATACAGTTTGAATAATTTACATACATGTATTAATAAAACCGTGTTTTATAAATAATACTTTGTGTTATTAATCTATATTATTGTTTCATTCTCAAACGCATTAAAAACAATCCTATGTATAATCTTATATTGAAATCAATTAGAATAAAGTAAACATACGAGTAATCTTTTTGTATTCCTATTTGTTGTAGTGACTCACCTACGACCAAAGGTAGCAGGCAAAGCTGCTCAAGGGAGAAGAAGCAAATGCCTGTCTTCGTGTACGTGTACCAATGAAACCCTCCTCATTTTGTTCTTGATATGTGTTGAATACATCTATTCTTTACTTCTATCTCCGTGTTGATTTGTTTGTTTGTTTGTTTTGTTTGACGGCATATCAACCTCAGTGGGTCATTTAATGCCGATAAAGTTTTGAAATAAATCAATTCTTAATGGATAATACAATTTTTTTATAAATACATTTTTCTATTTAACCCATAGATGGGACCCTAACAGGTACTACCACTCCGAGTCAGAGTGGACCAGGAAGCAATGGTGATGAAGAGGTGCTCCTCATTCCCCAAACCTCAAGAACTGGAACCTCAACATCAGATAGAGTTTAACGTCATTCCCAGGACATGTAGACCCGCAGCCACCGCCTTCTAGCATCCATATGATAAAAAGGGTTGGGCTTGCCATAAGGGCAATAGGGTTGGAAAAATTGACGTGACCAGCCGATTGATCGGAGGGGGCATCTCCGACCGCCCGTCTAGCCCATGATAGGCCAAAGTGAAGTATGCATGTCATGAACTGCTCATCCACCTGGGTTCTATCTTAAGCATCACGGGTCGCCACCTACGGCCAACAGGTAGCCCCATTGGGGGAGTCTTACCCCTCTGCAGAGGTTCAGTCGGTGTATTCTAAATCCGCAGCCGACAGGCGGTATCTCCGTGTTGAGTATTTATTTATTGCTCCCTAAACAGTCATAACACTATTTGTTTTCATTAGTCTTTCTAATTCAATATAGTATTTAATTGTATTAAAATTAGATATTTGTGCCCGTATTTTTTGCACTTATTGTTAAAAATAATAAGTAAATATTGGTAAATAATACTTCTGTCCCGGAATAATACAAACTTTTTTGTGTTTCTAGCGTATATTTTCTGAGAACATTATTCTATTTCTGTGTTCAAACATTTTAGAACCCTATGTGTTCAACGGTGAATATATAGTAATAAACTGATATTAAATGTTAATAAAATAGTACATTTTCACTGCTTACCTCCGACATTTCCATATAACGTCACTCAAACGTTTGAAAGTTCAAAACGTCATCTGGCTGGTCAAACGAGAAGATCCTTAGCTCTTTTAAATGTCAACTAGTGTGTCCGTTGGTCTACTCGAGATGGGCAATTATTTCTGATCCGTCAATTGGAATAGAATATTATGAGCATTCGGACACAGTTTGGTTAATGTGTGTCACAATATGAAATGCAACAATACCGAACAGCCATATGCAATTGAATTCTATGAAAAACATTAGTAATGAAAAGGATTTCCATGGTACCGGTCCCATCTTACGTTCTCAGAATGCGACACAAGAACAATTTATTAAGCAAACTAGCAAATATATGCACCCTCCGGTGCAAGTATTTAAGTTTTGATATAAAAAATATCATGTTAAATTAGAAAGGCTAATGAAACTGACTAAGAATGCAGATAAAAGATTTGGAACAGAGGGGTATAATCGAAAAATAGAACAACTTTGAAACTAACTATTCCATCATTTTCCATTACTCCCCTCTTTCATTGGTAAATTTTCCTAATTTAACTATTTAGTTAAAATAGGAAGTAAAGGATAATATTACAGTTATTTCTTCTTGTAAATAAATTTCTTTTAAGATTTATCCACGAGATTTTGTTTATATTTCTTAAGATAAAACCAAACAATTAGAAATCAATAATACAAGCACATATTTATTAAAATAAAATTTTAAATATCAATATGCAAATTACCCTCTCGTTCAAATTGTAAACCGCTATTTTTGTATATATAAATACAATTGCATGTTATTAGTACGTAGATATAGTCAACAGTATTAATAATGTAATACAATTTTTATTAATAACTGAAGGTTTAAAAGAATGAAATCATGGAGAATTTGACGTAAATAATTAAGGGAATTGTGACTTGAGTAGTAATATAGTTTCGGTTACAGACAGAAAAACACACAATCTCCATTATAATAAGATTTGAATTCGATGTTTTCCTCCGAAAATATCGGTTGCAATACCAAAAATTATGGGCTCAGTATGACGTATTATTTCCCTATAGCTGGATTCTTCGTGATATACTACCTTCTGCCACCCAACCCCCAAAAAATGAAAATCTAGGTCTGTTGCTTGCTTGGTTGATTAATTATAACGGCATGTCAACATGACTAGGGTTATTCTATTCTAGGGGTAAGGTAATGTAATTTATTGTACATTTATATTTATATTTTTGTGAGTTTTTGCGATTGGTTACATGATATGAGGTAGGAAGCGTTTTATCAATTATGTATTATGTTTATTAGCAAGAATATGCACCTCCTGGCGTAAGTTTTAATGTAATGAAATATATTAAATTAGAAAGACTAATGAAATTCAATGAGTATGTATATATAGAGATTACACTTATTTTCATTATATTTTAATTGGTTTATATATAAAATTATACATAGATTGATTTTAATACGTTTAATATGAAAGATCAATAACACTAAGTAATAATTTAGTAATCCCGGTTTTGTTAAAACCATTATGTAAATTAACCTCACCATATATTATGTAAACCTTTATTTCTTAGTGATATATAAGACACACTGCATGATTTTAAACACACTAATAACATTGGCTGTTTTGAAGGAAAGCTAACTCAGGTTAAAAGTCAATTCAAATTAATTTCACTTAGCGCTAATACCCTTGGGAAAGGTATGGATTCTACTCTCCCTCCAGCTATGGTATAATAGTAGGGCAGACTGGGCTCTTAACCTTTGTTAGGCAACCAGTCTAGGAGAAGGAAAACTCTAATTTCAAACCTGTTAAACGCCGATTAAGAAATTGACCTTGTGTCACCTCCTGCTCGTGCGGAGGGGTTGGTATATATATTATATATATATATTCTCGATTTGTTTAGCCATACATTTAATAGGTATTCCGCCTAATTCATTATTAATTAATTAATTTCTAAATTAGGTACGACTCCAATTAAGCACTTATTCTCCAAAAAATTATCGCAAAAAGCCATTCTAAACAAACCTTGTTTACAACTTATCATATCGTCGTGTCATAAAAGTCACTAGAAGTGGAATGTTAACCTACTCTAAACAAATCATAAAAATCTAAGAAGTTCGTTTAGTGTTGGGTTATGGGATCGGCCTGTCAGCTTGGCAGTCCGGTTTCAAATCACACAGGGCGGTCTTCCGATCTATAGCTCTGCTGATGAGGCCTAATAGGCCGAAATGTACATACAGAGATTGATTTTTTCTCGATTTGTTTAGCCAACATTTAATAGGTATTCCCGCCTAATTCATTATTAATTAATTAATTTCTAAATTAGGTACGACTCCAATTAAGCACTTATTCTCCAAAAAATTATCGGCAAAAAGCCATTCTAAACAAACCTTGTTTACAACATATATATATATATATATATATATATATATAATATATATGATATGAGGTATTCTTTTCTAAAGAAATTGCTTTGAAAAGATATATATTGACACATATTTGGTGTAGTGTCTGTAATTATATTCCGGGTACACATATATCCCAAATACACCGTCGAACGTAAACATCACAAATTTACGATTGTGATAAAACTTATTAGTATTAGAAGTGCCATCGTGGGTTTACATGTGTTGTTATTGGTTTACAGTTAATCTATAGCCACTATTAGTACGATTAAGATATATCATAGAGGAGACGCTATCAGGTGCACTCCGGATCAGAGTGGCCCTCGGTGCCATAGCAATATATATATATATATATATATATATATAATATATATATATATACCAACCCTCCACACGACCAGGATGTAACTCAAATTCAATTTATTAAGCGGAGTTTAACAGGTTTGAATTCAGAGTTTTCCTTCTCCTAGACAGGTCTGTAACAAAGGTTAAAGAGCCCAGTCTGCACTACTATTTACCCATAGCTGGAGGGAGAGTAGGATGCATACCTTTCCCAAGGGTATTACCGCTAAGTGAAAATGCAATATAGTGTCATAGCAATATAGGCTACTCCAAAATCCTCAGATATTGGTACTGGAATCACACCAGATGCACATTAGAATCATACACAGTAAACCTATTTCGGGAGTGAATCATACCCTCTGTAGACCCACTTTGACTATTCTATGTATTTACCACCACTCCCTTCACAAGAAAGATGTGTCACAAGGTAATTTTTAAGCAGGATTAACAGGTAAGAATTCAGAGTTTCTCTTCTGCTAGAGCGGTTGCCATATACATGTTAAAGACTCTAGTTTGCCCATACATCGAAAGAGAATAATTGCATTCATACCTTTCCCAAAGATTCTGACATTGAAACACGTTAATATCCCCTATAAAAACTTTTTTTCAACTTTTTTCAGCGACCAGAACAACAATTTGAATTGCGACTGATTAAAACTATCCCAACGATTGCGAGTTTTTTCTGATCACAGCGTATAACATGAGAAGTAAAGAAAAAGCAGCGAACGCTCTCCTTGCAGTCAAATTCCTAGACTGTGGGGTGTACATTACAATAACCAAGCTTGAATTATGGGACATTCGTTCCTATTTTCTTATTTATTTTCGCGATTAATTTTTTTTTTTTCGACCCAATTTATCATTTCGCGACTTGCTGAAATGTCAGGACCCATAGTTTAAAAAACCCTGCTATAAAATTCAATATCATTGCAGGATATTTGCCGGAGAAGAAAATTCTCTCATTTATTCTCCTAACATATTTGACCCCACGATCAACGTATGGTCCACTCAGTGTGAATCGAACTTACCATAGTCTTTTAGCATCGATCGCTACTCATTACATAAGGTGATAGACCGCTGAATAAAAAATATGAAGAAATAGAATGGAAAACAATGTAAATTTTTATTGTCAATTAAACACTGAGAAGGGTTATTTCTTAGTTGAGTAACATGAGTGACCCAGAAAAAACAGAACCCAAATTATTATTTAATTTCCCATTAAACTACCCTAAAGCCCACCCTAACCCTAACCCTTGTTGGACTTAAACTTTAAAAAATTAAAATTAACACTTTTATTACAAAATTTGTGCGTTCTGTTTTTCTGGGACCTCCTGTAATATTATGTTACTCAACTAGAGAGGTTAGAATAATACACAGGGTTAGAGTTGGGTTTAGGGCTAGGTTAGGGTTAGGGTTAGGGTTGAGGTTGGTTTTAGGTTAGTTAATGGGAAAATACATAATTTGGGTTCTGTTTTTTCTGGGTCACTTTGTAATATGTTACTAAACTAGGAAATCCCCCTGAGAAGTTACGTTAAAGTTTAAGAATGATAACACTTAGCGTATCGGTTATCGTTGTCGGAAATGGAATCGGTGACAAGAGTTCAAATCTTGGAAGACGCTGTTTGTCTTTCACTTTGCACTAGTTCCTATGAGAAAGACATGAATAAATCTGTTCTCCCTGCAAGCTAAGTGGAAATAGTAGAAGAAAGGCACCAATTAATGATTATTAATAACAAGAAAATAAGAACGAATATTGTAAAGGCAAAATATAAAGACACATTAATGGTTTTAGTAAAGGAACAGTTTGATATTTTAGTCAGGTATACACTAGTTATTTACTTTCATAGCTTATATTATTGTGCATCTAGTGCGAATAAAACTCACAAATAATTGTCTTTTTAGCCTGGTACGCTAATCACGTGGGACACTCCTGAAAGCGAGAGAGAGAGAGAGAGAAGAGAGAGAGAGAAGAGGAGAGAGAGAGAGAGAGAGAGTAGAAAATATACTTGAAGAATTAGCCAATTAATAAATGAGAAAGGAACGAAAGAAATTAGAAAGAAGTATATAAACGCAAAATATAAAAGAAAAAAATAAATCAAGGAATTATATCCAATGGAGGCAAGCCAACAAAAAATGGAGGAAAAAAATACAATAAGTGTGTAATTCTTTTTCTTGACAATTAAATACTCAAAAGCTACATCAATGTTTTAAAAAAAAGAGGAAATGTTGATATTTTAGTAAGGAAGAGACTGTTTAGAAAATTGATGATTCCTTGCGGAAAAAAAGGTATTATGCAAGTTATTGTTAATTGTTTGCATTGCCAAAAGCGTAAATGATTGTCAAAATAATTTCACCCTATGTTCTCTTCTTTACACAGCATGTTTAGCCTCCCTAATTTCCTGCTGCATTTAATGACATTTTTTCTTATTTTGCACTCTTTGTCTTTCTCCTTCGCTCAATATAAAACTCAATGTGAGACATCAGCAGTTTTGCAGCAACGGAGACAGCTGTAACAACAAAACTTATTATAATGATAGGCTTAAAAACGCAAAAAAATAATCTGCTTGATAAACATAAAGAATAGATCATTCTAAAAGTTATGTCTGTAAAATAATAATACATTATAATAAGACAAAACAACAATGCATAATAATAATAATAATAATAATAATAATAATAATAATAATAATAATAATAATAATAATAATAATAAAACCTGGACGTGGTAGAAAAAGAAACCTCAAAAGAGAAACTGAATCACTTATAATTGCTGCACAAAATAATGCCATAAGTACAAACTACATCAAAGCGAAAATTGATAGGACCAACAAAATAGTAAATGTAGACTTTGCGGAATAGAGATGAGACTGTAAATGCGAATGTAGCAAACTAGCACAACGAGAATACAAAACTACATACGATGGGTGGAAGGTGATCCACGGGAATTATGCAAAAAATTAAATTTTCACCATACAACAAAATGGTATATGCATAAACCAGAATCTGTCTTGAGAACGAAACGCATAACATTCTCTAGGACTTTGAAATAAAAACGGATCACCTTATCCCAGTAAGTAGACCAGATCTAGTGTTGATAAACAAAAAAGAAAGAACTTGTCAACTGCTAGATTTTGCAGTGCCAGCAGATCACAGGGTGAAGCTAAAGGAAAAGGAAAATAATGGGCAAATATCTAGACTTTGCCAGAAACTGAAAAAGTTATGGAACATGAAAGTGAAAGGGATACCAATTGTAGTGGTGCCCTTGGAACAGTCCCAAAGGATTAGAAAAGTATTTGCGGAAAGTCTGGAGTCTGGTGACAAGCAAGTCTCCCCAGGTCTCCAGGACTCTTTCTGAGTATTCTGGCAGATTGCAGCAGTGCAGTGTTCTGAATGGTTTCAATCCTTCCTCTGATTTCCAGACTTTCCAAATACTTTTCTAATCCTTTTGGGACTGTTCCAAGGGCACCAACTACAATTGGTATCCCTTTCACTTTCATGTTCCATAACTTTTTCAGTTCTCTGGCAAAGTCTAGATATTTGCCCATTATTTTCCTTTTCCTTTAGCTTCACCCTGTGATCTGCTGGCACTGCAAAATCTAGCAGTTGACAAGTTCTTTCTTTTTTGTTTATCAACACTAGATCTGGTCTACTTACTGGGATAAGGTGATCCGTTTTTATTTCAAAGTCCTAGAGAATGTTATGCGTTTCGTTCTCAAGAACAGATTCTGGTTTATGCATATACCATTTTGTTGTATGGTGAAAATTTAATTTTTTGCATAATTCCCAGTGGATCACCTTCCCAACCCAGTCGTATGTAGTTTTGTATTCTCGTTGTGCTAGTTTGCTACATTCGCATTTACAGTCTCATCTCTATTCCCGCAAAGTCTACATTTACTATTTTGTTGGGTCCTATCAATTTTCGCTTTGATGTAGTTTGTACTTATGGCATTATTTTGTGCAGCAATTATAAGTGATTCAGTTTCTCTTTTGAGGTTTCTTTTTCTTAACCACGTCCAGGTTTTATTATTATTATTATTATTATTATTATTATTATTATTATTATTATTATTATTATTATTATGCATTGCATTGTTTTTGTCTTATTATAATGTATTATTATTTTACAGACATAACTTTTAGAATGATCTATTCTTTATGTTTATCAAAGCAGATTATTTTTTGCGTTTTTAAGCCTATCATTATAATAAGTTTTGTTGTTACAGCTGTCTCCGTTGCTGCAAAACTGCTGATGTCTCACATTGAGTTTTATATTGAGCGAAGGAGAAAGACAAAGAGTGCAAAATAAGAAAAAAAATGTCATTAAATGCAGCAGGAAATTAGGGAGGCTAAACAATGCTGTGTAAAGAAGAGAAACATAGGGTGAAATTATTTTGACAATCATTTACGCTTTTGGCAATGCAAACAATTAACAATAACTTGCATAATACCTTTTTTTCCGCAAGGAATCATCAATTTTCCTAAACAGTCTCTTCCTTACTAAAATATCAACATTTCCTCTTTTTTTTTAAAACATTGATGTAGCTTTTGAGTATTTAATTGTCAAGAAAAAAGAAATTACAACACTTATTGTATTTTTTTCCTCCATTTTTTGTTGGCTTGCCTCCATTGGATATAATTCCTTGATTTATTTTTTTTCTTTTATATTTTGCGTTTATATACTTCTTTCTAATTTTCTTTCGTTCTCTTTCTCATTTATTAATTGGCTAATTTCTTCAAGTATATTTCTACTCTCTCTCTCTCTCTCTCTCTCTCTCTCTCTCTCTCTCTCTCTCTCTCTCTCTCTCTCGCTTTCAGGAGTGTCCCACGTGATTAGCGTACCAGGCTAAAAAAGACAATTATTTGTGAGTTTTATTCGCACTAGATGCACAATAATATAAGCTATGAAAGTAAATAACTAGTGTATACCTGACTAAAATATCAAACTGTTCCTTTACTAAAACCATTAATGTGTCTTTATATTTTGCCTTTACAATATTCGTTCTTATTTTCTTGTTATTAATAATCATTAATTGGTGCCTTTCTTCTACTATTTCCACTTAGCTTGCAGGGAGAACAGATTTATTCATGTCTTTCTCATAGGAACTAGTGCAAAGTGAAAGACAAACAGCGTCTTCCAAGATTTGAACTCTTGTCACCGATTCCATTTCCGACAACGATAACCGATACGCTAAGTGTTATCATTCTTAAACTTTAACGTAACTTCTCAGGGGGATTTCCTAGTTTAGTAACATATTACAAAGTGACCCAGAAAAAACAGAACCCAAATTATGTATTTTCCCATTAAACTAACCCTAAAACCCAACCTCAACCCTAACCCTAACCCTAACCCTAGCCCTAAACCCTAACTCTAACCCTGTGTATTATTCTAACCTCTCTAGTTGAGTAACATAATATTACAGGAGGTCCCAGAAAAAACAGAACGCACAAATTTTGTAATAAAAGTGTTAATTTTAATTTTTTAAAGTTTAAGTCCAACAAGGGTTAGGGTTAGGGTGGGCTTTAGGGGTAGTTTAATGGGAAAATAAATAAATAATTTGGGTTCTGTTTTTTCTGGGTCACTCATGTTACTCAACTAAGAAATAACCCTTCTCAGTGTTTAATTGACAATAAAAACTTTACATTGTTTTCCATTCTATTTCTTCATATTTTTTATTCAGCGGTCTATCACCTTATGTAATGAGTAGCGATCGATGCTAAAAGACTATGGTAAGTTCGATTCACACTGAGTGGACCATACGTTGATCGTGGGGTCAAATATGTTAGGAGAATAAATGAGAGAATTTTCTTCTCCGGCAAATAGCAATGATATTGATTTATAGCAGGGTTTTTTAAACTATGGGTCCTGACATTTCAGCAAGTCGCGAAATGATAAATTGGGTCGAAAAAAAAAAAATTAATCGCGAAAATAAATAAGAAAATAGGAACGAATGTCCATAATTCAAGCTTGGTTATTGTAATGTACACCCCACAGTCTAGGAATTTGACTGCAAGGAGAGCGTTCGCTGCTTTTCTTTACTTCTCATGTTATACGCTGTGATCAGAAAAACTCGCAATCGTTGGGATAGTTTTAATCAGTCGCAATTCAAATTGTTGTTCTGGTCGCTGAAAAAAGTTTGAAAAAAAATTTTTATAGGGGATAATTAACGTGTTTCAATGTCAGAATCTTTTGGGAAAGGTATGAATGCAATTATTCTCTTTCGATGTATGGGCAAACTAGAGTCTTTAACATGTATATGGCAACCGCTCTAGCAGAAGAGAAACTCTGAATTCTTACCTGTTAATCCTGCTTAAAAATTACCTTGTGACACATCTTTCTTGTGAAGGGAGTGGTGGTAAATACATAGAATAGTCAAAGTGGGTCTACAGAGGGTATGATTCACTCCCGAAATAGGTTTACTGTGTATGATTCTAATGTGCATCTGGTGTGATTCCAGTACCCAATATCTGAGGATTTTGGAGTAGCCCTATATTGCTATGACACTATATTGCATTTTCACTTAGCGGTAATACCCTTGGGAAAGGTATGCATCCTACTCTCCCTCCAGCTATGGGTAAATAGTAGTGCAGACTGGGCTCTTTAACCTTTGTTACAGACCTGTCTAGGAGAAGGAAAACTCTGAATTCAAACCTGTTAAACTCCGCTTAATAAATTGAATTTGAGTTACATCCTGGTCGTGTGGAGGAGTTGGTATATATATATATATATATATATATATATATATATATATATATATATTGCTATGGCACCGAGGGCCACTCTGATCCGGAGTGCACCTGATAGCGTCTCCTCTATGATATATCTTAATCGTACTAATAGTGGCTATAGATTAACTGTAAACCAATAACAACACATGTAAACCCCACGATGGCACTTCTAATACTAATAAGTTTTATCACAATCGTAAATTTGTGATGTTTACGTTCGACGGTGTATTTGGGATATATGTGTACCCGGAATATAATTACAGGACACTACACCAAATATGTGTCAAATATATATCTTTTCAAAGCAATTTCTTTAGAAAAGAATACCTCATATCATATATATATATATATATATATATATAATATATATATATATGTTGTAAACAAGGTTTGTTTAGAATGGCTTTTTGCCGATAATTTTTGGAGAATAAGTGCTTAATGGAGTCGTACCTAATTTAGAAATTAATTAATTAATAATGAATTAGCGGGAATACCTATTAAATGTATGGCTAAACAAATCGAGAAAAATCAATCTCTGTATGTACATTTCGGCCTATTAGGCCTCATCAGCAGAGCTATAGATCGGAAGACCGCCCTGTGCGTGATTTGGAAACCGGACTGCCAAGCTGACAGGCCGATCCCATAACCCCAACACTAAACGAACTTCTTAGATTTTTATGATTTGTTTAGAGTAGGTTAACATTCCACTTCTAGTGACTTTTATGACACGACGATATGATAAGTTGTAAACAAGGTTTGTTTAGAATGGCTTTTTGCCGATAATTTTTGGAGAATAAGTGCTTAATTGGAGTCGTACCTAATTTAGAAATTAATAATTAATAATGAATTAGGCGGAATACCTATTAAATGTATGGCTAAACAAATCGAGAATATATATATATATATATATATACCAACCCCTCCGCACGAGCAGGAGGTGACACAAGGTCAATTTCTTAATCGGCGTTTAACAGGTTTGAAATTAGAGTTTTCCTTCTCCTAGACTGGTTGCCTAACAAAGGTTAAAGAGCCCAGTCTGCCCTACTATTATACCCATAGCTGGAGGGAGAGTAGAATCCATACCTTTCCCAAGGGTATTAGCGCTAAGTGAAATTAAATTTGAATTGACTTTTAACCTGAGTTAGCTTTCCTTCAAAACAGCCAATGTTATTAGTGTGTTTAAAATCATGCAGTGTGTCTTATATATCACTAAGAAATAAAGGTTTACATAATATATGGTGAGGTTAATTTACATAATGGTTTTAACAAAACCGGGATTACTAAATTATTACTTAGTGTTATTGATCTTTCATATTAAACGTATTAAAATCAATCCTATGTATAATTTTATATATAAACCAATTAAAATATAATGAAAATAAGTGTAATCTCTATATATACATACTCATTGAATTTCATTAGTCTTTCTAATTTAATATATTTCATTACATTAAAACTTACGCCAGGAGGGTGCATATTCTTGCTAATAAACATAATACATAATTGATAAAACGCTTCCTACCTCATATCATGTAACCAATCGCAAAAACTCACAAAAATATAAATATAAATGTACAATAAATTACATTACCTTACCCCTAGAATAGAATAACCCTAGTCATGTTGACATGCCGTTATAATTAATCAACCAAGCAAGCAACAGACCTAGATTTTCATTTTTGGGGTTGGGTGGCAGAAGGTAGTATATCACGAAGAATCCAGCTATAGGGAAATAATACGTCATACTGAGCCCATAATTTTTGGTATTGCAACCGATATTTTCGGAGGAAAACATCGAATTCAAAATCTTATTATAATGGAGATTGTGTGTTTTTCTGTCTGTAACCGAAACTATATTACTACTCAAGTCACAATTCCCTTAATTATTTACGTCAAATTCTCCATGATTTCATTCTTTAAACCTTCAGTTATTAATAAAAATTGTATTACATTATTAATACTGTTGACTATCTACGTACTAATAACATGCAATTGTATTTATATATACAACAAAATAGCGGTTTACAATTTGAACGAGAGGGCTAATTTGCATATTGATATTTAAAATTTTATTTTAATAAATATGTGCTTGGTATTATTGATTTCTAATTGTTTGGTTTATCTTAAGAAATATAAACAAAAATCTCGTGGATAAATCTTAAAAGAAATTTATTACAGAAGAAATAACTGTATATTATCCTTTACTTCCTATTTTAACTAAATAGTTAAATTAGGAAAATTTACCAATGAAAGAGGGGAGTAATGGAAAATGATGGAATAGTTAGTTTCAAAGTTGTTCTATTTTTCGATTATACCCCCTCTGTTCCAAATCTTTTTATCTGCATTCTTAGTCAGTTTCATTAGCCTTTCTAATTTAACATGATATTTTATTATATCAAAACTTAAATACTTGCACCCGGAGGGCATATATTTGCTAGTTTGCTTAATAAATTGTCTTGTGTCGCATTCTGAGAACGTAAGATGGGACCGGTACCATGGAAAATCCTTTTCATTACTAATGTTTTTCATAGAATTCAATTGCATATGGCTGTTCGGTATTGTTGCATTTCATATTGTGACACACATTAACCAAACTGTGTCCGAATGCTCATAATATTCTATTCCAATTGACGGATCAGAAATAATTGCCCATCTCGAGTAGACCAACGGACACACTAGTTGACATTTAAAAGAGCTAAGGATCTTCTCGTTTGACCAGCCAGATGACGTTTGAACTTTCAAACGTTTGAGTGACGTTATATGGAAATGTCGGAGGTAAGCAGTGAAAATTACTATTTTATTAACATTTAATATCAGTTTATTACTATATATTCACCGTTGAAACACATAGGGTTCTAAAATGTTTGAACACAGAAATAGAATAATGTTCTCAGAAAATATACGCTAGAAAACACAAAAAAGGGTATTATTCCGGGACAGAAAGTATTATTTACCAATATTTACTTATTATTTTTAACAATAAGTGCCAAAAAATACGGGCACAAATATCTAATTTTTAATACAATTAAATACTATATTGAATTAGAAAGACTAATGAAAACAAATAGTGTTATGACCTGTTTAGGGAGCAATAAATAAATACTCAACACGGAGATACCGCCCTGTCGGCTGCGGATTTAGAATACACCGACTGAACCTCTGCAGAGGGGTAAGACTCCCCCAATGGGGCTACCTGTTGGCCGTAGGTGGCGACCCGTGATGCTTAAGGATAGAACCCAGGTGGATGAGCAGTTCATGACATGCAATACTTCACTTTGGCCCTATCATGGGCTAGACGGGCGGTCGGAGATGCCCCCTCCGATCAATCGGCTGGTCACGTCAATTTTTCCAACCCTATTGCCCTTATGGCAAGCCCCAACCCCTTTTTATCATATGGATGCTAGAAGGCGGTGGCTGCGGGTCTACATGTCCTGGGAATGACGTTAAACTCTATCTGATGTTGAGGTTCCAGTTCTTGAGGTTTGGGGAATGAGGAGCACCTCTTCATCACCATTGCTTCCTGGTCCACTCTGACTCGAGTGGTAGTACCTGTTAGGGTCCCATCTATGGGTTAAATAGAAAAATGTATTTATAAAAAAATTGTATTATCCATAAGAATTGATTATTTCAAAACTTTATCGGCATTAAATGACCCACTGAGGTTGATATGCCGTCAAACAAAACAAACAAACAAACAAATCAACACGGAGATAGAAGTAAAGAATAGATGTATTCAACACATATCAAGAACAAAATGAGGAGGGTTTCATTGGTACAACGTACACGAAGACAGGCATTTGCTTCTTCTCCCTTGAGCAGCTTTGCCCTGCTACCTTTGGTCGTAGGAGTCACCTACAACAAATAGGAATACAAAAAAGATTACTCGTATGTTTACTTTTATTCTAATTGATTTCAATATAAGATTATATACATAGGATTGTTTTTAATGCGTTTGAGAATGAAACAATAATAATAGAAAATTAATAACACAAAGTAATTATTTATAAAACACGGTTTTATTAATACATGTATGTAAATTATTCAAACTGTATACTATGTAAACATTTATTTCCTAATATTTATAACATACATTACATAATTTTAGCACATAATAAAATGGGCTGTTTTGAAGTCAATCTATCTCAACAAGAGCTTAAAAGAGACATTGTTAATAAATAAGATGCTAATTAAGATTCAATAGTGATTATTTAATAACCATTGAGAATATAACGTAAATAACTAATTGATGTATGTGGTGACGTAGTTTCGGTTACAGACAGGCAGATACACTGTCTCCATAATAATATGATTTACTTATGATTTTTCATATTTTCACATGCCACAGCCATAATTCTTCTTTAGTTTGTGTTGGTTTGTTTTACAGCATATGAACCTCAGTGGGTCATTTAATGCCGATAAAGTTTTGAAATAAATAATTTTTTAATGGATACTCATTTTTTATAAATACATAATACAATTTGTTTATAAACACATGTTTTGCTATTTAATCCATAGATGGGAGCCTAACAGGTTCTACCACTCGAGCCAGAGGACCAGGAAGCAATGGTGATGAAGGGGTGCTCCACATTCCCAAAACCTCCAAAACTAAAACCTCACCATCAGATAGAGTTTAACGTCATTCCCAGGGCATGTAGACCCTCAGCACCGCCTTCTAGCACCATATGATAAAAAGGATTGGGCTTGTCATCAAGGCAATAGGTTGGGCAATCATATATTGCTAGGGCTTGACGTGACCAGCCGATTGATCGGAGGGGGGCTTTCCGACGGCCCGTCTAGCCCAAATAGGGTGAAAGTGGAGTTTTGCTAGTCATGGACTCCACCTGAGTTCTATCTTAAGCATCACGGGTCGCATCCACGGCCAACAGGTGACCCCACTGGGGGACTCTTACCCCTCTGCAGACGTGCAGTCAGTGCATTCTAAATCCGCAGCCGACAGAGTGGTTCTTCCTTAGTGACCCGCGGAAAATTCAAGGGAAATTATTAATTACTCCACTGGATTCCTTGTACAATTCTACCCTGGAAAATTTATGTTCGATCTTGATACAGGGCTTTGTTTTTTTGTTTTTTTCGTGACACACAGGCAGAGACAACACAAATATATAATAGGATTTAAGCGTTATTAGTCTCACCTGTTACAGGAAAGTAAAGCCGTCGGGTGGACCAATTGTCGATTTCACCCGGATAACGATGAAGTCCACTTTTTACAAGCACTAGATCAGATAATCGTTTTTGCATCTGAGCAGGAGCACCACACTTATCACTAGCTCTCCACTTTACCACACAAACGAATGCTCAAGCATTGATTTGACGGTCCCTAAATGTCGTTTAATTACATAGTCCATTTATTTGAATTGCTGAGCTCTAATTAATTAATGCTTATACGATCTTGACTAAAATGGGCAGGCGTAATGGTCAAAGACATGATAAATTGACTCGCCGCCCTGAGTTCAAATCCTAGACGTGTAATTGCATTTCATTTAGCGCTAATATCATTGGGAAAATGAATCCTGCTCTACCTCAAGCTATAGGTAAATAGTAGGGCAGACTGGGCTATTAGCCTATTAGGCAATCGGTCTAGTAGAAAAAAATCTCTGAATTCAAACATGTTGAATTTCCCTTAATAAATTGAATTTGTACCACATCCTGCTCGTGCGGAGGGTATATATATATATATATATATATAATATATATATATATATATATATATATTATATATATATAAAAGTAATTGTAATTTGCTTGAAGCATTGTTAAAATATTATAATATATTAATTTGAAAGCATTACAATGCAAGTAAAAAATAAAAACAGGTTTACCTTGAACATAGCTACAGTAGCCTGAAAGCTCTGGAAACCGAAAACACGACATCCAATCGACTCACATAAAACGTATATGCTAACGGTCACAAGAGACCAGTTGATATTTTAGAGAAAGATATTACTTTCAAAGCTAATAGTCTGTGCAATGTAATTATACAGTGGGAGTTTTTAATTATGTCTGATTGTAAATAATTCCAGATATAAAAATGACTAACACATAAATGCTGTATCCATGGAATTTGATTAAATGTACACCTATGTTGAAAAAGCCTAATAAATATTGTATTCAATATCCCTAATCACTAAACGCCCTCCCGTTTGGGGCTATAGAATACGCAAACTTTACCTCTGCAGAGGGGTAAGATCCCCCAATGGGGCCTCCATGATGGAATCCTGGTGTCTAAGTAGACCATGACATGCAATAATCCAATTTGGCCCTTTCTTGGTAAACACGAGGTGTCGGAGTGGTCTCGTCAGATTAATTGACTGGTGACATCAAGCCCTAGCACCAACGAGCGGATTTCTTTTCAAGCAGACCTCCAACGCTTGAAGGCGATGACTGAGGTCTTATAGTTCTGGTATGATGTTTAAATTGTAACTAATGGCAAGGTTCCAGTTCTAGAGCTCTGTGGAGTGTAGAGTAATGTGATGCCACTGAGCAGATTCTAGTATAGTTGATGTAATGAATATGAAATACCTTGCTACCCCTCACTATAATCTGATTGGACAGTGTCATGTATAAATAGTCGACACTGTGGTGGTACAGGCACCTATACCTACACCTATACCTACCTAATCTTACTCGCTAGACTACACCACGCCTGCTCAGAAGACGTATTGCTATTCACCCACGCTACTACTGCGATAATATACCAAATACAACTTCAGAATATATCCCTTAACCCTATATCAATAGTTAAAATAAGTTAATCCTCAGAGAGAGAGAGAAGAGAACGAGAGAGAGACCGAGAGAAGAGAGAGGAGAGAGAGAGGGGGTGAGGAGGGAGGAGGGAGGGAGAGGATAGATAATGGATAGATAATAGGAGAGAGAGAGAGAGGAGAGAGAGAGAGAGAGAGAGAGTGTTGTCTTGTATGTATGCATTTACAACTGCTCCACATAAGCCAGATGAGAGACAAGTAAATTTTCTTAAACGGGTTTACCAGGTTTGAATTCAGAAGTTTTCGTTTCTAACCAGTTGCCTACCCAGTTGATATTCCTCACCCCCTACTATTATACCATAGTTGGAGGGTAACAGTTGCTTTATTACCCCCAAGGTATTAGTGCCATATGAAATGCAGCCAGCCTCGTTAAGGATTATGGTCATCTTTAGCTTTCAAGCAAGATCCCTTGTGTTAAGCAGAGTTTATCCTTTTGGTTTGTCTTTCGTTTCCCTGAGTATCCCTCGTGTTGGTAGAAGCCTTTGGGTTCCTTGGTGTCCCTAGTGTTGCACGTCCGTTCGTCAATGTCGAAAATAGCGTGCAATGAACGGCATGTCATTATTAGCCGATTAAATATTACCTAACCACGTATTCGGTCTGTTGATGGGTTTGGGTTAAACCACATGACCTCGCTGAGTCTATAAGTTTAAGATTTGGATTACAGCACGCTATATAACAAAATATTTAACAGCAGTGATCCATTTCTTCGACGACAACATTACATTCATGTCTTGTGTGTATACACTGTTTGCGATTATACGAGGATGTCAAATGGTTAATTACTTTTGAATTAGACATTTTAACTGGACTTAAGTCTTGACCGGAGGCAATGGAAAATTAGCTGGTGAGATGACAAATGTCAACATATGCGTATGAGGGGGGAGGGTATCAAGACGAAAAAAAAATCACCCATGGCCAAATACTTTCGGAAAATACTCCTATAAATTTGTTAAAAATAATAAGACTACATAGTAAAGAGAAAACCTTAAACTCAAGGCTTATCATTATGAGATTATTTTTCTGTCTGTAACCACTATCCACTACTCAATTCACACTTCCCATATTTATTTCAATATTCTCCATGATTTGATTTATCTAAACCTCAGTTATAATATACTTGTTTAATTATAAACTGTTGCCTTCTACATTTATTAAACTCACACCCCATGTATAGTTGACACAGGTCTCGTTTTTTGTGACATGCACAAGCCCCCCCCCCCCATGGCTCATTGTGGCAGGTGAAAATTGCGTTGATCCCGTCGTATTCCCCGCAAGGGTGCTAAGGCCTGGGCAATAAGCCACCCTGCCCCTTTAGTCAAGGGCAGGATTCTGGGTGATGCCACCTGGGATCGACGCTATACTTGTAAAGATCCAGCCGAAGGCACTGGGCCCCGGCGTTGTTCACATCTACAAAATAATAAAATGCAATTGTATTTTTGTATACAACAAAATAGCGATACATTGTGGTCGGAAAGCTTACTTTGCATATTGTATTAAAATTGATTTTGATAAATATGGGACTTAGTTATTATTGATTCTAATTGTTGTTTTATCTTATGAATATAGACAAAATCCCGGATATAAGTCTTTAAAAGAAATCGATCCAACAACAAGAAAAACTGTATTTTTATTCTTACTTCCTATTTTAACTAAATAAGTTAATAGGAAAATTAACAATGAATGACGGAATATGGAATGAATGGAGAGTTAGTTCAAATTTACTTTTTTCGATTTATACCTCCTGAGTTTTAAATCATTTTATCGCTTCTTATTTAGTTTTATTAGCCTTTCTAATTTAATATATCATTAGATTTTTTTTTTTTGCTAATTAAAAGAATATTCTAGAAATATAACGAGGACAAATAAATTAATTCTTTAAAAATGTTATATAGACCATGTAGCACGTGTATGTATGTGAGTATGGCATGGGTGTGTGGCATACGATGTTATAGTTTCGACTTTGTGTAAGACTTCGTTATGTGGTCGTTGTAAAAAACTCCTCATGCTACAATTGAGCTTCAGTTCATGATGGCCCCACATTAATAGGCCTTGGCTGACCCGCATAACCTGGTATGCATGAAATACCATTACACTTATAGTCTATTAAGGATGTAAACTAGAGATTACCACGTTTTCAACAATATATTAACCAGCTTAATCGTAGATCCGGTTTGAACCAACAAGTTTCGGGTTAGATACCGCCCTTCGCCAACTCGCGTATGAGTGGCACAGGGATCTGTGCGGTAAAGTTGGCGATGTAGTGTGGCTCTCACCTCAGCGCTAAGACTATCTACCGAGCTATAGCGTAGTGAAAGGATAGGACTCCCTTCAGTCTGGCTATACCGACAATAGGCCACTCCGTTGATTTTTAATCAGAGGCCTGCTAGAAAATAGAATGTGGACCAGCGCAAAGAATTTTTCTAATTTTAACATCCAATATCGACACTCTGTTAATGCAACCAAATTGATTAATTTTTAAAATGCATAGCCATATATTTAGCTATTACTAGATATTACTTACTTTATAAATCTTACAGAACGTCATTATTTCGAATGATTAATATTCGCTGGGCTTGATCGATAAAATCAGTGCTATATCAAAGTAGGTCTAGACTACAAACTTTTGGGCCATTTTCCAGCCGAATCCATCCGATCAGTAATCTGATAAAGTCATGTCTATGATACTGTCTCAGCCGGGTTTGCCTCGATTGGCTTTACCACACATTTCACTGATGAATCATGTCGCAAATTCTCATCTAATAATCATTTATCAAACGATTGTTTATTAACTACGCACCTACCTAATATATGTCTTTGTGGTATTTGATAAACTTGACTTAGTCTGTTCGACAGTACCTGTAACATACATACCTGCTGTTAATTAATTGCGCACCTGCTTATGTTGGATATTGTACAAACGAAATAGTATTTCCGGTTAGATTAAACAAAGCAAAAAAAGACGACAAAAAGACAAAGGGTTAAGATGCCGAAATAGATTTAGCTTATCAATAACAAAGAAATCGCGTAGGCGTTTGAGAATATAAAAAAGCTGTCAGTAGTGAACAGACCCAGAAGACAGCAGACGCAAAGAGAACGGAGTGACCGAGCGTCACGCACCCGCCGCGACGAAGGGCGGTGAGACGTCACAGCCCCCTACCACCTCACCAACGCATTGTCACCCTTGGGCAGATTCCATTCAAGCTCGCCGCCCACCACGTGCACCGAGAAAGAAATAAAAAAAGTCAACTCCTACTACATACAGCATGCCTTGTATTTCAATTAAAGCGCCAAACATATATGTCTAAGGGAAGATACCCGCAGTATACCAGCAACGATACGATTCAGAAGAAGCGAAGGCGCTACGCAACACTTATGTACAAAGCTGAACATCCGCTGTTTATTTCGTGATCAGGTGGGAAACCTCAAGTGTTATTAAAGTAATGAGCCCAGTTCAACTATGACCATATACTAGTGATGGCTAATATTGAGTAGGGAGAAATATAAACACATATAACAAGCTGGACTTAAGCGTTAGGATCTCCGTTGTTTTATTCTCTTGTTCATTTTGATTGGTGGTTTTATGGTTATGGCTTTTATCATAAATGGGTGATAGCACGTGCGAACCGCCATAGCTGCCAACTAGGAGTGATAACACAGTTTCGTACTAAGAGATGTCACTTGTCTAGCGCTACCAAGCGCTTTCGCCATCGAACAGGTATTAAAAATAAGATGAAATAATGCAGAGAGCAGAATTAATCCGTTCATCCGGAAAAAGCTTGAAGATAATGTTTTCAAACTTCTCCAAGGGTAGTAATCTACAGAACGTTATAGCGTAACTGGAATTGAACTCGCTTTAGACGATTTCAGTCCTTCCTTCAGAACTACGCCAAGGGGTTCCCCGTCTGTGTGAGACAAATTTGGGATAAGTCCATACCCTCCGAAGTATTGCTCTGAAGTGAACTGAAAGTTCGAACTGCTTATAGATTTCATAGTTTTTTTATTAAAAACGTTTTCGCTGTTGATTTCATTACGCAATTGCAGATACCTAACAATACAGAAATGATGATCCCGCGCGTATCATTCATTACTGAATCTGGCTACTAGGAAGCTCCATGTTGCCGCTCAGCAATGGCTCGGACACTGGGGAGTGTTCCTGTTATAAGCATATTCGATTACATTCCATAGGAATTACTCGTTCGCACCCAGCGTGATTCGCCCTTCGCAGCTGTTAATCTCGCGCAAGACACCTTGTAGCTGTACAGGTCCAAGTCATTCGTGTGACGATCTTCCCTCTT